>JAOUQW010000004.1:9981399-10004661 GCA_028565825.1 Olivaichthys viedmensis
ACTACACTTTGGGAAGGGGAAAATTATGTATATTTTACTTTTGGTCAAACTGATCTTTTAAACATTTGGAACTTTTTGTACAAGTTGGCGCATATGAATTTATATGATTTTGCAATTATGACATGATGTTGGCCTTCATTCCGGGAGCCGTGGGCAGATGCTAATTCACAGACAGAAGATTCTGATATGAATTGTGTGTAAGAATATAAAGTCTCACTCAGATTAGAGCGCCTCCACTGTGGCTCAAATGAGATAGCTGAATCAAAAGCCAATCGCCTCTCTCAGTTCTGCCCCGAGGAATTGGGCAATGCATACTAAGACAGCTGTATTATAGAACACCTCTCTGTGAAACCAGTTCTTCATTGGTCTAAAATGTTTGTCTTGGGCTCCTGCTTGATCTCTTCATTACCTGTGTGTTTGAGGATTAGAGCCGAATCAGGGAATTTCCGGCACTCTGAGCTCGACTCGTGAAACTAATACTGAACTGTAGCTTCAAGTGCCGAAAGACTGAAAGGATATGAACAGCTTTTAAGAATTTAAATTTGGAAGGAGTCTATAGTATAAGTTGCCATATCTGTATTGCAACTCCAATCAACCTCTAATGTATTAGATCAATGTCATAACTTCTATAATCAATAATTAAGCTACATTATAGCTTGCATGAGGCAAGCAGGGTCTTAAGCAGGGTGCAAAGACATTAACCCAGTAACTTTGAGTTGGGTTTAGTGAATTTAACCTATTCATAAGTAATAAATGCTAAATAAAACCATCACACATAGAATTGAGTTTTGAGCAGCTTACATACTTTCTATGTAAGGTTCATAAGCTACTGCATTGCTGTGGGTGAAATATTTTCTATGTGACTTCTTGTTCCTTTTATGTCAAGTATGACCACAAGCTCTCTCTGTTTGTATTTCTTAGTGTGTGTTTGGGGCTGACAGAGTGGCAGCCTCAGACTAAGCCCGATATAAACACGTCTCTGTCCCCGTTGTGTGTCAGTGGGCCCCAGAGGCAAAGCTGCCCTTACATTCACTGGGTCGGTTGGCTAAAACTCCATGGGTTAATGTCGCTGAAGCCTAGAGAATCAAAGCAGCACTGCATGGGCACTTAGCTTCTCTTCCACACATTTATGTCATCTCTTTCCTATAAGGAGCGCTTACGAAGCTGCTTTTTAAAAAACTATAGCACTGAAATCCACATTTCTAAATTTAATCAAAATAACTAATTTAATTAATTCTCTTAAATCATACAATTTGCAGGCTGGATGCCTTAACTGAGTGAGGTGAGAAGATCAGCGGTGCAGCTGTGTTCTTCTTTAACATGACCTCATGATTGTGTGCGAGATCAGGTTGTTTTTATCTTCGTACTTCATGTTCCAAAGCTGCTCCTGGTCTTGCTGAACGCTGCCATGTCTCCAGTTGAAGCAGCTAAAGGGCCAGCTTGTTAGCAGTTAGAGCCTCGAAGTGCATCCTGGGCTTTGAAATCTCTGCAGAGTCGTCCAGCATGGTCACTTTTCTCCTCTACACACTCCCCTTGAGGTTTTTTTCTTTCCTCAGTCTCAGAAAAGAACAGGATTGCTCTTTAAAAAGAAAGAACAAGAGAAAGAAAAATCTAGGTCTGCTTTTAATCTGGTGAATGAGTGCTGTGCCATGAAACTCAGCCCAAGAGTGAGTGCCTGGCAGGCCTGGCCAGAGTATTAATATTTAAATTCCCATCCAGATAATCAATGGAAGGGGGCACTTCTGTGCACGGTTACCCTCATATATGAGACGATAATAGGGAGAAAACCTTCTGATTAAGACTCTTAGAGGCTCTCCACACTGTGTTGTGCTCAATACTTTAGCACTGATTATAACCTATTGAGGCAGAAAACCTGATCGAATATGACCTCTTTTGAATTCCTTGTTCCCTCAATGGAGTGTCAAAAAGAGCATTCAGCAGTTCATGTAGCAAAATAACAGCCCAACTAAATCGTTCTGCGTTTCTCCTTTGCATATGGTGTGCAAGAGAAAATTTCAGTGTCCTTTATATTCTAACGTAATGCTTTGATACGGGAACCAGAGCCATATCGAGCAGCAATAGGGGAACTTATATCTCATTCTTCCTTTCAGAATACATAAAATAAAATCCCAGCTTAGTGCTTTTTGTCTTTTTAATGCTTTGAACTCTTTCTAGGCCTAAAGGGCACTTTTTTGTGCTTTAGACTCTGGTGTGCATTGACTGTAAAAGCACTCAATGACACAAGGAGCTCACAAGCAAAACTGTGAGTGTCTTCAGTTGGACCACACATCCTAAGCATTTGCATAATTTGAGGATTAAAAAGAGAGAAAAAGGGGGAAAAAACCTTGGTTCATTTACAAACGAGGAGGAGAAACCATGGGACATACCTCACCTGACCTGAAGGGTTAACCGGTGCAAGTTTCGGTCAAATTGCACCAACAACTGTTGGAACAACGTCTTGGAATCAGACTTTTGAGAAGGAGCCAGGCTCTTTTGCCATTGTCCGTGCTTAGCTGAGGCATCGCAGACAGAGGAAAAGAAAAGCATTATGGGCATGCAAGCGCAGGATCCGGGGATAATATCTCGTTTGAAGGGCCAGCAGAGAAAGAAAAGCAGAAGGAGCTGAAGAAGTGGCTGTGAGGGTGTTAAAAGAGAGCAAGTCCAAAGCTGAACTGCTCAGTTCATTTTCCAGCTCACTGGCCTTCGTAATCCATCTGGGCCAGCTGCTAACAAGATTGGGTCTGAAGTTTTACCTCCACAATGACTTAATCAGATTTAGAGCCACAAAGATCAAATAATGACCCGACTTCAGGGCAAGTTCACCCGGCCCTTGATTGCGATGTGTGGTCCTTGAGATTTATAAAGGAATTACTTATGGTTGATGGTGTCAAAAATATTAATAATATTAAGTTAAAGTTATAATGCAACTTTTTAAAACCCAGGATTTACAGAAGGTACAGACAACAAACTGACAGTGCATACCATTGAATGTTGAATGTTTTCAAAGCCTGCAGAGCAGAGCAAAACCATATTTCAATCCTTGAAATATAGTTATCAAGTCAGATTTAAAATGGAGGAGGCTGTAGTTAACAAAGTTTCTATGTTGAAGTACGGTTTATAATAATGGCTGGAATTCAACTGCAATTCAAACTTGCCACAGACATGAAGTGGACAGATTTGATGATTTTCTGAGAAACAGATTGTAGGCGAAGGTGGAACTTCTGTGACAAAGTTAAGGCTAAACGTCTCTGATCGGAATATGATTTGGAAGCGTTTGCTGTTTTGTTTTTTGATTCTCTTTCATTTTCTCGCTCTCAGCCCCCAATGGCTGTCCTTAAAGACTGTTACTAAGGCTGTCCTTAGTAACGGGATTATTCAGAGAAGCATAGCGCTGCGATTGTCTCACAGCAGATGGTGCGCACTGCTTCACCTTTGAGAGAAGTTAATTAAGCCCGCCATATTGCTCTCATCCAGGGGAAAATGTTGATGAATATAGAGCAATCAAAGTCTGTTTCTTCTTTTTAAGTGCTTTCTGTGGGTCGGAGGAGGCCACTGAGAGAGAATTGTGTACAGAGTTCCACTAATTCAAGGCCAGACGCCCCCTGGTCCTTTCCCACGTCTTCACCAGCGAACGTCCAGAATTGTCCTGCCCACTAACGGCTCACTCCATGGTGTCCAACAAATTAAACTTGTCTGTGAACACAACATTCTGTTGTGTGATATCAACTTTGCCTTTGAGGAGCTTTCTTACCAAGCCCCAATTCTGCTACAAGCATGTCCTCTCGACAGATATTTAAATGTGGTTAGATTTTACTGTAATCACTCTAAATGAAGAGGATTAAAGCTAAAAGCTAGACATGAAGTTACTGTCCTTCAGAGTGTTCAATTTTCACCTAAGGCACTGAAGCTGAAGGACCGGACGTTTCTTTGAGGCTGATTCAGGGATCGAGGACGAAGACTGAAAGCTCTGAGTCTGGCAGCATTTTATTGGAAAACTGGGAGAGCTGGATTAAGGGCCCGAGTGAAATCAGAATAACAAAATAGTGTTCAAAGTGCCCAACATGCAGGGAAGAGCCTGCTGAGCGCAATATAAAAGTAGGGGTTAAGCTTATTGTAAACTCACTCCGCAACGTTCCAGAGGTAGACGTTACATATGATTAGAGGACCTTTGGTGTGGAGGTCCCGTCGCGCCACTTCCGTTCCAGTTGAGCATTGCTAATTTCCTAAAACCCCTGGCCACGGCTTCCTTTGCTTTTTTACCACCTCTGTGATTTCATTGAGATCTACTCTCACTCCCCTCCTCTTCCTTTTTTTCAGAAGGATAAATTGAATAGTGAATCAGCTACAGTACTTTAGTCAAATTCTCTAATGTTTAATCCTGCTTAGAGAACTCACAGTGTGAAACGAAATTCCGATTGGTCATGACTACTCGTTTAGTTCCTTTCTTAAAAAATAAGGAAAAAAACATAGTTGAATTTACTTGTTTCACTTCAAAATGTAACTGTTTTTTTTTTCTTTCTCGGATTAAAAACTCTTGATTCTGTCTGCCATTGTATTAAGCCTTGGTCAGTGATGTGGTTGCAATCAACAGGTCCAAGTATAATTTTGTAAACTAAAGAAAATCCAAAGATAAACCCCAATTTATTAGACAGTCCAGGCAAATCATTCAGCATTAGGCTATTTGTGTGTTGCAAGATTGAGATGACTTTAAAGAACAGGAGTTTATTGGTTAAGGTGCAGAGCTTGAGCCACGTTAACCAAGTCAATTGTCTCTTCATTGAGAGCCTCTCGTCCTCTTGAATGTGTTTGCGAAGCAACGCTCAGCATTCTCTCGGGCCACTGTTTGCATGGGTATTACGTCCCCTTGAAGTGTGGCCTCCTCCCTCCAGAGCCATTGATATCCCTCTATTGATTGAGGGGGCTGCGGACAGACCCACCAGGATAAAAGTGACTCCCGCTAATCACCCGGTAACTCCAGGGTGGGTTGGGGTGTGGGGCAGAAAATATTCAGACAATACCCCACATACAATTTCCATTAGGTTCAACCCTAAATAATATTATACAAATCCCAAAACTCTGATACTGATACATTTCTACTTCCTCTGCATGAGAGTAACGTTAATGTAAGTCTGCTGAAGGTTAGCCGATGGTCCAGCATGTATTAATAGTCTCACTCGGACAAGTTGCTATTCGTGCTGTGCTGGATGACCTTTCCATGTGTGAAAATTACAGCAAGCCACCCCCCCAAGCCATCCACAAACCACATAATACAGCCCAATTAAAGGAGAGGACAATCTCTACCTTACCTCCCAACACCAGCAGAACACCTCCTAATAGATTCTAAACTTACACTTTTTCATATTCGATTTGAGTTTAAATTAAAAGCAGCTGGTTGAATAAATGAAACAGCTTTGAAATGTGCGGTGTACCACTTCGACAGTCTCCACTGAGCCTGGACATAACAAACAGCATTCAAATTGTTCTTTCAAATGGAATTTTATAAATAATTTGATATTGTTTATTGATGTGCCATAAGCAAATTGTTAAACTATTTTCTTACTAGTTATTGTATCGAATCCTAGTGCTTAATGTTTTAGAACATACTATAAGCAGAAATAAAATAGGGAATTAACAGGAAGTCTATTTTAATTACTCCTATAACTAATCATCAATACTATCAAATAGAACATACTAAAAACCTTATACAAGGCTCGACCAAAAGAACACACCATTTTAAGTTTTCTTACATGCAGAAAAAAAGAAAAAAAGTCTTTAATACACATGTGTGATATAATACACTGATATGCCATGCGACAGGCCACAGGCACACGCAGATGTATTACCAGTGCACTACATGAAACACACCATTCTACGCAAGATGTCACGTCCAGTCAGGAGCACTGCGAGGAAGAACAGAGTCTTCCTCAGCTTCATTAGAGTGAAGAGTTCAGACTCGGCTCATGGGCCGAAGCCAAAGGTGAGACACTATGCCACCTCATCAGCCACAAACTGACAACAAGATTTACCCGCATCCATAATTGTGCTTTCTCTTATCTGCAGTTATGCCAGCTAATGACAGTGAAACTTGAAGGCCTTTTCTTGGGTAGTTTTAATGAGACCCCCTTCTTTTAAAGACCACAAAATGCCACCAATTTAAGTTCTGACAATTTTCTTCACTTCGACTTGAGAACCACCTAAGGAGAGGAGAAATCATCGCGCTGGCCAGCAGCGGCGACAGTTAAAGAGGAAATCAGCATGGGTCTGCTTCTCCAGAATGACCAGCACCAGATTAAAATTCAGGAAATAATAGCTTTCTGTCATATGCTCGTCGTGATGGCCTCACACCAACTTCTAATTAAGATAAAAAATAGTTTCTCCTGTAATTTAGTGTGATCACTGGAACAAAGAGGGAGAGAAAAGAGAGGGATGAAAAAAAGATAGGTGAAATGCTCGCCTTCAATGAAAAGTTAGCTTTTATTCCAAATCATGAACTGTGATGGAGTCTTAATACTTGTGCTTACTCATTGAAGCTTTTCATAATTTATTTTTCAGTCAAGTCAGCATAAATTGGCAACCAAATCAAACCAATTTTCTTTAAAATGAATTTCAGTTTTGTGTTTCTGCCTTTGTGTTTCTCAAATGCAGCTCAATCTGAACTCCAATTGCATCTCATTGTTTCGGGATTGTGTCTTTCTCACTGCTCACTTTAGGGCCTTAAGATCTCACCGCCTTTTCAAAACAGAGATCACAAGCTTAGTTTGCACTAATCTGTTTGCGCTCCTTACAAACCCCAAATGAAACCTATCTAAGAGCAATCTGGATCGGTTAGCTGGTGTAAAGGTTTCATCTGCTGAAATGCGTTTATGCAGGGGCCTCATAGCGGTGGACTAAATAATACATTTTCCCACAAACAGATGACTAAAGAATGTGTGCAATATGCAGATCCATTACAGCACTGAAGGAGACATATGCAATGATGCATTGATTGACATTGTTCTAGTGCAGCTGTGAAAGTTGTAAAAATTCAACAGAAATCATTTGGTAAATACAATATAGTGGCCTATATGATCATTGTCTGCATCCTGACTTGGTGTGTATTCAGACAGAAACATAAATTGTGCCACAGACACAGATAACTTATGGTTATATTGAAGAAACTTTAAGTGTATTTTAAAGAATTCTGAAGTACTTTTAATGGAAAAAGTATTTGGTGCAGAATCTATAAGCATTATGTGTCAGGCCTTTCATGTGAGTAAGTGTTTCTTACTTACTGTTTTTTTTATTACCCAATTTTATTCCAATTTAGTTGTAACCAATTCCCACCCCATTATTTAGGTGCCCCTCTATCACATGGCAGCCACTAATCTGGGAGGCTAAGGGCTAAAACTTGCTTCCTCTGAGACACATGAAGCCACTGCATGCACATGCATCATCATAGGGCAGCTGATTGCACTTGAAGGAGAGCATTAACTACCTGGGGAATCTTGCATTGGCACATTTGAGTTTCAAATGCTGTTCAGCCATGACATTGGTTCCTTCCTCCTTTAGTTCTAGAGCGGAGACTCTCTATCCATCCATCCATCTATACAGGCTAGATAGGTCTCTGCAGATGTACATTTTCACACAGGAAAATGAAAAACGGAAAAGAGCGGCACTAGATTAATCGACATGCATTTTGGACGCAAACTTGGAACAGTTTCCGCCTGGTCCTACACACTACGCCAATGAGGCAATCAAGGGTAAGTGTACAAAAGAATGTATGTGAAAATGTAAAGATCATGTGTGAAGATTGGAATTTCCACAAGTGAAAATGGCAAGTTCACATGAAAAGTCTGCAATTTCACATGTTAAAATGGCGGAAAACGTCCTGTTTCTTATAGAACCTCACTACTCTGAGCAAGTAGATGAGGCTTAGAGCAAGGTATCAAATTGGAATGCATTTCCTAGTAGAAGCACTGGAACGCATTTAGTCGGAAGTCGGGAGCACTGACTCAGAAATATCCAACTTCAGATTACAATGGAATTCAGCATAAAACTCAAAATGTACAATGCAGGTCATGTATTTCTTTTGCTCACTCACTTGACACTACTTACTTATGGACTATTTTGTAGGCCGTAGTAGGCATAATATTTAGTTTCAATTAAATACCTGGGGGTTGCTCCAAAATGTGTGAGCGAAGAGTGCTGGATTTGCAGAGATTGCTGAAAATTGTTGACGCTGTCAAATGTTGACGCTGGACGTTACAGTCCATACGTGTAATCTCACACAATCTTGCATATAAAGTTGCCACCCTTGCAATGTGATCTTTGGGGCAATAAATGCTAGATGTATTTACTAGGCTGGAGAAGAAGCGATATCCTATGGAAACAATTTAGCTAACACTAAATGACATGAAACCTTAAAATAGGACCAGGCGTCTAATTTCTTTAGATATAGTCTATTACTTTTTTTTAACTGTGATCACAGTGAGTTTAAAAGGACAAAATAAACATGGGGGAAAAAAAACATAACGAAGAAAAATTCTTTAGTTTTGTTAAACGGCTTCTTTTATTGCAGTATGCTAAAGCAACACTACAAGCAACATGGTAAAAATAGCATAACTACATTGACTCTGCATCCAAAATCGATGTCACCTGTTTTACTAATAACAAATAATAGCAAATCAAAAGAAGCCTTAAGACAGTTTTGGTCTCGTACACAGTTTGTTCTCATTGACCAATAACTTGCTTGAGTCATTTTGTTTCCAACCAACAGAAAATTAGCAGCTACATAACTGATGGATTAAATATCGTCGGTGTCCAATGAAAAGCATGTATCTCCAAAATTCCAATGGTTCAGGAACACAAAAAAACACTTTTTCATAGAGATGATCATAAACAATAAATCCGACATTGACGGTGTGATTTGTCAGCTTTTCATTGGTCATTTAGATGTCAACTGCTGTGGGGTACATTCATTATATGAAAAAAAGTAAAAAACACAAAAAGTGGAGATACATGTTTTTAATTGGACCCCTACGTTATATAGCTTTACATTCAGAAAATGAGTGCTACTCCACTATTCAGTAGAGACACTACCACGTCAATATTGGAAAATGTAGTTAGTTAAACTAGATTTTTTGGGGCTAAACATCAAGACGCAATTAACTATTCGGTGTCACGTTTATACGAGGTCAACTTTTAATGTTAGAAGTTTTACACATGAGAAGTTGATCCTGCGTGAATATCGCGTCAACTTTTGACAGAATCAACTGTTTTCGTTACAATGAGCCTAGAAAGCTTGAACCCATGCTAGTGACAAATAAACTGTCCTTGTGACACACAGCAAACCCCGAAACTAGGATATGTATCTGGGCGTCTGTAGCATTAGAGCGAATAAGGATGTAATCAAGCAGGGTCAAGGACAGCGACGTGGACAAACACCTCATATAGGCTCAATATCAGAAAGACAGGAACATACGAAGAGGCACAAAGTGGGAAGAAAATGCTATAAATGTTTGTTTAAAGCTCTAAAAAACTGTATTGGCCATGTCCCCTTACACTTACACCACCCACCCCCAGCGCAGCCGGGGAGCTGCGCAATGACGTGCTCCGCCGAGGCTGGACGCTGCACATTCTCATCCCCAAAGCCCAGGGATGGCGCAAGAACATCCACGGCGGGGGCAAGAGGCGGAGCTGCGTCGCCACCCCTGAAGCCCAAAGGCGGTGCGGCGACGCCCCCAGCGTGGCCCACCAGTGGCGCTCTCCCCGAGATGGCAAGCTCCCAGCCGATCCACTTCCCCGTCGGACACCCGGGGGTCACCCACCGCGTGTGTCGGGATATGAAGTGGCATCATCGTCCCCGAAGCCTGGGGGTGGAGCGATGACGTCCTCCGCGGTGTCGTTGAACACCCGGGGGCCACCCACCGTGGTGTCGGGATGCGAAGTGGCGTCGCCGTCCCTGAAGCCCGAGGGCGGAGCGATGACCTCCTCCACGGTATTGTCGGACACCCGGAAGCCTCCCACCGTGGTGTCAGGGAGTTTGGGGAACTCAGCCACGCCTCCCGCGGCATCTGGGATCAGGGTGACGCCTCCCGCGGCGTCTGGGATCAGGGTGACGCCTCCCGCGGCATCTGGGAACTCTGGCACGCCTCCCGCGGTGTCTGTCGCACCTCCAAGCCAGGTCGTCATGCCAGCACTGATGCTCCGCCAGTTCCTCCAGGATCTCCTCAAGGCTGGTTGCCTTCTTCTCGGGTATGAGCTTTCCTCTGCGGCTCACTGTGTCCATTGTTAAGGTCCTTGATTCTGTCACGAACGTCGTAGCAGCGGAGGTAGGATGCAATCACGAAGCCACTTTCAACATATAACATTTATTTATAATACTAAACATCGAACATCCAAACACAAAACATCAAACATAAGACAATCAAGGACAAACTGGACGGGGAACATGAGGGCTTAAGTAAGGACACTGATTACACACAAACAACACACAGGTGGACAGGCTAACACAGGATAAGGGCCACGCCGCGCGCGTGACACCAGGAAATAGCAGCCTAGCAGTCTTAACTGAGCAGCTGAGCAGTGTAGGCTACTGAGGCTGCCTGAGAAGAGTAGGAACCCCCCCCCCATAAATTTCCTTAAAACTGCAATATTTTGTGCAGCCATTAAGGCTGACTAAAAGGTTGTGGTATGGCTTGTGCTAGCCTAAGCTAGTAACTCACACAATATGTCAGTCAGGCACTAGCATGAGTGCTAACACAGGAAGCACCAAAGGAAGCATCCTGAGACCCTGTGGATATTTTAAAAAGCAGCATTTGAAAGAGAAGGCAGCAGTTATCAGACAATAAATAAGAAATATGTGTAGATAAAGATAATTGATCCAGAGACTTTTTTTGTTATTTTGCTATTTTTGCAAGAAAAAAAATGTATGGGCCTAGTCGCTGGCATATTTATACAGTTCTACTTGTGAGGGGTGTGGCTTCTTCCGCTCAGCTTATCACTGTTGCCTAAATTTGCTTATTACTGATTTGTAATATCAGTAATATTCCATGAGCAAACTGTATCAAAAAAGTAAGTGCACTAAGCAAGGATGAATAATGGCCTATGAGAATATAATATTTGTAGTTTCGTATTTTGTTTTATTTTTATAAAATAATTGAAGAATAAAGGAATCACATATGAAAAACTGCAGTTTGGTTTGTGAAACCTCTGAAAACATCCCATCTTGTCACACAAATGTTTTTGCTTTACATGTTCCGTTTCTGAATGTCTTAATTTAATTGTTTGTTTGTTTCTCTATTATTGTTTCCCCCCCCTCCGCATATTTATTTATTTCACCATTCATGTTTAGCAGATGGTTTAGTGAGAGCATGTGTTTCCTGAACTACTCTCCTCCCTGCACTGTGTGAGTGTGAGTGAGTGAGAATGCTGGCGGCCATCCGCCAGGGCAATATGGTAATGTGTTTAAATTCCACAATGCAGATTATGCTTGTGTGTATATTGTTATAAGGTAGTGAAAAACAGGCTTAAATGTAAGTGCTGTTAGGCATGTGCATGCTGTGCATGATGGGAGAAGTGAAGATTCGTAGCTTGTAGGGAGAAGCTTTGCTACATGGTGAGTGTATGATATATGACATGTGGTTTGTGCAGTCTTAGTTAATTTCCCAAAGAGCTGTCACTGCTCCGGCACTGTGTGTGTGTGTGTGTGTGTGTGTGTGTGTGTGTGAGTGAGAAAGGCTGTTAAATGCAGCTTAAATCCCAATTCAGGACATTGTTCTATTGGCAAGAACAAAGAAAAGACACAAGGGGCATATTCCACATTATTTACAAATCTAGTTTTGTTTTGTTGTGATAGTTTTTTTTAGTTTTTTTTTATATTGTTTCAAGCTAATAGCACTATAAAACTGCTCTTTTCAGGAGCATACATTAACATGTAAACAACAACAACAACAACTTAATTGCACTGGTCTGTAACCTGTGCAATTAATTAATTCACCATTTTAAAACAGTCCTGATTAAGCTGAAGGCACAGACCTGTGGCTCTGTGTGCTCAATGCAGTCGCATTACTCACTCAAGGTCGCGTCATTGCTAGAAGCCAAACTGAGTTTTGGCCTTGTCTAATGTGCTTTAACTCAAGAATTAATTGTGCAAATATCCTTATACAGGGATTGGCTATTTACACAATTGTACAATTACACACACACACACACACACTTTTTTAAATTTAAAAAATAAGTTTGTTGAATGTCTTAATGTTGGTACGAGTGTTTGTTATGTGATTCCCGCTCCCCTGGCTCCGTTTTACATAGTTGTGTAAAGGTATCTGGTCAATTGTGATTTAACACTGGCATAAAGAGGGCAAAGGGGTGCACATATGACAGAATGAAGCTTAGATGTGTGCATCTATTAACAGATATCAAGCCTTATTTGTGCTATACCATTTCTTATATGCACCCATCAGCTGTGAGACTAAGGAGAGACACAGGGTACATAATGCCAGAGTAATGAGGGAAGTACAGAAGACAGAGACAAAGGGATAGATAGATATATAGATAGATAGATAGATAGATAATGGAGATGGAGAGTTATATACACATATAAAGAGAGAGAGAGAGAGAAAGAGAAAGAGAGTGTGTGTGCTTATTTATCCCTGGGAGTTACATTAGGATAGATTTGATGGATAAAGAGAGGGGAGGAGGGTTAGATAAACAGCTAAATAGCAAGATATATAAAGTGAGAGAGAGAACGACATAGAAAGATTGAGAATGTGTGTGTTTGTGTGTTTATGTTTCTCCAGCCCCGAGGACTGCCTGTGCTGAATAAGCCTCGTGCTCAGACTAAGGAGGACAACAACACACTAACACTGCCTGACAGTAAATGTCATCAGAATTTAAATTCCACTGCCTGCTCCCTACTGCTGAGCATGAGAGCCTCCTTTAACCTATATCAGCCACAAAGAGTGCCTCCAGGGCCCATGATGGTTTTGCACCTCCATGTTTCTCCAGTTTTTAAAGCACCAGGTCATTTCTCCCCTCTCATCACATATGTAGAACCAGCCAGCAAACCCGCCAAGCGTGTACGCAGCTAATTAGCGGAATTCAATTAGGCTGATCATTAATGAGGTGGACAGATCCGCTGCGTTCTCTAACGACTCCCCCTCCTCCCCTCTTCCAGTGTCGTGCCTTGGCTAATATTAGCGTGTGAGTGTTGAGCAAGGATGGCTGGCCATGCTGGAGCATGAGGAATGTTAAGCGCTAAAGAGGCTGAGTGGCTTCTCCAATATCTTCAGCTCACTGAGGAAATATACCTCAGTTTAACAGGTTCAGTTAATAAGCATAAAAAAAAAATCATTTGCGTATGAATTGGACACAGAGCTAAATATGCTGGACACAGCAATTGTAAAATGCAAAGGGGCAAATCAACTAAAAAATCAACAATAATGTTTTTCTAATGCTTTCCATCAGGCTGTAGGGTTGTTGTTTTTTGAGCCAGCAGAACTGTCTATTAGTAGTAAGTAAAAGCAACTACACATAATCTTAATGGTGTTTCTCCACTCATTCCCTGGGCTTCATCAGTTCTACCCCTGAGATAAGTGGCAAGGAATCTTCAAGATTATAACACAAGTCCAGTTACTTACCTACTAATACAAGACCTAGATAAGAGAACAACTTGAATGAAATGTACACAATTTCCCACTTACCACAAATGTAATTCATTAGCCAAGACATGTTTGTTGTCTCATGTTAGTTTTGTACTGGAACTACAATGTAGCTAACAAGTTTATAGCTGTTTAGCATTGTGCAAACTGCATGCCTAAATCATTACACACTTGCTTCAAATCACATTGAGTTGTTAAGTATAATATTAAATTCCCTTGCTTATGTGGTTTCTGATGACACACTGTTATATATAAAAATGGACAGAAGTTAGAAGGGATTTGGATGATAATATAGTTTAATTTATTTGTATATTTATTCTGCTGTTGTATGAAACTTTTTATTGACAAATGGTATTACTGAGCAAAAAAAAAAGTCTTCTAAGGTGTTTGATGATTTAGGAATGCAGTTTGCACAATGTTAAACTGGAGGCTGTAAGTTTTCCTTACTTGTTAGCTACATTGGCTTTGTGGCTCCAGTGCAAAACTAAAGGAGCAAACCTTGGACACTAAACATGTATTGGTTCAACTACATTTTGAGTAAGGGGGAAACTGTGTACATTTTTGTGTCATTTTAATAAACAACTTGTCGATTTGACCTCTCCCTAACCTGTACTTATCTGTGGTAGTTATGAACAGTTTTTCCCCATTAAAACAGAACTGGAGGAATACCTCTATATTAACTCTATATTGACTCCAGTCTTCAAATTAGGCTCTTTTGGTCTACTATACTTACCCTATGCACTTTCTGCTGTTATTGCACTGCCTTTCCAATGTTTTGCCTTTTGGGCAATCTCAACATTTCTGTTTTTTATTATTACAGTGCATAGATTTTGTGCCCTTAAACCAGAGTAAAAAGAAAAGCTTTTTTTTTTACCTTAATATCACACTGCACATACAGGTTTAGCCCTATATATTCCCTCTGAAGTATGCAAAAGGTATAGAAGATATGGGACTCTGCGTGTAACTTAATTTCCCATGTCATATTAGTGTGTGTCTGCGTGTTCTCCTGCCTGGTTCTACCACTGTGAGCATAATGAGAGCGAACTTTCACGGCAGGAATCTTTATTAAGAAGATGAAATGGACAGATTGTTATAGATGTTGAGCTGGCTGAAGTCACCTTTAACTGAGTGATCCATTAATAAGCTTAGTTACCTCTTCTTCGCTCACCCTGCTGAACTTTCCAGACATGTATTTCTGAACATAGCTTACAATTTCTTTTTTCCTTGCAGTCAATATGCATTAAATATAAACATTACATTTACTCATTTGGCAGACGGTTTTATCCAAAGCGACTTACAATTGAGCTGAGCAGATGAAGGTTAAGGGCCTTGCTCAAGGGCCCAACAGTGGCAGCTTGGCGGGGCCAGGATTTTAACCCACAACCTTCCAATCTGCTATGGACTATAACAACGATTCTTAGAGCCTCTGATGACACTGCGTTCTATTTTGCGTACAATCAACTTTCTAATCCAGCTACAGTTTACAATGCATTAGCACCATTAGCAGGTATGCATGTTCTACAGCCAAAATACCTCCAGTTTGGAAAAGCTTTCCCACCAGTGCTAGACAGTGCTCCCTACAGACAGCTAGTGAACAGTGAAGAGGAGGAAGGTTCACTCCACGCTCCATGCTGGGGAAACCTGACACCACTTCAGGTCACAGACAGCTGTTTCTAATCTGGATCTCTTTTGATGGAGCACAGGGAGGAAGCTCATGCAAGTAGAGCAGGACTTATAAAACCAAAGAAAACACCAACGCTGTCCACCATTTTGAGAATGGCAGGGGCAAGGAGACAAATCCAGACAGTAGATTTGGATAGAGAGAGGCAGAGCAAGAGGGTAAACATGACATGGAGAAGGAGCAGGTGAATGAAAGACTTAAAGTGACAGGGAGGAAGCGAAGCGGAGGGGAAAAAAACTCGAGAGGCAGCGAGCGTGAGAAAAAAGTGTGAGTGAGTGAGCGAGCAGGTCGAGAGAGAAGGTAGTGTGTGTGTGTGCGTGTGTGTGTGTGCGTGCAGTGGAGTGTGGTACGCAGCTCCTCTATGTAGCGCCTGTCTTGGCCTTATTTGGTTGGGCAGGGTTGAGGCTCTCCTGTTCTGTTTACTCGTCGGGTCAGAGGCCCAGCACAGCGTGCCACTGCAGAGCAAACAGCAACTGAACTGCTCTCATCACAACACACAC
Organism: Olivaichthys viedmensis; assembly: GCA_028565825.1. Taxonomy (NCBI): domain Eukaryota; kingdom Metazoa; phylum Chordata; class Actinopteri; order Siluriformes; family Diplomystidae; genus Olivaichthys; species Olivaichthys viedmensis. The sequence goes on from JAOUQW010000004.1 coordinate 9,997,221, forward strand.
ACACACACACACCACCAAACACACAACTGTTCTTATACACTCAATCAATACAGTCGGATCCAAAATCTGACTCCAGTTTATTTCATTTTTTCTCAAAAATGAATAGACTTGTTATTCGAATATGCATTATTTAAAAGTGAGACAAATAAATAGCTGCATCCCAAATGCTGCTTATACTTTGCACTATATACTAAATACTATTCATTTCAGAATGTAGTACCTAATTTTTGTAGGGTAGTAACATCTCAAAACAAACGCTAATGTTTTACACTAAACGTAAAATGACAAATGACTGTGCGGTACCTCACAGGCAGAACAACCTCCACAACAGCAACCGCCTATTTTAAAACCCAAAATATCCGGTTTAAACTTTTTGCTCCTAATTTGCGCCCTCGGTGTAGTAATATTTAATTTTGTTGCTGCCACCCTTTTTGCTACATAGATCATGTAGCAACCCCCGAGTGCAAAAAGGGTCCGGTGTTTCACACTTCATATTTCGGCGGTTTTAGTTACATCATCCAGGTATTAAAAGTGCACTATTCCCAGTGTAAACACACTACTTGGGCTAAAAGTACACCATTTGATTCGCAGCCAATGTTTGTTTAGCTGTATGAGAAATCCTCAAGTGAAACTTGAAATATAGTGGAATATCCTGTTCACATACCATACATTTTATTCAAATAGTAACACGTAAACAGTGTTAATTGTTGTTGTTACTGGGTTCCCACTAGCAAGTGATAAGTCACTGATTTTGCTCCCAGTTTGTCTCTTGTGGCCGTGCAGCTACCGATACTGTTTAGCGCTTGTGGGCGTGGCCTGTCCAGCTTTTTAAAGTTTCGATAAGAAATATTAGTAGCTAAAAAGTACACTATACGTATCACCTTAATAGTTTTGTGTACATTGATTTTAATGTAATAAAACCCTGGAAAAGATTGTGATTTTTCTGAGAGTAGTGAATTGGGTTCATGTTGGACAACCGGCGCTGCCTTATTTCTTGGTGGAATTTACAGGAGCCAATTTGAATTTGCCGCTTTATCACTTTGTAACTAATTTGCATAAAATTGAAAAAATCTCGAATCATGGCTCTGTGTCGCAAACTTACACAGGAAATGAATGGAAACACCCTGTTGCTTGCTATTGTGAAGGCACGGTTATACCTGATATGGACTGTGTTATCGTCAATAGGAACACACTGTCTGATCTACAGTATATTAGGAAAGAATGATAGAATCTTGTTTGGGAAATACCATTTGACAAAACTGTATTCGTTTTTGATGACTGGTCTAGTGTAGTGCACTCAGACTTTTACTAGACGCACTGCTTGGGTCTAAGGAGAAGTCCATACATGCATACACACCCCACACACACATTAATCCGTGCCCTTCCTCTCCCCTCGCTCTGCGTGATTATAGAGAAGCCCCGTGGCTCCCACAATAGGGAGACTAATCAAACAAGGCCTGGGCGACTCAGCTCTGGCGTCAGTGAAAGAAAAGAAATCGCCCACGCTGCACTGTGCCCTCGACCAGCTCTAACATGGCCTGGCACGCCAGAGCTCTGCCGTTCATTTCGACTCTGCGGAATTACCCACGGCACACTTCACCCAGTTATTAATAGAGCTCATATCATCCCCCGAAACTGCAGTTAATACTGCCATTGATTTCTGTCTGTCAACTACACGATCTCAAACTTGCAAAAAAACTTCGGCAAGAACGGGTTCCTCGCCTTGCTCTAAAGCTCTTTTTGTTCCAGACCTGGTTATAAAACGTGTCTCATCTACCCTTAAGTTACACAAAGAGCACTTTTTTCATGTTTTTTTCTTCATTATGTGCTTTATAATTTGTAGAAACAGGAACGTGAGTTCCACGGCAGTTCGAATGACATGGTGGACAAAACTGTCTCTCGGATATAATACCGTGATAATATCGTAAACCGTGATAAAAGCTTAGGCTTTTTTATTATTGTGATATATTGAATATGTCACACACACACACACACACACACACACAGGAAACCACTTATAAATAAGAACACGAATAAAAAATGATCCTCTTAGGTATGCGATACAGCACTTAATCAGCGCCCCTATTACCGCTACATCCAAAAAGCAATGCGCCTTTGATTCCCAAATACCATGAAATAATAAATGCAGGCACAATAAAAAATTCATCACCTCCAGACACGCAAAGCTTCATTTACATTTCTTTAAATACCGCTGTAAATAACTGGAGCGTTGATAATTGAATAATGGTAATTTATTGTCGTTTCTTTATAGTGCACTACAGATCGGGGGGGGGACTCGGAGGGGCCCCGCGGGCGCATTAAACAGCCTGACAGGCACACCGGCGTGCACACTCGTGCACAATGCCTCCAGCGCAGGCCGTAAAGATTAATAGAGCTCGCTTTAATTGCAGGCCTCGCAGGCGAAGGGCTTTGTGTCATGGAGCGCTGATTCCTGCTTATTCCACCCAACTGGAGGTAATCCTTTTGTTCAACAAGGTGCACACTCCCTGAAGATGATCTCACACACCTGCCCTGCCCTCATGAGGGAGCCTAACCCTTAGTGCACACACACACACACACACACACTAAATTAATAGCGTTCATTGTGTTTTAAATAAGTTTTGGGTCTTCTATTGCTTCTAAAGGCCGACTGTTAACGAAACTCATGTTAACAGTGGTTAAGCTTCTGTTCCAGTGACCAGAAGGTTGTGAGTTCAAATCCCAGGACTTCCAAAGCCCTTTTCCACTGACATGCTGGTTCTGGTTCCTCACATTCCTACATCAAAAGAGCCGGTTCTCGGCCGGCAAGATTGTTTTTTTTTTCCAGCACCAAAAAGCTGATGGTCTGGAACCAAGAACCGGTGACGTCACGGGTTCGAGGTCGGCGTCATTTCATCACCATGACAACAACTCGAGCAGCTCATATTATATGATCAGCATTAACATAAGACATTATGACAGTGCAGGAAGTTTGAAAATTATTGTTTAGAAAATATAGCAAAATTAATATTGCAACCAAGAATCAATGGTCTGAGGAAGAAACAACCGAACTGAATGGGAGTTGCATGGCTAATACTAATGCTATCAAAACTTGGGTTGAGCATCTACACACTCAGAATTAACAGCTAAAAACAATAAAAACATATTTCTCATCTTGCATGTGATGGTTGTCTATGGCGATGTCTCTGTGCTGTGTACAGACGCTGAAGAATTTGACTTTGGATGGTAAAATATGTTCTCAAAGCCAGAAGTACAACTTGTAAACTCGTTCACATTTTGCGCCGTTCCTTAGTAAATTCCCACATCTCATGATGTATTGATTCGTCTCTCAAACTGGTGGAAACATGGGCCGATTCTTTAAACCAGCACTGCCACCATGTTGGTGGAAAAGGGGTGCCAGAAAGCCACTATTGGACCCTTAACTGTTCATATACATGCTTGTATTGGACTCTCACTTATAAGACTCTGCCAGGGTGAATAAATCTAAACTGTAAAATTCCCCTCACAGACTTCCACAGGTGTAGAACTGAAAAGGATTTGGTATACAATTGGTATTTATCTTATTAACTTAATAGATAGTTTTCTAGCTTAAGTTACCTCCGTGCCTGAGAGGAAGGAAGCGTGATTCGGGCGTCTTTAACAAGGATTGAACTTGAAAGCATGAGTCTATCCTGCAACATACAAATTATATATGCAATGCATTTCTGGCAAATAATGATTTGAAGACCAGGGAGTGATCTTTACCCGCAATGTTCAAATGAGTTAACTGTAACCATATCCATATTATTATATGTTCTCATTGATTTAAAAAATTCAATTGACAAATTCCAATTTCTATATATAATACTGCATCATTACTTTGATACACGCCTATATCATCTTGTGCTTACACACAAAAACCTACATGTGTGCTGTTAAACATAATCCCACACACATCCTGATATGCCCCAAGCTTTTCTCTGCTAAAGTTATTTGAAGCAGGTCAGATGGACTATTAGCTTTCACAATATGCTCAGTGTGGCTGCAGATTCAGCTGGTGCATTCATTCTCTCCACCAAAAACATGTGTTTTTATGGCCATCGACGCCCCAAAGCAATCCCTGCACACACCCACCCAAGTTTACGCTTCTACTAATAACTACGTTTATCGGCACTTTGGCATGGACGGTGTACGCCTAAGGCCTTCATTAAGCCATGTGCCAGCATGCAAGAGGCTCCTCAGGTCTGTAATAGCACACTGATGAACTTAGACGTTGGAAAAGGCCTTGTATTGAGAGGATCATGTCAATCTGGGAGCATCACCTGGGTGAAATACTGGGCCCTACCATTTACTGACTTTATAGTGGGAGTAAAGGTAATAACAGGTTAGGTGTAGATGATAAGTAATCCGGATTCATGGTCACCAGAGGAGGAGACAGTAATTACAGAGATGACAGACCAGCTATTTAGGTAAAGGTATGTTATGACTATGAAATACAGAAGTGCTCCCCAATCTCAGTTCTGCAGACCCCTGAGCTGTAATACACACCGTGAAGGGCTTGACATTTGTCCTCCATCCATCTGTTTTAATGCAAATTTTGTATTTTCACCCAAGACGGATAACTATTGTATATGTCTATCTAGGTGTGTTCTTGTTTGCTATATTATTATGTATCAAGACTGTATCATTTGTACTTTGCTTTGTTTGTAGCGCTCCTGGGCACTAGCACTTATTTTGACCATCTTGATTAGAGGTGACTTTCTAAATAAGCTCTAATTAGAACCCTGTCTGAAAGGGAAACTGTCCATTGTAGGGTTCTACATACAGTATAAGCTTTAAGGGTGCCCCAAGATGGACAATTCAATTTAACCTTTTTTACGAAGATTGTAGGCCCCGCCTCTCAAAGTTTAAAGGTGGAATATGTATGTGAATTATTTCCACTTTGAAATTAAATTTGTAAATGCGGACTACCTGCTATTTTTTACAAAACAATTTACTTGAATAGGTGATTGTGTAACTTAACAATGTAATTTTTAAGCAAGGATATGGAGATATGGGCATGTATTTATGGAAAAGATTTTCGGTGAGATAGACTTCCATTACTTGTTAGCTACATCAGCTTCGTAGCTCCAGTGCAAAACTAAAGACACAAAGACATCTTGGCTGATCGACTACATCTGGGGTAAGAGGAACATTTTTGCTGAATTATGCCTTTAATAGCTCAACGCCTGAATTGTGTTCTGCCTCACAAGCCACTTTGGATAAAAGCCTCTGCCAAATGAATAAACATAAATGGACATGTAAATAACAGAAGTTATGATGTGCATTTTATTTTGTGGACTTTTAAGCAAATTCGCTTAAAATCTTGAGAACTGTTTGGATGGAAACATACCTAATTAGACGATGCTCAGGTGTGAATAGGGAAATGTGCTGAGTATGCAGGACTGAGATTGGGGCAAAATATGACTTTAGACTGTAGTCCTCTTTACACTTTAGACTTGTCTTACCTCTCTGCTGTTTTCAAAGACTCTGTAGCTTCATCCTCCAGCTCCACTCTTTAGCGTCTTCTTCTTCTTTCTTCTTCCGCAAGTTTGGCTGCACCTTGAAGAGTGGAGAATGAAAGGGAAACTCTAATGAACAGGACTGCCAAATGACGTGCATCCTCCAGAGCGGAAACTTCCAAGTGATGTTAGAGTGACCAAGTGCGCTGATTGCTGGAGCAGACAAGAGCACCTCTGCATTAAGCTTGCCTCCCCTTAAACACCATTTTTTAATGTGGCTCTTGCTCGTATAAGACTTGAAAGAGGAAACATTATCAAGTGATGAGTGTGCGTCTCCGGAGACAGCCATCCCCCATCAACACGTCCCTCTTTTCTTTCTTTCTCTCCTTCCTCCAGGCTGTACAGGCCCCAGGAACCTCTGGGGGCACAGTTGCCACGACAACCAGCCCCGGACACGATTCCTCTTCCTGGCAGGATGCTTTAATTCGAGCCCAGCCAATCATAACAGCTAACGGCTGAGAGCAATCCCAGAAGGCCGTGGGGCTGCGCTGCGTCTTCACGAGCCTCTCTGCCAACTAGCCTATCCTGGGAATATGTCTAATGTACAGCAATTTACTCTACACACACCCACTCGTGTGCTGGCGTTCCCTGTCCATCAGATGGTATATCAGGCTTATGCTAACATCAGGACTGCGCCGTTGATGCTTTTGATAGCTAACATTATGATCTATGTTTAAGAGGCTCTAGGAGTCTTGTGCATGTCTTATTATATAACACTATAAAAGACGATTCTTTTATTGAATAGCACTATGCTGATGCGAACACCACTCCTAGGGCCAAATTAGAGTTAGAAAAACCTTCCATCAATCGCTTGCATGAAGTATGAGCCTTGCACACTCATGTTCCGTTTATCAGATGTAGAGATAGCTAGCGGTATGCCAATGCTAACCCCAAGGCAGAATGCAGTTAGAAAGCTTCCATCAATAGCTGCATGTTTGATTATATAACATGGGTGGAGCATTGAATCAACACCCAAGTAAAAGACCAATCATGTCTGTTTTCTCACGGCTTCAAACATATTGGCATGGAAAGCAGGCACTGTAGCGACAGATGGCGAAGCATCATGGGGCATGGTAAATTGGGAGATGGTGGATCTGGGATGAACCGGCACTCTAAAAGGCTTTGCTACTATGAACAACCACACTTGGGAAATTAGACATGAAAAACGGTGTTGCTTCCACGAATGTGAAGAGTGGATATTGGACTAAATCATGATTTATTTTGCTTTTTGATTTAACACACCAGTGCTTCTAATTGTCTACAATTATGAACTGCAAAACCGTCCATATGGCACACACTCAATTTTGAGTGCTCACACTCGTAATTAAAGTACCCCTGAAAATGTCATTTTAAAACTATTAAAAATTATCAATGTTGAATAATACATTGTTTCATATTTTTAATGCTCAAGAAACTACAAAAAATGGCCTACCTTCTTAGAAATAAAGTTCCATCTAGCACCCTTAAGGGTTCTTAGGTTTGTCCCTCTGGAAGAACCCTAAAGGTTCAAGTACAATCCCTTTAGGAAGCTAAAAACCCTTAACTATCCAAAGAACCCTTGAAGAACTCTTTTTTTTCTAAGAGTGTAAGAACACCTTTACTCTCATTAAGCATGCAAGCAACTATGAATATTTAAATGAATATGCAAATTGGAAACGCCCCCATGTCTTCCTGATATCGCCTCCCCTGGTTACACTGTGCTATTACCTATGGCGTACTACGCTATTACACCAAGGCGAGAGGTCGCACTGTGGAAATGTGACCGTTAATGTGTGAACCTCAGACTGACCCGGAGTCTGAAGAGAAGACATCTGTTCAGTGTTCATTTTGGCGAAAACTAATAAGTATTTTTGACAAAAAAGTAAAGACTAAAACCAGATCAGCCGCCAAAATGAACACTG
>JAOUQW010000004.1:10011928-10029083 GCA_028565825.1 Olivaichthys viedmensis
GACCCCAGCTTACCAACATGCTGGGATATGCAAAGAATCAATTTCACTGTACTGTACTTGTATATGTGACAATAAAGAAGCATTCTATTCTATGGGTAAATATATAAGATGTACTTTTAGAAAAAATGTGAGCGATGCATTTGTATGACTTGGCAGCTTCATTAATATTTTATGTACATGACTGCAATAATACCAATATTTGGAAATATAAATATTTGAAATATTTGAAAATATAAATAAATAATGAAAATATTTTTCAATTAAAAGCAAAAAATAATATTTCAAATAATTCAAGCAAACTATTTTGTTTCAAACAAGTAAAGGCACAAAATGCATATTTTTAGAATTACACACACCTATATATATATATTATATATATATATATATATATATATATAGGCTTTAACTTTCCCAGATGTCATGCAGCATAACTTGGCAGCTACTGTAATATTTTGTGTGCATAAGTACAAAATAAGAGCCTCCAAAATAAGAGTCATCTCACATAGCAAACTTCCATAGCAGACATGACTTATGCCTGGTTTATATCGGATGTCTGGATTTGACCTGGATTTCTGTAAAGTAGCTTTTTAAATATTTAAATAGGCTCATGTACATCGTTTTTATGCAAAGATTCCACACAAACAGCCCTCTTGTGGTATTCACTACTTTGGAAGTCAAATGTTTTTTCTTGGAACGTTAACGAGTTGAGACGCAACGTTGACGTTTCTCAATATGGCAGAACCCATGAAAGTTCAGTTAGCGGTCAATGCTAAGTGTAATTACAGTGTACAGTGAGTCTTTGCGCAGTAATTTACCAACATATCTGAGGTAAATGTATATATTCTCCACCGCTTTGTCTTATTTCCACTGTCACTGTGCCTTTACATTGTGATTACAAAAGGCTTACCTGCTAGGTGCTAGCCAAATCATTAGCCTCAGTCGTTAGCTAGCTTCCATGCTCGGTATCTATATTTCCTTGTTCTCATGACTTTAACCACATGAACAGAAAGCATATTTTCTGTTTGCCTTTCCATGTCATGTCAAAAGCACAAATTCCATTTGAACACACCAAATATCTGTTGTTAAAAGCGTTATAATAAAGTTCTATTTAATTGAATTTAAGGTCTAGCTTACCAAAAGTGATATATTTAGGTATGTCCAGGAATGTTTTTTCCCCTTCTGAATAGTGTTTAGACACTAGTGCAGTTTAATAAATATTACAATATTGCAGCATGTTAGTTCCTTATTAAATGCCAGATTATTTTAAAGAAACGAGAACACAGACCAAATTCTGCACTAAAAGATCTACAATAGATTTATGTGAGGTTTTATTTTGGTCATGATTCTCAAAATCGCGCAGCAGACTACCAAGCAGGAAGCTTATTACACGGAAGGAATAATTAATTGTGCTGTCAGCTTCTCCTTGGAGTCATATCATTGTTATGCACACACCTTCAAGGGGAGCTTTCATCTAAGTTCGCTTCCTCACTGAGCAAAAAAGTCGCGAGAATGAAACACTGAGGTCTCAAAATTAGAGTGACTCGAAGGGCCCGACTACAAAGAGGATATTCTGAGTGCCAGACCATAATCCCAGTTAGCGAGACAGCAAGGTGAAGCGTGACTACTCAAAAAATGAGGACTGCTTCTTATAGCAAAGACAGTGAGCGTGCAACGCATCGGGCCTCATGGGATTCATGTTTGCAGGCTTATCGTATCTGTCATACACCTGATACAAATGACAAAGGAGGCAGCGAGCCAGCTGTAATGAATTCCAGATTGTTCTCCAGGTATGAAACGGCTATTATCGAGCCCTTCTGTTGTCTTTCGGATCCTTCTCTTCCTCCCGCTTATTCCACAGAAAGCTAATTAGATAAGAGCGGAGAAAAAAAAAAACTCATTATAAAAACATAGTTCCCAGAAAACAATTGATTCAATTTTGGGGACAATGCGTTCTCCTCTGTAAATAGCTATCTGAATAAATGAGATTCAGCGAGAACTATATGACACGCCCAGGACGGGTCTTTTGTCCTCTGACCTTTGTTAATTACTCCATTCTTCCAGATCTTTCCCTCCCTCAAAACAGTATCTAATCTCGACCTGCAGGTATGATAAAAGGCGCATCACAGGGCCTTGGACGGGCTCTTTCCCGTCCCTGCTAATGTAAAAGCCTCTCTATGATCCATCAGTCTTGACCTTGATGGTGGCCCCGATAACTAAAAGCATGCTTGAGTGGCCGGGTTGAGATACGGGCGCTGTGTAGGGCGTCAGTTGGCGATGGTATCTCTCAGACAGAGCTGCCAGAGAGTGACAACTCTTTTCTCCTCATTCTTAGAGAAACAGACTGAAACAGAAAGAGAGAGAGGTCCTCAAGTGGCCAGGGTTAGCAGGAGGTGCTTCACCTCTCTCGGCTTGCTGGATTAAACTAATCAAAACATGAATCGGACCGACAGCACCGAAGTCAACCCCAATGGCCCCCTTACCTCCTCCGTGGTGGATAATGAGGACCAGGGGGCTTGCAGACGTGTTTCCCACACCCTTACTTACCCCATTGATCTCAGACAGGGCCAATGGTGGACACTTTCCTTCTTCAGACAGCCAATCAAGTCCACGTGCCTTTTTTTTATATACATACTGAAGGAGGTGAACTTTTAGCCATCCCATTGGGGTAACAGAGTACCTTGATCTAGGGGTATTCCCTTCTTTTACTTTTGAAGGAATTGCTCAGGTCAAGGATATGTTAGGATAGCTAACTATTTAATGTTAGGCCATTACGCTAGTTAGCCTCGACCAGGAAAACCATGGTAACCAGCAATACTCAAGTCAAGAACGCTGACTAGTGATCAACATATAACAATCTGGGCAATGTGAGGCAAAAAAATCGCAGTTCTTCCCACTCACCAAGTAAGCCATATTTAAAAAAGCAGAGCAGTGAAGCAAGTCTGGGGGTTTTCAGGACTGTTTAGCAGGAAATACAGACCTGGTGCTGCATTGGCCCTCTTGTTTTAGCTAAGCATGCTAGGCCCTTGAGACTAGCCACCTTTGCTAACTTTCCAAACTTTTCTCTCTCTCCCTGGCTGATGCCTTTGTTATTCTTTTCCTGTCCTCAATGTACTTGGCAGAAGGGCATTAGGGCAAAATCCTCCCTCTAAACAGGGATTTGAAGGTGTGACAAGCCACAAAACTAGTGCAAATTAACATTTCCTCATATGTTTGCAGGCTGCTTTAAAAAGGATCAAATCTGTAAAGTAACAGCACCGAATGCGCCGTTTTAAGCCTCTCAGACCACATGGTGAAAAGTCAGAGCAGAACGAAAGCTTGGGAGGCCAGGGAAGATAGGGGTTTAATCTAGACAGAATAAAAAAAATAAAAAAAATACATGCAGAGGAATTACTTCTCCATCTGTCTCAGCAGAACGCTGATGCATCGCCCCTCGGCATTGCAGCTTCTCGTAGCGGTAAATCCAGCTATTGTAGCTTATCATATCAGTTTGATCATCTGGAGTGAGGCAGAGATGGAGCTTTTCTCTTTTTTTATCTCGCACAGCCTCACTATAAACTGTCATCCAAACACAGTCTCTCCTCCATTGATTGGTAACTGGAGACTTTAGCACAATATTGATTAGAATGGCCTCACTCTGCTAGGCCCTTGAAACCTGCTTTTAATTAGTTATTACTCAAAAAAGTGGACACAAAACCACAATTTGTGCCCAAACACAAACTCACTACTGTTTAATCTTTCATGGGCCTTTATAGAGTAATAATTAGCTTTGATTGAGCTCTCTCAGGACATGCATCTTGTGCATGAATAAACACTAACCAAAGAACAAGCAGCCCATCTAATCTCCCAAATGCCCTACAGTGCAGAATCGATCCTGGAAGAATATCTTGATAAAAGACACAACGTGTCTATATATAACGTGTGTATATTCTCTCTACTACTAACCACTGCTATTCTGTTTGCACCTATAGGTGTGGAAGGTAGAGTGAGCAATAATCTACTTATTTTAGAGTAAAGAGTAGCTAAAAAGGAAAATGTAGTAAAAGAAGGGGGGGAAATAAACCCTCATCAGCATGTGTCTTATTCCAATGAAATTATATTATCAAAGGGCTGTTGACAAAGGATATGGATATATAAACAGATATATCCGTCAGTAATTCTTGGGTAATCATTCAGACTGATTTGTTATAATCTCTGATTATAAAGCCTGAAATGAAAATTAACCTTTTTACCTTGTTCATGTCCCTGGTCATATTGTGCATCATTCCTCAGTATTAATCACTTGAAATAAAAAATATCTTGTTTTTCCATAATCTTCCATCAAAATGCAATTACTTTTGCCCACCTTTAAACGTCTTCTGATTTTTGATGATGTCTTCACGTTGTCTTTAATTACAACCTGAAATCAAAAGTATATTTTTTCCCCTTTTTTGTCCCTGGTCATATTATGCACAATTCATTAGTATCAATTATTTAAAAATCTATCTTCTATCAAAATTCAATGACTTTTGGCCACCTCTAAACGTCTTCTGATTTTTGGCTATATCACCATACACGCATGGACAGGAAAATGTCCATGTCATGTTGTCTTTATGCCTTTTCGAATTTTCCCATTTTTCCCACTGCACCTTTCCTAACCATAATATAAGTAACCGTCAGAAAACGCTGAGCCGTTAGATTCTTGTGCAAGTTGTTTTTGCGAGTGCAGCTCACACCTTCAACTAAATGGTATGGAGAGTGATTGTGGAACTGTGATAGGGACTGCAGAACTCTGAGAACTTGGGCTGGAGTTCTGGGCGGCTTCTGCTTAGTGTGAGACAGCCAGCCCCGGAAACTCCATCACGAGCATAGGAAGGGGAGCTCTAAATTTATATGAAGTTGGATAGGAAGAAGGTGGAGCTTCAGGCGTGGTCTTTCTACCAAACTTCAGTTCCACTGATCTTAAAAAGCCAGCGAGTTGTAATTAACAAAACGGACAAAACGTTAAAACCGGCAAACTGTCTATTACAAGTATAATCCATTATAAAACATATAATTTTTTTCTTCTTAAGTAAGAAGAAAAAAATAAAATTTATGATATATACATTTCATTCCCCTACACTGTTCTTAAAATAGGACTTTATTTAAAAAAAAGAATCCAGAATCCTGAAAGTACAAAGTCATTGAGAATAGTAGTTAATTAAATGTTACTTCACCACTACACACCTCTAAAGATGTGCATCACTCAACCATCAATCTCTATAAGCTAAAGGCTGAAAGAGCGCAGAGAAAAGGGCTTTCATAGTCAAGCAGAAAGGCAGCGGCCATTACCATAAGTAGGATGCAACTCATCCAAATTCAATTTCCAGCACATTTCAAACGAGCACAGCAACGTGTAAAACGAGGCGTTTATGTGAATTGATCTTCTCTCTGTATATCTTGTCCAGTCGTGCTTATTTGTATTCCTTAGTAGCGGTGATCATTCCTACTTGGCTCCTCTCTCACCTCCTGTCAAAAGTAGTAATATATGGAGCTTATGTCCATCTATTGACATCCTGCTAAAATATATAGCCCTGCTATAGGATTCCTGCTCGTCCATCACTGTATTCCCATCCTGTTTGTCACTCATATGAATTCACGGATAACAAATGGCGCCGCTCCTATTTGTCAATAGCCGATACATCTCTCTGTATGTGGCTGACCTGCTGTGATGTTAGAACGCACTATGGGACATAAAGTCAGCACAGAAGAGCACATTAAGCGCCGAATGCAACACTTTCAAGGTCTGGAAGACCTTGGGTGACTAGGCCACTTGCTGAATGAATCTAAGATGGAGTGTTATGACCAGTTTTTCCCCCGCTGACACCAAGACAGGCACCCTTTTTGAGATGATTTACATCTCTTTGGTCTCGGTGATGGAAAACCCTCTTCGGAAAACCAAATAAACAGTAATTTTAATTTTATTAAGGGGGATGACTATGTTTCATGGACTTCCCATTGGGCTGTACCTAACTGACACGTGACCGCTGCCTCACACGGCGTGCACATGATCGCCTATAGAGGTCGCCTTTAATACGGCGCCCCCATGCGGCTTTGTTTATGTTTGTTCAGAGGCCCTGTTGCGTCATGTTAATTGTACCCACCTGTTTCCAGTTTGTCTACCCTGATTAGTCATTATATTTAAAGCTCTCATGTTCCAGTCTTGTTTGTGGTCGGTTGTCAATGTCATGATGTTTGTAAGCTTCGTGTTTGTTTTATGTTTATGTTTGTTGCATAGTTTAGTGTTTAATAAATTATGTTAAGTGGCTTTGCGCTTGTGTCCATTCCCGTCTGCATGGTGACACTGACTGTTAGCAATGCTCAAAGTACATGAAATAATTTTTAACTGGAAACTCGGACCAGACCACGTGCCCTCATTTTTGCATACTGGAATTGACCACATATCACCTGTTTAGCCTTCAATGTCCAATTAGCTTATTTAGTATGTAGACATCCCAAGCTTGCCATCTCTTTTCAACTAGCACAGATATTCTGGATATTTTTCTGACTAGACATGTGTAATAATACTGGTATGTCTGTGAACTGTTATCACAATATTGGCCTTTGCGATTCTGATATCACTGAAGACTGCAATATGAGCACTCTAACAAACCACAATTTCTTTATTGTGTTCTGTGAGCATTCTGATCAAACTCAGAGGCTTCAGAAACATTTCTTGTGCATGTGCTGATAAATCACGCATTGGTGTGATCCAAAAATAACAATTAATTTTGGTAAAATTAATGCAGGTTAATCTTTAATCTGAGACACCTCACAAGTTCACCAGTTTGTTTTAATATATCGCAAAGCATATCGCGTTCACAATGTGAAGCAACATAATCGCAATATGGCATATTTGTCTATTTCGTGGTACCATTTTGGTATCAGCAGCATCACTACAAAGCAACACATCAGTATTGGTGGTGTTGGTTCTGACACATAGGCCTGGAGATATAATTTATAGACACCAATCCCAACAATTTTACGAGTTTGCATTCCTGGGGATCAGCCCCAGGATCTTGTCTCTGCTTGTCTTTGCTGAAAGATGATGCAGGAACATTTGTAGCCCATGACTCCATAACTGAGTCTGCTAGCAGTGGTACTGCTGAGGTATCCTCCCTCACGGGCAAAGATAAGAGGATTAGTCTTCTATTATCAGCCTCAGGGGGGGCATTAGCCTGTTTAAAAGGGCAGGACCTTGCGCCTTTGTTATGACACAGTAATGGAAGAGCACTACTGCGGTGGTGGGGAGAGGCGGGACCAAGGTCAAACACTGAGTGCATGTTGCTGCTTCTCCTCACAATGCAGGACTCTTGTTTTAATGACCCCACTGTCAACGGTTGCTGGCACGCAGACCTCTTCAGAGCTCTCTATAGATGAGGAAGCAAAATGAACCAATCTGAGATGGTTACCAAGGTCCTTCAAGATGGGGCGTTTTTTTTTTGTGTGTGCGATAATATATTGATTTCAGAGCAGGTTCAAATTCCGTGCCTGTGTTTTTCCCTCTATCTGAGTGACATTCACTTCTCTGTCTGAGCAGTGCTTGGTTTCATTGGTGAATAATGCATCAAGCAAAGACAATTACTAATTCTGTGCTTAAAAGGCCCACTATGAGGACATTGCCATGTGTTCCCCTGGGCTGGCATGGGAAGGGATGGAAGACACTGTTTAGATTCGGGCAATAAAATAACTGTTATTGAGACATTACAGGAGGGCAGACTTGCTCCTGACAATCACTGTCAGTCACAGGACCAGGACCCCTGGCGAGACTATGCAGCTGTGCTTTGGCAGGGAAACAGAGGCCATTCACAGCTCTAGAAGAGGCAGGAAATTCCCCGCTAGCACTCTAGCAACAGGGCATGGAGAGGGCGGCCACAAAGTCCACTCCATACAATGCAGGCTAGTTAGAGAAACCTGAGTCAGCCATCTTGCTACGTTCGGCGCTGGGGGCCGAGCAGGGGGGAGAGATTCAAGCCCTCAGCGATTTTTGCATTGGATTCGCTCCTTTTTGGAGAATCTAGGTGCTTTCCCACCATACAAGATGACTGAAAATGAAAATAGGCCACAGTCGAGACACAGGGACAAACGCAAAGAGGTGTTTGAATGGTAAGCAGGAATGGGCCTGAAAAAGCAAAGCTGTCCTGCTCTTGTTCTCTTATAAGTTTGATAAATGGCTGTAACTGCATGAACACATTCATTACTTGGGATTTCTGTCATTCTGTTTCTCTGACCTCTGTCCTTTTAATGACCCTACCTTCCCAAACATCCACACATGCATGCTCACACACTCACTCACTGTCCGGCAGTCAATATTTTTGAAGGAGCGCCTCCTCAGGCAATCTCGTGCATCTAAGAGCTCTGCACAATGAAAGAGCTTGTGATTGCATTCGACCGAGCCTTAAAAAGACATAATACATCAAACGGGCAACAGATAAAAAGCCATCGCGAGTAAGTTAATCAGCCGAGTGCCTTTCATGGCCACACCACCATTTGTCTTAATTTTATAAATAAGGTCTCCGACACCAACTTTTATTGAAAAGGCACGACTGTAAATAACTACATAGCTAACAATACCCTTTGAAATTGCTCCCATGGATTCACGCTGGGTTGAAAATGTTACCCTTTGTTTTTCTCACAAAGTGTGGGGGAAGCGATAACAAGACCTCAAGGCCATGAGTCACTTTCTGCTAATCTGTATGGTTTAATACTTGATCTAACAAACGTACACAAGCTCAGGCAAAATTGATGTTCTCATTAGCATAGTTCATAAAATTAAAATACCATGGCTCTCTTTCCTTCTGGTTCATGCCTGATAAAAAACTGTGATGGCAGGTTCTAACAAACAGTAACAGTATGACAAAAGTCCTCTATGCTCCAAATCTATCCTGACATGGCCTTTCAATCAGCTAAGAGCCACAAGAGCTTCACAGCCTTGAAAAACAATGGAAAAGATCAATGAAAGTAATTTCTAATTCCACCCTCGGCTGAGGGCCGACAAACAGCACAATGCAGTGAGACACAACAAAGACTTTACTTTAATTGGATCATATACCAAATCATGTTTGGGGCCAAGAGGGACTGTGCATTTTTAACAAGTGCATAACAAACTTTGCAATAATCAAATAACTAATGATTGGTAATAAAATAAATTTACATTACTCTGATGAGGAAAAATTGGATCTGTCCCAAACTAAATTTGGCTAACAAATAAAAAAAATACAATATATTAATGCTTAGTAGGGTTGCACTATATGTTATTTGTTAATTGTTATCACAATGTTCCCAAGAAATTCAAAATACTGATATTATAGCAGGCTGCAATATGCAACCCTGTAACCACCAATCCCAAAAGTTTTTTTTTGTGTGTTGTGATTATCACATGACCCAAAATCACTTTCATTATTCTTTATAGTCAAAATAATGCAGGCCAGTCCTTAACTATGTCACATCAAGGGTTCAACAATGGCTTTCTAATATTACGTAAGGCCTACTATTTAGGATTAAATCAAACATGGGCTACAGTGATCTGTGGTTTAGTCTGTAAAAGCCTAGAGCATACCAACAACTAACACCACCATTGTCCAACAAACACCAACATTTTCAAACATGCATCAACATTCTCCATGAAATACCAACATTCACCACCACAAACCAAGGTTCTCTAATACTCGCCCACATTCTCCATTAAATACCTTTTAACATCAAACTCCTATGTTCTCCATTATACACCAGTGTTCCCCATCATACATCAGTGCTTACCACCAACATTCTTCATCACACACCAACATTCTCCATCACACACCAACGTTCTCCATCACACACCAACGTTTTCTGACACTCACCAGCATTCTCCAACTTAAACACTAACTTTCTTCAACACTCCCCAGGATTCTCCATCAAACACCACTATTCACCATCAATCACCAATGTTCACAAACACCAACATTCTCCACTAAATACCTTTTACCATCAACACCTATGTTCTCCATTACACACCAGTGTTCACCATCATACACCAGTGCTTACCACCAACATTCTTCATCAAACACCAACATTCTCCATCACCCAACATTCACCATCAAACAGCAACATTCGCCACCAAACACTTGGAGTCTACATCACACACCCTCAAATTCCAGCATACATACACATTCTCCGTCAAATACCAACATTCAAGCACAAACAATTTCTATCCAATACTAACATTTTCATCACATGCCATACTGTTAAAAATAATTTGTTTAAGCTTTTAAAAGTAAAAATCCTGGTTGCCTTAAAGTGTGAGTTCATTGAAACTCGAATAGCAAGTTAACACAATGTAGAACTCAGATTATTATATTTTTTTGAACAACATTGGGCATACATGTTTACTTGATAAGAGAGGAAATTTAAATCAAACACAATTGTTGTAATGTTGGCATTTGGATTTAAAATATTCCAGTTAAGGAATTGAGAAGCCAAATGAACCAGTTGCAATGTGAATGGGTTGGAACATTTGAGAGATTCCCATCAATCACAAACATAATGGTGTGTGATGATACACCAGCCCAACGCTTGGGTTCAATGGTGGTTGTTGGGTTGGCAAAGAAATGGTATTACCTCAGGGCAATCCAGACAAGATCCATCTTTCATAGAGCACAGAAACACAGAACCTTGGGCTCAGTGTTCCTGACAATTTCAACCCGGCCGTGTGGAGCAGTGACAAAAGCCGAGTCTATGAATCCCTTTAACTGGCGCCACAAGAGGCTGCACAGAATTACACTCCGCTCAATATGGTGACACAATATGTAGCTCAAGGGTACGACCCCTCCTCTCTGTCCCTGCCTTGGATAATGAGCCTCCAATGCTGAGATGCTGAGACTCCTCAGGATGAATCTCGTTCTTGCTCTCATGCTTTAAAATAAAAAATCAGATCAGTTTGATGATTTCTTTTATATGTGAATGACCTATAATTAAAAAATGTAACTCAAAACGATTAAAATATATTGGAAAATGAGGCAATGTAAGTGACCTATAATCAAATAATAAAACGTACAACCATAAATGTTTATTGAAAAATGAGACGAAGTAGACAACCTATAATAAAAAAAATTAAACTCCACAAACACCTATCAGAAAATGCAGGCATGGCTCTGGATGTGTTTAAATCCTTCCATCCGAGAAGACAATCTCCAGAGTCAGACTGCTTCTGTTGGCCAAGACTCACCCAGCAAAACACAAATAGTGTTTGACAGCCAGCTATTGGGGTGACGACCCCGAGGAGCTCCAAGGAGAGCGAAAGAAAGGTAAGGGGAAGGGCAAAAGAGTGGACTTTTTGTTTCAAAAAGCACTTTCGTTCTCTCCCCCCTCTACTCTATGAACAGGAGAGATAATGCTGCGTCTGAATTATTAATTAGCCGACCACAAGGAGTCAGAATCGCTGGGAATTATCGTGGGGAAGGTCAACCCCAAGGCCGGGTCTCAGCTCAGCAGAAGCCACTTGTTCTTTCTGCTTTACCCGCTGGCACGCACTCACACACACACAGGAAATGAAAATGCAGCAGAACGCAGGCGCTCACCGGGGGGAAAAAACATCTCCACCTTTATGATGAGCCACTCATGGATGTAAAAAGTGGCAGTTTTACTCTTTTGCTGCAAAATGAATCCAGTGAAGCTTCTTGCATCAATATATCCTTGCATGTGCATGACTCTGAGTACATTATGGCTTTCACTTGCTGTGGATTATATCACCATTAACCTATTTCATTTCATTCACATAAATCCAAGAACCAATGGGGATATGTCCCAAATCTGAAGCAATCAAAACTAGGTGTTGAGGGGAAAAAAAAACAGGAATACAAAAACGCCTAGAAAACGCCAAAAAGTCTAATTGGTTAAATTGAACCATTAATTGGTCCTAATTGCTGGCTTTAAAAGACTTTAGGCATTAAACACATTGCAACTTGCAACTTGCAATGTAATAGGTTGCCAGTGTGAGCCAACATCACTCCCTCATCCAAGTTTAAAAGCAGTGTTTGAAACGGACTGGACGAAAATACCAGTCAGAGCCCCCCCTAGTGATCTCTAAAGTCAGACTGAGAGGGTTTGCGTTATATATTATATTGTATTAGGAAATAACGTATATGATGTTTTCAGGTAGGAGCATATCGGACATATCGGAATGTATGTATACTCGTTTTAAATGTAAATTTGACTGGGAGGGGTTCAAAAGTTTCCATATACATAGGCCAGCTACCTGTATATTAGGTTTCTTACAACAGCAGCAACGCATCATCAGCTTCAGGCTGGAGGCTTTCAAAGGACAGCGTTGTCAAGAGCCGAGTCAGGACCCGCCCTCAATCGATGAGGGATATCTAGCCTGAATTATCTGCCTTAATGACAAGGTGTTTTTATTCTATTAATCACATTTTCACCATGCTTCTAACTTCCACAGGGATACGAATTAATTATTTGTTCATCAATGCAGCCATACTGATTCTTGGTTTATCAATGTCACCTACAAAGGCTGGCAAACTGAGAAAATTAGGATAACTAATGTAACTAGAAATTATTACTTTACCACTCAAACATAAACACTTTAACCCAAACAGGCCTGTGCTATGTAGCTATGTAGAAACAGCATCAGGAATATTCGGCTCATTCCTTCATCAGATAGCTCATAGCCTCAATAAATATCTATCGACATTTGGTCCGATAACGCCCCATGGTAGGACCCCCAGCTAGACGTTATGGAATAATTTGAACGCTCATGAAGAGCTAGGAAATTAGCTGATGAGCTGAATATGGGCAGGTTAGAGCACCGAGAACCTACGCTGTGATGAGATCAGGTGAAAGTTGCAGGCCCTAGCACTTAAATCCCACCGAGTACATCAGCGTCCATCAGACACACAGGAAGGAGGAAGCAAAGGCTCTTAACTGCTCTTAGTCAACATGAGGACGGCCCATAGAGACGGATCCGTGAAGAAGACAAGAGCCCTGAGCCCTCGGCAAAACATACTGCTCTATTTAAACAGGGCAGGAAGTGTGCACTCCCCTGAGCATGAGCTGTCAATAGCCAGCCTCCATCTCTCTCACGCTGTATATCTGTGTACCTGTCTGATTTCTCTGTATTTCTCCCGTTCTTTATCCCTCTATACCTCTGCCTCCATTTCTCTCTTTCTCTCTGTCTATATCTGTCCCATTTCCTCATTTCCTCAGCACAGAAAGTGCTTGCCAGACAACCGTCTCTCTGAACTCACCCAACGTAGACAGAGTGATGAAAGATTCTCTCGCCACGTCCACGACCTGCGTCTCGGCAAGAAATGCGCTCCAGTCCTTCAGTCTTACACCGAGTCCTAACAGGTCCCAACAATGTGAACTACAGTACCAGTCAAAAGTTTGGACACACCTACTAATAATAAAAATAAAAAAAAGACCCCTCTATCATCCACATTTTAGAATAATAGTGAAGACGAAACCATGATTCATCCAAAAATCCAATGTATCTTATATCTTAGATTCTTTAAAGTAGCCTTGATGAAGCTTTGCACACTCTCAGCAGTTTCCTCATGCTAAACACTTATTTCTTAAGTTCTAAATGAGAAGTACTTGTTTAGAAGTACATTTTAGGTAGAGCTGCATGATAATGACTAAATTCTGCTCAATATTGAAATCCCAGTTATTATATACAGCCAATTTGAGAACAAAATAGTTTTATTGTACTTTATTCTTCTTCTTAAATCAACGGAAAACAGGTTTTTCTTTTACATTGTACATTATAAGCCTGTATTCCTTCACATGTATACAGCTTTGTGTCACGCGTGCGCTGGCGAATGGCAGTCACCATGGCGACGGTCGCCACGTGCGCACCAGCTGATGAGGAGAATTTTTGTCTGTGTCTAGTCCCGCCCTGTCGTTAGGATAAAGTCCTTCCACCTGTTTCCCATTTGTTCCCCTCGTTTAAGAATGCATTTAGATCCCGGAGCTCATGATTTAAAGCACCAGAGACAATACACACTGATATCTAATATTAGGCAATTAGCTAACTTTAGCTAAGCTCAGCAATTTCATGGTCGATTATGTTTAATTAGTTGAGGAAGCCAAAAATCTAAATTAAAATATGATTAATTGTGCCACCCTATTGTTAGGCAGTCATTTTTTTTCTTAGTTTCTGTTAATTTTTTGCTGTAAATGTTAAATTTTACTTTCTGTCTGGTTGTCTGTTGCCTCAGTAAAGCAGTCTTGGGTTTGAGAAGGCCGCTATATAAATTAAACATTATTATTACTATTATTATTACTATTGTTATTATTTTTATTTTGCTTTCACGTATGCAGTATTTAGTCCATTTGCATCAAACCCTGATGCGTTTCTGCCCTTGATGTGGTTTGTTCAGGCAGATCACATTTGGAACCCCAGCGCAGTGAAAACACGGTTCAACCCTGATTCGACCCACCTGCAGGAAGTGACCAATGAATGAACAATTTTTGTGAGTGTATTTCCAGCCCTGCCCTTTCCCACACTCTCTTCTGCTTATTATATATTTCTATATTGCTGGTCTGATTAAATGTGTGCTGTGCAAAACCAAATCAGACTAAATAGAAAATTAACCAAAAGTATCAATATGACTCGGATTCAGAATGGGCAAACGGACTACTTGGTGAAAAAGAGGCATTGGAAACAAATCTCAAGCTTAAGCTATATCAACATGTCTAAGATGATAAAACATACTGTACATTGAATCAGGTGTCCAACCTTTTGACTGGTATATAAAATTATTATCAACAGCAAGTATCTACAGTATTTGCAACATGGACACTGAGAGTCTGTAGTTTTGGAGGTCAACTGCATAAATTATTGTTTTGTCCAGAGAATACAAATTACAAAGACATAAATAAAAAGGAAAAGGGTCTGCCAGAGATCTCTTCCGTTTTGGAAACTGGGCCTACTTACTTTGTCTGGCCTACTTACCTGTGACTGTGAGAAATGAATGACACCCACTACACACACACACACACACACACACAGTCAAATAAATTCTTTGAAAATGAAGACCTACGCATGCTACAGTGGTTGGTTTACATTCATACACATGGGCGTCCTTTTAGGATTCAGCATAACTGCAGCAAGCCGTCTTTACGTCTAGAGTAGATTCAGGTCATCGTGTTATCGAGGAAACTTATAGACACTTAAGAAATTGGTTTATTCTAGTTTCATCTGGTGCGTACAATATTTGTTTGTAAATGAACAAAAGGAGACACTGTCAATATGGCTAAATTGATTTTGAGTAGGAAATTGAATGGAAGAATGGCTTCATTCAGGATCTACAGGAAATATAGGACTGTGCAAAAGTGTTCGGCACATGTAAAGACTTATTGGAGTGGTAGCTCAGCAATTCAGGTTCTGTACTAGTGACCAGAAGGTTGTGAGGTCAAATCCCAGCACAGCCAGAGAGCCACTCTCAGGCTCTTGATCAAGGTTCCAAACCCTCAAATGCTGTATAAATAAAATTTTTGGATTAGATTCTGTAAGTCACTTTGGATAAAAACATCTGCCGAAAAAAATGAATGTAATTGAAATAAATAATGTCATTTAAACCTCCAGACTGGAGGAAAAATGTCGTCCTGCTTAGTATGTGACAGTGCGCTAATAATACACAGGCAGCCCCAGCCAGCCTCGTGGCTGCTCACAACTGTTTGTGATGACTGATTGCATTGTTGTAGCTTATTAATTAGATGCTGACCCACAGTGTAATTACTTCAAGGCAAGTTTACTTTGAGAATAGACACGACAGAAGTGTCACCATGCTGGCAATGTAGGATCTCAGTATATGAGCATGTCCCAAATCGCCTAAAAAGGCCAAAGGATTTATGGGAACTAAAAACGACTTTCTATATTTGAGTTCTTTTTTTTTCTTTCATAGAAATGGTCATGCCTGATGTATTTAATCTCTGCAAGTATTGCAGTAAAAGTCCTATTTCAGTGTTAATGGATTTTCTAGGTAGATACAGCTAAGCTAGCTCATCCATTGGTTGGGACCGTAGGAGCTACACAGAGGGCCTTAGGTATCCCATTAACTAACAAAAAATTTATTAAGTGACAGTGAAATCAACCAATCACGTTTTGATTTTAAATAGGTGGGACCATTTTCTGAGAAAGAAAAAGATCACTGCAGGCCTTCTTGGAGGCTGAGATGCATCACCTACGAGCGAGTGAGCACAAGCGCCGCCAAAACATTATCTATGCATGTGTGAACAGCGTGAGATTTAGAAAATGGGTCAATGAAGTAGCTAGGCATGTTGCCATGTTTCCATTGAAACAAAAACTTTATCTATCAAAGTTTCACAATGGCAGAGCAAGGACGGCCATTTTTTGGTCATGGATTTTCTGTTGATGGTGAAAAAATTGGAGCTCAGCGTCACTGTTTGCATTGACTGTGGGCCGGGCATTTGATACCTTTTGTACTCTTAAGCCAGGGTTCTACTTGACACGTGACTATGTGTGCGAACGTAGCAGCTACGCGAGTGTCATTGTTCACATACTCGCCTGCGTACCTTTTGTACACCTGGTGGATTAAAAGCGATATCCACTAGAGGGCAGGTCCGAGCCGAAACATCTCTGTCCGGCAGGTTTCCATGTCGACCTGTAAAATGTTTAGCAATTTCATGCCAACTATTCTGGGACACATATTTGTCGCTGTGCAGCTGCATGAAGATGTTAAACACACGGACGCTCTTTAAAACTTTCCACCATCCATCACATCGCGCTATACTGTTTACGTTGCTATTGCGGCACTTGTCGCGTAAATCTTTTCGGACACGCACAATTGACTCGCCGAACGGACTCAGGATGCGCGTGGCAGCCATCTTGTTTAGGTATATGCGTAGTTAAAAGCATAACCCCAGCCTTAGCTGGCCACAAGCTTCAGAATGTACTTCAGTGTACACTAGCGTTCAAAAGTTTGGAATTAATGTTTTCAGTGATATAAACTCCATTTTGTTTCAGATCCATCTATAAAATGTTTGTCATATGATTCTAGTGTTTTATGCACTTTGGTTTCAAATCCTTTGTAGAAAACTGTAAAACATCATGTGTCCAGAATGATGACTCCAAAATGACTATGAAATTTTTATAGCATCAAGAGTGATGCTAATATAAACATTA
>JAOUQW010000004.1:10036134-10057840 GCA_028565825.1 Olivaichthys viedmensis
ATAACTGAGACAGGGATTCACTCATGACAAGACATAAAATAAAATAAAAAGGCTTCCACCCACATTATTTGGCTGCTATACGATAAAATAGCACTTGATAAAGCACATCCTATTTTTTTGCATGATGAGGTAGAAGTAGTGTACTATTTTGCACTGACAGAAAGCGTGAAGCTAATTTTTGAAATAAGTGTGAGGAGTAAATTGTGCCATGAGATACTAAATCAAGGTCATTAAATCAGAACGAGTGCGTACAATGTGGGCAACTTTTTTCATGCTTTCAATTCACAGTTCTCAAATTAAGAAAATAATGCCCATGTTTTGGTTAATCTGACCACGGTTTGACCAAGCACTTATACAGTTACAGTGTAGCTCATAATTATATCCAAATGAAAATCAATCCTCGAGATAAGCATTGTATCCGATAAAGGCAATTAATCATTAAGCAGCAATTAACCATTGTCTCTGAGCACCCCCATGCACATGAAATAAAAAAAAAACCTTTTCGTTGCCTCTACAGGAACGACACGCTTAATTAATTCATAATGTCATATTTATATATTAAATATTCCCCTTGAATTGCATTCCATAGTTTTTTTAAAAGTGTATTTACAGCCCAAAACATGAATTTCATGGTTAAATATTGTGGTTACAACAAATAGTCAGACAGTGGCGCTGGACTTAATAATTTGCCACTCGAGTCGATATCATGCAAGAAAAATGGATTTAAGTTTAAGGTCAAAACTGTGCGTAACTGAGACGCCTCTGTTTTTGGCAAACGCCGGCCCATGCAGGCAAATACTGCTTAACTGTAGGAGCAGCGCTTAAGCCTGTAGTTACGTCTGAGGTCTGAATATCGATGTGCACAATTTCAGTATTAACTCCTCAATACGCGCACTTAATTCAACGGCCCAAAGAGAAAAACTTTGAGTAGCTAGCTAGATACCTACAAACAGACTGTCATTTTGCTTTTACAACTAGCTAGGTAACCAAAGTTTCTCTCTTTTTTTGAAACATATAATTAACATTTAGTGGCGATCCCTTGGCCAGTCACTGAACTAAAGTGGGGATTTTCTCACAATTGAAATGAAACTTAAACCGTTTTGTTTGAAAAAAACATGGAAATAAAAACTAACACTGAATCTTACATTAATTATATGACCTTTATTTTATAAATTTTTGTAGAAACTAATTCATTTAAAGTTGATCTAGTGAGCTTTACTTTTAACTTTATCTAGCATTGACTCTCTGAATGTATTAGGCGTGTGTCTCTTTCACAGTCTCTTAGCTTGTGTGGTTTTGTGAGTTTTAGCACTTACTTTAAAGTGTAATATAAACAAGCTATAAACTTTTCAGCATTGATGCACGGGCAAATCTGACATGAGTAGATGCGGTAGTCATAGTCACAAAATACCAAGATTTCAAACTAACAAGATGAAAGCTTTACATCCAACCTTCCTGCCTTATAGTACAAAAGGTGCCACGAAAGAAAGCACCAAACAAAATGGCAAACCTGGCAGAGGAAATCAGAGAACAATTCTCCAGCCTGAATCTGTGTGACCAATTATACAATCCACCCGTCACCTACTTGGATTTTGGTGTTCCCTACATGTCTTGAAGGGGCCTTGTTGGTTAACAGAAATCACAGCATGAATTAAAGCACATGCTACTTGTGCTGGAAAGCAGCCTGCGAGCACTTAGTAACAAACAACCCAGGGCTTTGTCACTTCCTCTTTGCCTGACGAAGCAGTTGCGGCAATGCATTATCTTTAAACGCCGCAGCCTGCCGAGATGCTACTCAATCAACCGAGCTAATACACTAACAACTTAAGTAACGCGGCAAAGGAAAGCTGGTAAATGGTCTGATACGGGAAAGGAAGCGCAGAGAATCAGTGGAGAGCAGAGTGTAGGAGGCAATGAAGTGTTTCCCAAGATGCACCATTTATAGTCAAGGGTGTGAACTACGGATGTTGTGGACAAGCGTGACGTGAGACTTTGGCTTAAAGTGGTCAGATCGCAGATTTGAGAAACTGAGGAAAAACAGGTGGTCTTCATGTTAATAATAATAATAATAATACTTTTATTTATACGTGTGATGTATACAGTCACATCATGCTAAATGCCACATAATGCCAAATATTTTTGTGGATAATTTTTGGAAGAAAAAAAATCACTAGACCATGCCTAGTGGATAGATGACATTAATAATAATAATACAGATAATATAATGTGTCAAGAGATAATACTAGAACAGCCCCTAAACATTCACACCTTGTTATAAGAGTTATTTAAATTGTATGTCTTAAGCAAATAAAAGATATGGGTTTAAATTGGGATTTAGGTGATGGAGCTCTACTTCTTTCATGGGTGTCTGTCAACAATGATGTGTTACCATATGGAGTTCTCCACATTGACATCATGAAAATGTGATTAGATGTATCTTAAAGCTTTAGATGCATCTGTTTCTGTAAAAATGGCTAAATTTAATTAATTACAATTTCATGGTCAGACCTTAAGAATGATGATTTTCCTCATTTGTCAAATGTTTGTCAAAATGAAATCAAAATATCTTCTGGTTCTTTTCTGGCAAAGATACAGTACATGATACGATAAAGTTAAGTTAACAATTGCCTTGATCGAAGAAATATACTTTACAATTCTGAAGTGAAAGCATTTCTCTATAAAGCAGTGTCAAAGTGTATTACATAATCATTATTATTATCATTATGCTATGCTCCGCCCCCCTGCAATTTAACCCCTACGAGTCCTTGAATGTGTTGTTTTATGGAAAGCCAATGAAAGGTGTGACACAGTGCCGAGATCGAGTGTTGTAGAAAAGCCAAGCCGCTGGAATTTTTAAACAATCTGGAGTTTATGGAGAGACTTTAAACTGATACCACTAAGGAGCGGATTACAGTAATCCAAGCAGCTGTATTTCTTGTTGTTTTTGTTGTATTTCTCACATAGGGATAGAACGGTTCAAAGAATTCACAGTATGATAACGTATAACCCAATATCACGGTTTTCAATATGTTGTAGTATATGGTTACAACTTTGCATTTTCCAACATTAGGACAGCATTAAATATATTAGAACAGCAGTGCAGGTATTAAACTATCTGATCAGGGAAACCGCTAGCGTATTTATGGTTAATATGTATAAGTATATATATTTCAAAAGAAGGCTACACTCCTCTTTTAATGCATATTTTACCCGTTTCTCTGATAACACGATAACTATTACAGATTTTCTTAATATCACAGAATACCATTATACCAAGGTACTGTGACAGGCCTGATGCCAGGCCTTTTAAGCTCTCGGTTCACAGTAACCTCTGAACCTGAGAGTCCTCTCTCACAGACAAAAGTATGAAAATGAGCTGAGAAAACGTTGCCAAATTCCTCAAATTCCGCTGAAACTGCTCTCCCATCATTCAAAGCACACACACACACACACATTTTCTTTTAAACATGAAGGCAGCTGTTTTAAGTTCATTCAAGCGTAATGTAATTTGGCGCTAATAGGTCTCATCGCCTCGTTGCCGATGAAAAGCTGCCCCTCGACAGAATAAATGAAATGAGGGCACACAAGGTTTGTTTTTCTGTTCCTTTCTTTTTTCCCCCCTTTTTTCTGAGTTGAAAAGCTCAAGGTTTGCAGTTGAGGTTTGTACTGAAACACAGCAACGAGGGGTGAAACATGTTTATTAATCAGGTCCAATCCCCCCAAAAAAACAATTACTAAAATCCTTTAATCAATGGCAGTAGACAAAGTATAATTCCCATGAGCGCAAGCAGGCGCAAATTGCTCATTCTGGGAAAATGAAGTTTGTCTTCTGCTATCAGCTACACATGGATTGTCGCGGTCGGGTTCGGGGGTGCGGACACTAACGCGAGGCTCTTCTTTTTTCCTTTGCACATTTTATTTGTTTTAACATAGACAGGTCGAAACACAAAACTAGGCACGCCGCGACAGGCGTGTTAAACACACAAAACAGAAGACACCACAGGACGGAAACAAGCGGGTATTTAAACACTTAGAAATCAACGGACGAACAAGGAACAGCTGGGGACATTCAACAGCACTCACGTGACAAAAACAAGGAAACAAAACACACCGTCGCCATGGCGACCGCCACGCTATATCCCGCACGACAGAGCTCCCCCTCTATGGCGCTGCTCCTGCAGCGCCCCAACTGGCAGTCTAGGGGGGCCCCGGGCCTGTGGGGCCTACGTCCCTGTCTGGGTGGCAGCCCGGAGGCTGGGTGATGACGTCCCTGGCGGCGGCGGCGGACACCCAGGGGCCTCCCACCGCAGTGTCCGGCGGCCACGTGGCGTCACCGTTCCCGAGGCAGAGTGGCGTCACCGCCATGCGACCGCCGCGCTATATCCCGCGCTCCGCCGCGCGCGTGACATGGATTAGAATGGAAAAGACTAATAGAGGAGCAGGGAGTTAATGACACAAGAGAAACCAACAATTAAAGAAGGAGATAATAAAACTGGCGAATTTAGGATGCAATACAGCTCCAGAGTTTACAGTACGTTTTAAGCACTTTATTTTTTATTTTGGTAGCACTTTATTCTACAGTATAGTAAGTATGTGGTGATTAAAAGTAATTTCTGGTAAATACTTTGCATATTAGATTTTAAAGTACATAGTAACTTATGTCAAAACTACCAGATTTGTAAAGCAGAACTTGGTGCCACAATGCAATAATTACTCAGAATGTAATAGGTAATAATATAGACCTTGGTGGATATTTTGCAAGTACTAATACTAGGTTTACTTGGCAATAGTGGGAGGTATTACTAAACCAGTTCAGTAATTACCTGCATATCTGACTGAAAATAAAAGGTAAGTAACAAAATGGAATAATGATTGCAACATGATATAATTATTCGAAACTCACTCGTAGTTATTGATAATGTCAAGTACTGCCGTATACTAGATTTATTTTCACATTAGTTACTATTGCTTACACTAGTCAGTACTTGTATTTCCAGCTCGCAAAGTACGCACCAAGTATTACTTGTAAGTAACTACATACTCATTAAGGTCTGAGTAATTATTGCACTCTAGCACCAAGTTCCACTGTACAACTAGTAGTTTTCGCATAAGTTACTATGTACTTGAATATCCAACATGGAAGGTACCAGGCATTACTTATAATTACTATGTATTTATCTATTAAATAATTGGTAGTTATTGGACTGTAAAATAAAGTGCTATCGTTGTGTTTGAATAATGTAATCCTCATTTTTCTTTTTCTTTTTTCAATTTAAGTTTGGGAAGTTTGGCAATTTTTTCAAAAAAGATTGCCCAGGGGCAGTGGTAGCTCAGCATGCTAAAGAGACACACCGGTCAAAATAACAAAAACAAATTAGCTATCGATACGATACGTTTACTGTAAACTTGCC
The DNA here is from genome assembly GCA_028565825.1 of Olivaichthys viedmensis. Classification (NCBI taxonomy): domain Eukaryota; kingdom Metazoa; phylum Chordata; class Actinopteri; order Siluriformes; family Diplomystidae; genus Olivaichthys; species Olivaichthys viedmensis. Next base: position 10,041,546 of record JAOUQW010000004.1, read on the forward strand.
TACTTGTCTCTTACAAAAGGTGACACAGTTGTCTCTAGAGCGAAATATCTGTTTGAATACTAGGGAAACCACTCATAATGACATCTTGGAGGAGGAAGTACATTTTGAAAGATTACAACAATTTTGAGGGGACATGCTAACTGGCTCTAACTTACTACACTCATAAACTAGTAGGAAAATAGGCAATAAAAAGCAGGTCTTCACAAATTAAACTGAGTCACGTAACACGTTTTCCATTCATGTTTGTAGCAGGTATTGTATTGTACAGAATACTACATAACATGACAAATAACATATTAAACACTAGTTTTATGCTGGTATGCACCTTTAATAATCTGCGCTAGTGACCAGATAGTTGTGAGTTCCAATCCCAGAACTACAAGAGAGCCAATGTTGGGTTCTCGAGCAAGACCTTTAACCCTGAATTGCTCCATAACCATGAAACTGAATTTACAGGTTTGGCGGCAGTACCTTTTCTTCCAGCTTCCTACAATTCTTTAGTGAAATCAGCTTGTCTATATCATTCTATTTCAAAAAAAGGGTTTAAACCCACTTCCATTAAGTGTATTATGGTAATTAATATTAAGCCAAAATGGATAACACAAGTCTTTGAAAAGAGATCCTTGGAGCTCAGAGATAAGGGAGGGACACGCACTGACAGTATGGTTAAAGGAAAAGCAGGGCTTTTATCCAACCTGCCTGCTTTGATCCTTAACCACACACATCAGTGAGAAAGATTACGGAGAGAAAAGTGGGCAGACTGGAGGTCCATGTTGCAGTGTGATACAATTCCAACCCCTCAAATCAATAAGGGCTGATGTGGGCCAGCCCCCTTTTCCATCTCCCCTGTCATCTTTACTTACTTCATTTCCTCATGGGGTTTCCATCCTGCCCCAATACGCTCAGGGAAGTTTTACTCACCCAAACCTCCTCTCAGGGCAGAAAGGATTATGACAACCAGTGAAGTGAGGAGGAGGTGGGATTTGAGATGCCTTTTAAATTAAGCGGGAGTATGAAAACTAGCTGCATTGGTAGCTATCATGGTTTTCCAGAACGTTAAACAATAACGAGTTCTTGATAAATGCACATTTCGGTAAAATGATAGACTGAACTGTTCATTTCAGAAAGGTACCAGATTATCAACTTGACTTATGCATAGCATATCATTAGATACTTTGCTAGCTAGCTTCTACTTACTGAAAAGCTTCCATATTTCTGTTCGAGATGTATAAGGAAAACTTGTTATGTAAAATAGCTCCATACTGAAAGCATTTTACTTTTATTTTGACATCATTTTAGTCGCAATTTTGTCGTAGCCAATTCCACTCGCTAGCTGAGTCTCACCTGTTGCATGGTAGCTATCAATTCAGGAGGGCAAAGCTAACACAAGCTTAAACACATTAAACAGCCATATTTTTTCGAACTGCTTTTGCAAAGTCACTCAAAGTGATCGCTAACTGCTTATTCTGTTTATACATGAGCTATCAGACGTCTGTGATTGGCTAGCATTGCTAAAATTGACAGAGGAGACAAGAAGACCATCCTTCCCACCCAGAGAACAGAACAATTATGCTCTCTCGGACGATTGTGGCATCTTCGGGATTCAAATTGCAGTCCCCTGACGACAAGGCGAAATCTTAGACAGTTGCCTGTTACAATACCAATTACAATCCTTTGGTTTGGGCAAGTAAAACTCCCAAATCATTAGAGAGAGAAAAGCATTAGATTCATGGTTAAAAATTCAAGATGCCTTTAATGCCATTTACATCACAGGTGTATTTTGAATTCTTACACGGTTCTCAGTCAAACATACAGGTGTAGACAGTACAGAAAGGACAGAGTTATGACAGTGCACAAGGAGGTATTGCATATTAAAAAATGTAACGTAAATGTAATATACAGTACTGTGCAAAAGTCTTATATGTTTATTTTATGTATTCTGCATTAGTGTGTCATTAGAAAAGAGCAAATTGTTGATTTCCAAACATTCATTTTCCTAAAGATTCAATGTTACAAAGAAATTTAAGAAAGTAAGATATTCAGTAATAAAGCACTTTTTAGATAAAAACTGAATCAAGGCTGTTCTGGGATTTTACCTGCAGAGACAGAAGCAAGTGTGAGCCACTGTGGAAAGTTCTCCAAGATTCTTGGAACAACATACCAGCTGATTTCCTTATAAAACTGCACGACAGTGTGCCAAAGAGAATTGATGCAGTTTTAAAGGCAAAAGCTGCTCACACCAACACACTGATTTGGTTTAGCTTTTTTTCTTTACTGTTTGCTGCTCTTTATAGTATTTTTTTTAATATTCAGGAACTTTGAATTCCATTGTTTTTAAAAGCATTTTCGCTTTACAGAATTTTTTTATATGTGCCTAAGACTTTTGCACAGTACTGTGTATTGCACATGTGATAAATATAGCACCCCATGCATATGTTATGGATCATTCTTTATGGATCAGCAAAACTCTCAAGGCCTTTCTGCCCATCGGCTTACTTCAACCCAGCCTTTTACCCGAGTCTCACATCCGAAATACACCCCCAAAAAGGCATCTTATGCTGCATAATACATGAGGAAAGTGAAGATACAACATTAATCATTCATGCTCATTATGTGGGCGAAGTAAAGCCGCGCCGGACGACGACGGCCGAATAAAAGAGTGAACAAATTTCATCCTCCCGTGCCGTCCAAACACAGACTTCACTCGAGCAAAATCTCACCAGACACCAACCGGGCTGTCGAGACGAGACGTGACCTTTGGAGTCACGACCCCGAGGGGCCGTAGGGCGCAATTCCTCCCTGTAGCCTTTCTCTCATTTAGGTGTCTCATCAAGTGGCCTAAATGAAGCCGCAAGCAGCGGGAGATATCGCCGCGTCTCTCTTCCTCCCTGTGTTCTGTTCGTTATGACCTTTACAAAGAGTTACAAGAACACAAGAGTGAGAACAGGGAGGAGAGAGAGGCAACGAGGAAACAGGAGCTTCTTGCTGTGTTGTAATATTATGACCTTCCAACGTTTACTCGTTTCGTTTTTTTTTCTTCTACGACCACTACTTCAAAAGACGAATCGATTCAATTTTGAAAAAACAAGGTTTTTTTTGTGATGCATGGTAAGTTTATACCACCGATGGGTTACGAGTTACATTAAATAGCAAAGTTTTCTTCCCCAATTATCATTAAATTACACTTGAAATACCCTAAAAACCCATTTCACAAGTAGAAGAAAGGTCAAATTAATCTTATCTTGACCAGGCATAACAATCTACAAAAGCTTCACAGAAAAACACCCCAAACTCGCATGAACTGCTTAGTTATCTCGCTAGCTAGGTAGCCTCCCTAATTTAATAGCCTAAGGACAGTCAACAGATCTTGTTATCGTGCTCACTTTGCCATTTTGATATCACATAACTATATGAATCCAAAGTTGATGGAAAAGGGGGATGGCAGTTTATTTTGTAATTTTTTTAAACCAGGGAAAATGGCATCCCCTCACATCCAACCTCAAATCGAGTCCTGTGTGTAAGTCACTATAAATAAAAGCATCTGCCAAATTAACCAATATAAAAAAAACGAAACCAAAATCAGCTTCCACACCCATGAAGAGTTCATGCTAGTGAATTTTAGTCAAAGGTTTAATTGAGGGATGTAAATGACATTCTGGCTAAGTAACTCATAAGTCCTCAATATTAATTAGACACAGTGTAATTACCAGTTTAAAAATATATATATTTTATAAAATATATAAAAATAAATATATAAATATAAAATATAAAATATATAAAAATATATATATTTTTAAAACCATCATTTTATGTTGGCATTTAATAATACCGTTATTTTATGTTGTAAAACTCTTACCTTTACCTTTTTTGCAGTAAAACTCAGTTAACACATTAAGATTTTTTTTTATCAGTGGGAAGAGACCAGAAATCCGGGATACAGTTTTCATGCTCTTATATTAATATATTTGGATGGAAGTACTGCTTCCGGACAATAGCTTTGGGGCGAGTAACGCCAAAATAATAAAACAAAATGTATTACTAACTGAGATTTTAAACTACCAACTCTAATCCAAACAAAACCAAAAATCCTTAACCTAACTGAGAACATGAGAAAACCATCCCAAACAAATGACATTAACACCTGTGTTCCAGTCAGTAACATTCACTACAGTTATATGGTATGCAAAGTTATCCACCAGAGCTCATTAGTTCTCCTTGTTCAGCAGTCCACACAAACACACACAGCACTGTTGCCATTCAATGAAATCATACGAAATCAAATTAAAAGCATTTTATTCTAGATGATCACTTCCTGTATCCTCCTCGTTATTGGCACAGATGTTTACATTCTGATTAGTGCCATTTCCCCAATCTACATCATGTGATGCAGTAATACCCTGCCCACATACATTCACACCTGTAGGCACAGAAATGCCACGTCTATCAAAGTGTCAAGCTTCAAAAGTACTTAAATGAAGCAGCCCATTGAGAATTAAAAAAATTCTAAATATCTTGAGGTCTCAGATGATTTATTAATAGGATTTAATGATGGAAGGTCAGAGTATCTTCTGTTTCTATAAAACAGACACTGAAATAGGGCTTTTTTTTGCTATCAAATTAGTGGTACCTCAGCGTTCTGTGCTCACCAGAAGGTCGTGAGTTCAAATCCCTGCACTGCCGGAGGCCCTTAACGATCAATGGCTTGGATTGGATGCAGCCTCACTTGTAAGTCGCCAAATGAGTACATGTAAATTGGTGCGTGCCCATTGTATTGCAGAATAATTCACACTGAGCGTAATTACAACCAAAACAATCAAGGAAATCACAGGCCATTGCTTTTATGAGTTTTACAAGCAGTTAATGTCTTACAAATGCCATTTAAGGTGTGTACAAAAGTGATGCTATTTTTCAGGCGGTACACATAAGATTTTTTTTGCCCTCTAGACTTATACAACAAAGCAACATTTCTTGCATTAACCTAATTATAATTTGCCCATTTATTACTGTGTTTATGGTAGGTGTGCTACTCCAGTAGTTACAGTAAAATTATGGGGAGGTACACTACCATTAGCTGGGCACTAACAAAGTCCCAAATAAAGAATTAGCATCTCATGAGATGAATTAGCATTACTGTAGCAGCAGTTATCAGACAAACAAAAGCTAATTATAAAGTGAAAAACAAGGTATCAGTGTTAAACATTGCTATATAATGATGTCTTCATTAAGATGGTATACAGATATTATATAGTTCCAGGCCTGACAGAGAGATCACATCAGTACTGTAGCAAACAACTATGGCAACACTAACTAGACAAAAACTAAACTAGACTGCACCAGTAGGGGGCGCTGTAGTGTCGTTTAACTGGTAGTAGAAACATGCAAAATAAAAATACATTAATACAACAAACCAGAGCGACTTGTAGTGTAGAAATTACGATAGGAGGGTATTCAGGACTCAAAAATTAAGCAACAAAAACACACACAGTAAATCTAACACTATCTTACTTTTGGCTACAACATTAACTTATGTAGGATTAGTGTTTCCTGTAATAAAGCCTGACAGATTGTGAGCGTGATAAATCAGTGTTGTGTGTAGTCAGGACTCAGAGTCTTCTCACCACCGTCATTAAAGTTACGATTACTTTTCACGGCCTGTTCAGGCGTGGACATGCAGCTCTTAAGCGTCTGATGAAAACTGCTTATTCCTTTCAGCACTGTTTATTCCCGCGGGGCACACTTAATGTAGTAAATGTAGCAGTTTCTAAAAGTCGTCTGGTTGCCCTGAGAACCGAATACACATGCCGACACACAATCACTGCTTAAAGTGATGCTAAGCTAAGTGCTTCTAGCCTCAGGATGGGGTTAGCAGAGGCTGATATACAGGGTAGCAAAGGCGGGCAACTGCTACCACTTCCTTAGAGCTTGCCACCCCAACTGTTACCCTACTCCTAAAATAAAAAGCTACATTTTATTCAGTGTGTCTATTTGCAGCTGGGTAAAAATATCACCAGCCACAACGAAAAGCTCTTAACTTGACGCTTAACTTGATCATGTGACATCACCACTACCATTTTTTTCCCCACTCCTTCAGCTCGGTGTAGACACTGTTAATAGTTTAGCAACATTAGCTAAGCTAGCCAGTTACATAAACACCGCACTGTCTAGCTTACTGTCACCGCACGTTATCTAGCTTACTAGTTAGTTTAACTAACATTACCTCTCTAACAGTAGGTATTTGACATAACTAGCCTGTTAGGCTAACTACTATATTGTGTTATTAAAACCATTAGCCAAGTTTGCTAGCAATCCAGCTACCATCAAGCTAACGTTGTGTAGTTCAAACCACTAACCATGTTCACTAGCAAGCTTGATGACATTAGACTAAGCATTGGACAATTTTTTATTTTCTTTGAATTCAAACTATTATGCAAGTTTGCTTACAAGCTGGTTAATGTGAGGCTAACTATTATATTGCGTAATTAAAGCCAGTAGCCGAATTTGCTAGCAAGCTAGCTAGCATTAGGGAACTTGTTACATTGCCGACTAAATTGGATTCAAATAGCATCTCCTGAAACCCCTAGAAATGTTTGTCTAATGTGACAAGGCAATTTTAGTTTGAAGTTCTGCCTTCAAACTTTTTTTCACCTTGTATTCATGTGTGCAATGAAACCAAATTGCACTAAGGGTAAAAGTTATTTCTGTTGTCCAAGATGGCCGCCCTCATAACGTTCCAGCCTTCAGCTACACCGTAAAGTTTTGTTCGTAGAATACACACGTCTGTGCGACATCACTGAAGAACTGGATGTGGTTTGAGGCGGATATTTTCCGAAAAGATTTTGGGTGCGACAGACTTCCATTAGCTCCATTAGCCTCGAAGCTCCAGTGCAAAATTAAAGAAGCAAACGTCGGATCTTGGCTGATCGACTACATTTGGGGTAAGTGGAAAATTAGTCTTTTGTTTGTATCAGTCCTTTGTTCAGTCTGGCTTGAAATCTTGCATTAGGTTTCTAGTTTGTCACGTTTCTGTATTTTGTTTGCATCTACCTGTTGTCTGGTTGTTAGTTAATAATTTGTTGAGTAATTTATCGATTTGTCCAGTAATGAGGATGCTTCATGGAAAAAGCCTTTATAAATTGTGCCGCCTCTGGCCCTCCTGCCTTACAATAAATGTCTTTCCATGGTCCATAAATTATGTCGGCGCAGAGAAATTGTTGTATTCGGAAAAAGAAGAATCTAATAAAAGGTGTGATTTTGTGAATCGGTCTGCAGGTCCCTGATGGTCGCTTCATGACAGTTCCTGCCATAGTGTGTGTGTGTCTGTGTGTTATGTGTGTCAACTGCTGCTCTACAAGAGAATACAGAGGGCCGAGATCATCATATTTCACTCAGATATAACATTTACACCCGTAAGCGCACATGAGCCCTTTTGTCCAAATAAAAAAATGTTAGATGAATAAGATAAATCCGTCATCATTGTCTGGTAATTAAAAAAAAAATCCAACCCTTAATAAAACCTTTTTCATGAAAATAATGTATTACACTCACAGAGTACACCTTCTCATTCATGCAATTATCTAATCAGCCAACCGTGTGGCAGCAGCGCAATGCATAAAATCATACAGATACGGACCAGCAGCTTCAGGTAATGTTCACATCAACCATCAGAATGGAGAAAAAAATATGATCTCAGTGATTTTGACCGTGGCATGATTGTTGGTGCCAGACGGGTCATCTTCATGAATCAAGGCAAACATCTAAATATAGGTCTTTTTTATAATTATTTATGAGTACATGCATGCTAACGAATTGGAGTAGCTGCTGACATGTCTCAGTTGTGGCACTGATTAAGCAGTATTAACTGGTTTTATGACATCCAGACAATCATAGCATTCTGCATCGTAATTATAACTTTTGCTTAAAATAACTGATCCGCCTCAAGAGTTGCTGGCTTGATGATTCCTGACGCAGAGTCCTGGTGGTCTCCGTTCCCATCAGCGTTGGGTCATGCAGTGATCGTTCGTGCAGAAAGGCAGGGCACAGCTTTCAGGCTACCGGGCAGGACTGGACAGAAATCAAAGCCAAAGAAACTGAACACACAATTCCCTCGCCTGTTATGAAATTAAAAAAGCTTTGCGAAATGAATTGGGCAAGTTTGATATAAAAAGTAGGCGAGTCCAGTCACGCCAGCCTGCAGTTCATTTGTGAGGTTGCATCATAGTGTGTGTGTGTGTGTGTGTGTTTGCATGCTTGTGCAGCCTATGTTTGCAAAGATGAAATATGACCACCGGTCAGAAAACAAAAAAGCAACAAATAGAAATGGACATAACTTATTCAACTATTCATGCCCCACAGCCTGAACGGTAGCATCCATCACGTGACTAATGCATGCCAATCCAACCTGATGCTCCACATGGGACAGAGACTAAAAGACTAAAAGACTAAAGACTCCTGCGCGCGCCATTATGACGCTATTTACGATTCGTCAACGTGACCGTTTACTTTAACGGTCAAATTCACTTTACAATCTCATGGCTGCGTCCCAAAACCGCATTCAACCGTACTTAACGCAGTGCCAAAAATAGTTCGCCAGCGCGCATGCGCACGCTTCCTCAGCCCCCAACTGCCGCTGTAGGCACATGGCTGTTTCCCAAACCGCAGAGGACACTACACTACTAAACAGTAGACACAGTGGGCTACGCATTAATAATGACCATACGTGGCGTACTTTTCTGGTCATATTGCGCAGTACTTAGACAAAGTGTGAAAAAAACAAGTATACAAAAAAGAATTCCCGGATGTATGTAACCGTAGCGCAGGCTACCTGTTAGTATGTGTGACAATTCATGATATTAATATTCATATTGAGGGGGGAAAATAAGTCCGAGAATGGCTAATTTCTTGACATTTATTATCTCGTAGTTGTTGATAGTAAAACACTAAACCTTATTCTGCTAATTTAGCTCTAATTTCTGCTAAAATCTCTTCCCTAAATCACTTATGAAACCGAACACGGAAGAAATGGGGCGACCCGAACGCTTTTACCTAACCGTAGCGGGGTTGCCAGATGGCGGTAATTACCGTTTCAATTGTCTCTCTTAAATCACATCCGAGCTGGAAAAAAGAAATTCAACGGAACTAGATTAAATTCAGGTATGAATTAGATTTTCACACACACTATTAGGGTAGTTTATAGCCAATCAAGGGATGGAGGTTACCATATTAGTGCGTTTTCCATTCCATCCCAGTTGTATATTCACCATTTGGATTAAAAAATAAATAAAAATCGGTGTTCAAATACAGTACAGCGTACTGGTTGTAGTGAATCAGGGTGGGATGGGTTGCCAGATCGGCGCGGTTGGGCTGCTTTAGGCTACATAGCATTGGGGATTAAAAAAGAAAAGAAAAGAAAAACGACATCGGAGACATCGGGAATGGTTTAGTGAATGAGATAAAAGCGTGTTTAAACCGTGATTGAGCGGTGGGGAAAGAAATCTATAGGCTACAACCTGGCAACCCGGCATATAAGCTCCCCCGTGGTTGAATGTATGTGCTGCATCCTTCTGGCGAACACCAAACCGCGATCAGTAGTTCGGTGAATTATGAAAAATACTTTTTTTCTTTCCTTTTTTAAAAATGCTACAACAGCAAGCTTATCCGAAACGAAAATAACGGATACATGTGATGCAAATGATGTGGCTAATTAGTCCTTATAGGCAGAGTTGCGAGGATAAACGCGCGCTGTTCGCGAGACGCCAGGACGAAAACGCTGTACCTTTTATATATAGCATTATCATTTTAGACCAAAATGCTCATATTGAATGAATAATCCGCTTCCGACCGAAATCTGTGCTGAAAAACGATCGCGACTTTAACGGGGAAGGTCTTATCCAAACGGGTCCATTCGTTTGACGCGCGCGCGCGCGCATCGCCTACAGGCGCGCGCGCGCATCGCACAGAATATTAGCCACGGTGATTTTTAGACTCCCAGAGAAACGCATCAAAGATCGTAAGCAAATCTCAGTATATCAAATCCCAACCGATGTTCTGATTTGATCTCAGTCACAGATGTCTTGGCTCCTGGAGGGTTATTGTATTGTATTCGTGCAGTGTATATGTGTGTGTGCGTGTGTGCACTACTAGGATGGAGGCAAAAAAAAAAGTCCTTAAATGCATGATCGCGCTGCTTTTCGGAGATTTCTTTCGGAGAAGTCTGCTGTGCATCCTCAAGACGGCTTTCCGAGACTCCATCATTCGCTCACATAGACTGGCATCTGTGATTTTGGGACACTGATCTAACCTACCGACCCAGAACGTCGTAAGTTTTTGGTACAGCTTGTCTAACATGCCACAGATGCACGCCATCAATCAGAAGACTAAGAAGGCTATTTCATTTCAATTGCACGGCATTGGAAACGAAAAGCGGCTCCAAAGAGCTCGAGCCCACAATATGAGACAACACTGCTGAGATCGTTCAACACCATCAGCGTTCATCTCCTTCATGTTCCAGCTTCATCATCAGAGATAAAAAAAAAAATCAAAATCAAAGACACTTTGAAAATGTGATATGTCCATATATTGCCCATCACTTGAACTAGCCTACATCTCTGTAAAGTAGCCTATGCACTGACACTTCGGGTCTGGGCATCACGCGCATTAAACACTACAGGCATATGCATATTAAGCACCGTATGCACATGAAACATTGTGGTGCACATGAAACATTGTGGTGCACATGAAGAGGTGCACATGAAACATTGTGGTGCACATGAAACATTGTGGTGCACATGAAACATTGTGGTGCACGTGAAACCGATGCAAGCCAAACCCCCCTGAGTCCCAAACCAAGTCCTGATGGATCCGACAGAAATGCACTAGGTATTCTGCATGCACATGTTATAATCCAAGTGCACTTGATGCAGTTTATATCCTTATTTTAGTTTGTTTGCCCCGTAAAAATGAGCCATCATAACTTGCTCTTACCTTCTTTCTTTTTTTTAAATGACAGCGCTCCTTTTCCTCATGCACGCGCGCAAAAAAACCAAAAAAAAAACCCCTGTCACATCTTCAATCTTTGCTCTAATTAAAAAAAAAAAAAAAAAAAGCGTCTAAATAATAATAATAATAATAATCCCGTGTCGATGCGTTTTTGCGGCAGATCCGAGCGGCTCGATGTGGCGGTAAATACAGGTTTTAAATCCCCCGGTAGCGTCGCGCGGCTCGGTGTGTGTGTGTGTGCGCGCGCGCGCGCGTGTGTGAGTGAGTGTATGGCACGACTGCCGCTCCTCCTGAAGCTGCCGGTTTGGAGAAAGCGAGAGGAGGAGGGTGATGTCATGCACGCACGCGCATACACACACACACACACACACACACACACACGCACGCACACACACACACACGCACGCACACACACACACACACACCACCTTTCTCTCTCGCAGCGTCCTCTCCTAGCCACGCCCCTGTCCGCCTTCCGATCCTCCCACGGCCCCGCCCGTTTTGGCGACGTGATGAAGTCATGGGCTACGTCCCAAACCGCATACTACCGTAATAAAAAGTGTGCCAATGTAGTACGCCACCTATAGTAAGTATGCTAATGGTATTGTAATTTTTAAAAAAAAATTTTTATTGGTATAGCGGCATGACTAAAGGCCCAAAAGCGCGTGCACGTTCATGCATTCAGTTAAGTAATTAAACAGCTTAAGATATTCATAAGCTCTGCAGCCATTAAAGCATCAATTTCTGGTTTTCCGTAATTCCTGAATCATCCCTGAGAGACCTGTACTGGTTTAGGATAAGGCAGAGGGTGGGTAAAAATGGCCGAAACCCTCACACCTCAGCCACTCCCTGAGTTTTCCCTTCTTGTTTATCCATTAGAGACCTCCATAACTGATGACTTCATTCTGTACAAAGCAACACCATACTGGTCCTCCAACAAACGGTGGTCTATGGACGTAATAGACATTACACACGATTCCTGCAGATTTAATGAAGCCTATCCAGCTCATGTTGATTTAATCCGTCATTGTACGATTGTCTGTAATTTTGCCCAACTTTCGTCAGTATCATGATCTATAGAGCAACTATGACACCATTACAGTAACGTTATTATGCGGCCATCCATTGTGCACCAAATCAGAGATTTTGTAAACGCAACTTGTCCGATACAGTAATTAGGTGGTGCGACCCCTTAATGTGTTCTTGACCCCCGTTTTGACACTCCATGTCTGAAAACCTGGACACGCCATTGGTCTTGTGTTATTCAAAGAATCGCTGGCTGAGTTAGCTGTCCAATTTCCTCTGCAAATATGAGCTAGTTAAGTTAGTTGGCTAGATTAGATCAATTATTTGTCGAAGTACAGTAAAGCAAGTAAGGCTGTTGTAATCACTGTTGTAGTGATTGAATTTACAAGTGTATAAGAAACAAAAGTTACTGTATATTATGGACTCAGATGGTAAGACTTGTTGTTTTTTTTAATTTAAAAATTAAAACAAAAAATTGGATTATATATAACCATTCAGATGTTGTGTCTCTGCAGAAAGAATACCTTTGATTCTGTCATGTATCTTATATAAAAATACCTTTTTTTAAATAAAATTTAATCCAAGTCTATGAGGCGGTGATATCAGTAGTGCACACTCTGTTGTCTATGGTATGTAATGTAATTGTACATAACAATTGAATAAAGATGCTGTTTAGTATGTTTAGTATGGTAGTATGCCTTTTCAAATGTAGACGTCCTATAGAACGCACCTCTTACTGTTACTGGAAGATCCATAACCGATGGAAAAATTCAAGTATGAATCATATTGAGTATGATTTACACAGCATGTGGCACAAATATGAGTGCAATCCAAATGGCATAAATGAAGCCTACGCAGGGGACTTTGAGGGGAGAAATGCTCAGGGTAGCCAAGTGTCGCTCCAAACTGAAGTGTTGAAAGTATTGCTTTAAAGGATCCTTATAAATGGACGTCACAACCAATTGATATTTCTTTCGGTACAAGTATGAATCATATTAAGAACAAATCATTCTTAAGCACAGGTTTGAATAATATCATTGCATTTGCTATCAGTGAACTGTAAAAAGTGAATTAATTAGTGCTAAACTTTATAACTTGTAGTATATAAGTATATCGGTGCAGAATCGGTCAGCTGCTAATGTCAAATTAAGCATAACTGAAATCAGAATGAAACCAAACTAAATAAGGGAAGCCTACGCAGGGGAATTTGAAGAAAGAACGCTCACGGCGGGTTTATTTAGTAGGGTGATTCCAAACTGAAGTGTTGAAAAACAATTGCCGCAAAAGGCCCTTCTAAATATTCTTTGCTCTTTGTGGTGTTTTATTCTAAATGAAAAAAATGGTTGCGAATTTACATGTACCTATAAGTGTAGGTGAGGTTCATGTACAAATCATACTGACGTTACATTTAGTAATAGATAATTGTACAATCTTAGAAAAAATAACCCTACAAAGGTTCTTTGGATAATTAATGGTTCTTAGCTTCCTAAAATGGGTTCTACTTAGAATCCACTCTGAAAAGAAAACACTACGTTGTAGAGTTCTACATAGGACCTTTAAGGTTTCTGCCAGAGAGCCAACCGAAAAACCCTTGAGGGCTCTAGATTTAGCCTTTTTTTCTAAGTGTAGGCAGCCGCGGGAAAATCTAATCCACTCAACTCAAAAAAATGATAAAACACTCATACACACCATACAAACTGATATTTATTTAGCCTAATGTTTACACGATTACAAGTGATTATACACGTTTACCCTTTATTCTTGGAAAAAAGGGTTTCTAAAGGGTTCTTTGGATAGTTTGGATGGGTTCTTATCTTCCTAAAGGGTTTCTATTTGGAATCCACTCTGAAAGGGAAAAAGACTGTTGTGGGGTTCGATATAGAACCTTTAAGAGTTCCTCCAGATGAACAAACCAAAGAACCTTTTAGGGTTCTAGATTTAACCTTTGTTCTAAGAGTGTACTTTAAAAAATCTTGGCTCAAATAAACTGTAACTGTAAAATGGTATTGGTCACCGCTTGAATTCCGTCTGTTCATTATTAATTTGCAGTACACTCTTTAAAAAAAAAAAAAAAAGGGTTCCTCAAGGGTTTTTTGGATGGGTAAGGGTTCTAGCTTCTTAAAGGGCTTCAACTTAGAACCCTCTCTGAAAAGGAAACCCTCTGTTGCAAGGTTCTACATTGAACCTTTAAGGATTCCCCCAAAAAAGGACAAACCAAAGAACCCCTTTAGTGTGTTAGATGGAACCGTTCTTTCTTAGAGTGTACTTGTTTAAGTGTCAAGCTGCGTTCACACCAGCAACAATTATATTTTAACCTCACGTCGCTCAAGTCTCTCTGCATTGGTCAATAAGGGGATGTTCCCATCTTGAGTTACTGCTGGTTGCCATGGTTTCCCTGGTAGCACCTGGCTAAAGCAATATGGCCACACAAACTACATAGAAATATACAAAACCACCCATTTGACCAAAAATCAGATGTCTTCCTGCTAAAAAAATTCTGAAGGGAGATCACTTGTGTATGGATTCATCCATGCAGTGCATCACCATCTACTAGTGTCAGAATGAGCTGAAAACTGTTTGCTCATCTCATCTTTGCCATGTATTTGCGGGGAAAACACAATTGGGTACACCAAACACAACCTCGTAGCCCGCATGGCTGGTTCCAGAGCTGCGACCAGGAACGACTATCTGGAACCAAAAAACACGGATAATGTGGGGGAAAAAATATGTGTACATACGTCTCTCACTCCCATTGGTAGTCGCTATATTTCTTTGCTTCTCATTTGCATATTTTTTTTTTTGCATTGCTCACCCCGCCCACTTTGCTTTGCCAATGGTCACTTCGGCTCCTCACCATGTAGATCGGCAACTCTCATTTAAAATGAACAACCTTCATTTTTAGTAGGTTTGTCACGTCACTTTGCTGCCAATGTGAGCACTGAGTCAGCGATTGAGTGACAGTAGAATACTGCGGTTTCCCAAACCAGCGTTGAAGTGCATTATGAATGGCTGTTACGCTCCACCTGTTCAGTGGAGGACCCTTCAGAGCTTTCACCCTTGTGGGCGTAGCCTTCACAGCCATGATCACTTCAGAACGGACCGCACTGTGTAACATCAACCACCAGATCCTGCAGATTTCATCCGAAGATTGCGACCTTTCCTAACTCAAGAAACCGCTCAAAATCTCATACAAGCTCTAGTCATTTCCAGACTTGACTACTGCAACTCTCTACTTGCTGGTCTCCCTTCATCTGTTATATCTCCTCTCCAGAGTATTCAGGATGGTGCTGCTCACCTGGTTCATAACCTCCCCCAAGTTCTCTCATATGACTCCCCTACTGAGGTCACTCGACTGGTTCCATGTTGCAAGTATCAAGTACCAAATTCGAAAACTTTGGTCCTCGCATTCCAGGCCCTAAAGGTCTCTGCACCTCTGTACCCTGGTTTAAAACCCCACATTTTTTCCAATCTAAGCATGCTTGTAAAACAAGATCTTGCTGCTCCCCAGTGGTGCGATCAGCTTCCCTCTTCGGCTTGAATGGCCCAGGTATCTCCATTTTTTCTGCAAAGACATAAAGATCTTCCTCTTCCGGCAATAACTAGGACACTGGCGTAGCCAGAAATAATCACTGTGTGATCGGTCAACCTAATGTCACGCTGGGAGCAGGGCAGATGCAAGTGCAGGCTCTGGGGCAAGAGGCACGAGTCAGAGAGTACCAAGGGGTTAGGCAGAATCAGAGATGAGGGGCAGACAGGAGGTCGGGCAATCGGCAAACGGGATGTCACAGGCACTCGCAGAAGGAGTAGTCGGGGGTTCGGAGTCCAGGTCATGCACGGGAGGTCAATCAGGAAAACGCTTCGGTAAGTCACGATACATCGGAGCAATACTTTGCAATGAGTGTGCGTGGTTCAGGGGTATATGAAGGCTGAAGTGTAATAGGGAACAGGTATGGGAGATCAGCAGTGACTGTGATGTGAAACAGGTGAGATAGATCAGAAGCCGAGTGAACGTGGAAGTGGGACAGCTGACTCGCCGCGTGCTGCGAGCGGCTGCGGGGGATTCTGGGGAATGCAGTCCTGGTCTGCTGAAGGGGCTGTGACACCTAAATTGATAAATGTCATGCACACACGCGTATTGGGTGGATGACAGACAGCAGGTGAACGCTTGAATACAAGCCTTGATAGATCAGTTTCCACCTGTCACGAACTTCAAGGACAGAGACAGAAGGATCCAATTGCAGCTTACTTTATTTCGGGTACAGGGCAAATCCAAT
>JAOUQW010000004.1:10068724-10082166 GCA_028565825.1 Olivaichthys viedmensis
CAACCTACCAGCCGATTTCCTTATAAAACTGCACGACAGTGTGCCTAAGAGAATTGATGCAGTTTTAAAGGCAAAGACTGCCCTTAAAGGTTCTATGTAGATCCCTACAACTCAGTGTTTCCCTATTAGAAAGGGTTCCAAGTAGAATCCTTTTAGGAAGCTAAGAACCCGTAACTATCCAAAGAACCACTGAAGAGTCCTTGAAGGGTCTTTAAAAAAAAAAAATCTTTTTTTTTTTTTTTTTTTTAGGAGTGTTCAAACTTTTCTTGGAGATGTCAAGACCCACAATGGGCCACAGTAAGGTGTCTCACCATCTTATCAGTTCTTAGTGAAAGTAAAAAGTGACGCTGACTGAATCCGATCCTCCTGTGGGTGGCAGTGTTTTTAATAACTGATTCATAGGACATGGCAAACTGTAATTTGGGGCTTTATTTTGCCCAGATGTGTAATAATGCTATGTATGTTACACTGGCGTGTATTATTTGTGATAATTATCTGGTAAATGCATCTTCACGTTTATCTTTCCCCCTCTTTATGGTATGATGCCACCAAATAGGCTGCACTTTTTAGCGTAACTACATTGGATTGATATCAGTGATGTATGCCTAAGTACGCCCATTAGCAATTTATTACGCCGAAGTTTGATGGAATGCAGAATACGTATGGGGAATATCATCCAACTTGCGGTATATTGAAGGAAGGGAAAGCATTAGCTAATGCTATATGTTAACTAGCTGGTATGCAGCATGGCCGCCCAAAGTGGCTAGCTGACGTAAATTGGCGTAAAACATGACAAAATGACGACAATTATATCACAATTTCCTGGTACATGCAGCTCACTGCAGGTCTGGTGCTCATCAAATGAGACTGTTGTAACAGAACACTCCGCCCCATATTGGTGAGGTGCACACACTGACCAATCCCAATCCACATTATACAACTTCTTAGGTGTCTATATGAGGAGTTTGAATAGCAAGTGGAATTAACCATTACAGTACCGTTCATTAATCAAATATACTATAAACTATTCTTTGTTGGATGAGTGCCAACGCAAAGGATGTTAAGACTGGATTTCTTGTCAGTGCCGAGGCAAAAACTTTAGTCTCGGCCATTAATAATAAATTATGATGCGTGGCACAAAATGTTTGAAGGGAAAAGGAGCCTCCCTCGGTGCATAAGGCTCTCAGTAATTACACAGCAGCTTTGCAGGCTTAGCTTGAGACACGAGTGTGTTCAGGCAAAATCGCAAGAGCCCATTTTACACCTCACTAGCTTTCGATGAACTTATAAAGCTTTAGCGGCAAGGCCTTCGCCGAGCAAAGCTGGGTATTACCCCTCGGATTCTCAGCACAACGTTATATAAATTCATGAGGCTTTCTTCTCCTCTATCTTTCGGATAATGACGGCGTGTCAGGGAGGTGGCGAGGGGAGGGCGGGAGACAGCTCTTTTACACTACCTCTTCCCCCTTTAAAAAGGTAAACGAATATGAACTCACTCCAGACACCGGCATGCGTCGGCTAATACAGAATATTAATTAAGCCTCGCAAATTCTTGACAGCTCTGTTAACCTGGTCATAAGTGCATCCAGTTAAGAATCGACTCCCTAGCAGGGTTTGACATCGTTCGGCAAATTCAGTACTTATCAAAAAAAATCTGAAGAGACAATCTCAATATGTCAAAAGCTAATTACTGAGCCTATTCAGTTCATCATACCATACATCCTCGGGGCGTAGATAGTAAAATGACAAAGTCGTCAAGAGTGTGTCTGTGATCCTTCATTTGATGAACACCACACACAGTTATCAGGCCCATGTGGATTTGCTGCACATTTCACCTGGATTAGAAGTAAGTGACCCAAAAAAGCGAATTCAAAAAACTCAGTTCATTGGAAAATATTGTGGGTGGGTACAAACCGAAATAACTGCGGGAGCGGATGAGATTGGTCAGAATTCCTTCGGGAGCGGGTGGGAGTGGCATTTAAAAAAACAGCTCTGTAAACGGGAGAAGAGAAATGATGTGGATCACCAACATCCAACCAATCAGGACAAGGAGGCATCCCTATTTGCTTGTCAATCATGTTGCCTGGCAATTCAGAAAGCTCTGCCTGATGCACTAACGTTTAAGCGTTCAAGCCTAGTGTTTTGGGGCTTTCCTTGCTTCCCTTCCTAATGTCTTAGCTCTCTGAGGATGTGAGAAAAGGATTAATGGAAAGGAAACAAGAACAGGAGAAATCGACGGCAAACATATTTACCAAATGAGACAGCCTTGCTTACTGTGGTTCTTATTATAGTTATTTATACTAATCTTATTATTATATTGGGAAAGGTGGAGAATTTATGCCATAGCCTTATACTGTAAAAGACTTCTGTGTAGGAAGCACTTGTGTATCCTTGATCTGGAAACCTCCTCTCTCCTCGTTCCTTGATTCCCATAAAGAGAATTGCATTTAAAGAATTGATACGTCCTTAAAGATGTCTGACTTTGACCGATTTCCAGGTCACAGGCTGAAGGATATAGGATGGAGGAGTCAAGGAGAGGTTAATTTGAGTATTGGGAAGCCCCCTTTGAGTTTTTACACAGCTAGCTTTATCTGACTATCAGTGTTTATATCTTTAACTAGTCATTTGTCACTGATAAAAGCCACGTGAAATGCAAAAATAATGGAAACGGATACAATGGGCAAAATTGATACACTTTCAAAATAAAAGTGTTCCTCAAGGGTTCTTTGGATAGTTAGGGCTCTTAGCTTCTCTGATCGGAATGGGTTCCCTCAGACGGACAAACAAAAGAACGCTCTAGGGTTCTAGATTTGACATTTTTTCTATGAGTGTACAAAATGTTTAATTAAAGTCATTACAAGTGCACTGTTGCTGTACATCTGTAGATAAGAAATTCTTGTTTGGTTCAACTGGCCAGCAAATTGCTCTTTAAATTATGCAATGAAAGTTACAAAAGGTGAAAAAATGTCTCTGTGGTGGTGAATACCCCAGTTCCTCTCTGCTAATCTCTTGCTGTTGACGTGTGCATTCAGGCTGATGTTTACAGCTGCCAGAATTCAGGCTGTGGATGAAACAGTAGCTCTGGATGTTCTCTCTCTATAGGCACTAATTACATGTCGTGGTCTTCTGAATACATCACGTTTCCACATTTCAGTCTCGGCTCCCGAGACAACCTCTTCAGCCAGACATCAGTCAATAAGGAAAATAGCGACCAGTTTACCCAGAATTCCAGAAGGACTGATCTGGTAGGCCTGCAGTATGCCATAAGTCCTTCATGACAGTAGATTTGTCAGTTGTCATAAAGGGCTACATGAGACATACAAAATATGTAGCCTTATGAACACTGCTTATAGTTAAAGTGTTCATTTTCAGTCGTAGCCAATTTTCACCCGCTAGCCGAGACCCCTTTTTCACACCACAGCTACCATTCTGGAAGGACATATGCTTCCTCCTCGACACGTGAAACCCGTCTCATATTTTTGAACTGCTGTTTAGTTTGAAATGTTATTAAATGTCACAGGGCACCCGAAAACGCTTGGAGGAGAGCGCTAATTTCCCTATTCTGTATACATGAGCTCACAGAAGCCAGGGATTGGCTAGCATTGCTGCTGGATGTCTGAGGCAGATTTTTTTTCCAAATCAAAAAAGAAGTGAATGCAACGTCATACAAGCAAATAAAAGTTTATGGATAGAACCAAAAAAGGACATTCATACAACAATTTCGATCCACCTTTATATTCTACATGTATCAGGAAAGGGGGAGGGTGGTTATGGCTGGTGTATTGGGTGAAAACGCAGTTTACCTTGGGGTTTTGAGCAATTATGACACCTCTGTCAGCACCGCGGGAGGCACCGGCTGAGCTTTTATGGCCCAAGAGCTACACCTTCCACAAACACCTGTCAGGCAGCGGGAGCGCAAGAGTCGGCGCTGTTTCATATTTTGGTCATTATTTCATTACTCATGCCGCGCTTATATTCTGCCTCGCCTCGGGGTTGCTCGGGCTCTCGCGTGTGCACTCGGCACGGGCCGAATAGGTGCGGCATGAAAAATGGATGAAAGAGCATTAGCTGTTATTAAAATGCTGCGGCGGCGTGTGTGTGTTTGCGGCGCGCCGAGAAATTTTTTTTTTTACAGTGCTTCAGGTGCATGCGAGTCATAAATGAGAAATGAAGGGCTCTAAAGCATGAACTGCAGGTCAGGATGATCTGTCTTTGTGTGTGGGTAGAGAATAGACCAATGCAGTGGAGGCGTTGAGGGCAAATGGGACCTGTACGTGAAGTGAGGGAGTGATCCTTGGCAAAGCAAATGGGTAAATGACAGCCTTATTATTAGCATCATTACTGGATGAGACGGAGATTAAAATAAATAAATAATTAAGTGCTGACGTTAAAGAATTAAAACAGAGGAATCCAAGCCAAGGACGCCCCTCCATAAAATTCCGGTTCTTTCAGTGGTTCATGGCTAGGTTTAACGGACATACAAGACCATAGTTGGGCTAACATGGTCTATCTAAACAGAAAGTAAAAATTGCAGGTGTAAATGTTAAAGGAATGGCTCAGCAAAATTACACAAGGGGAAAATTACACAATTTTCTATCTTGTATTTACACATTTCAAAGCAAAACTGAATCATCATCCGCATAACTTCCATCTTTATAATACAATTCCGTGTTTAGACTTTGGGAGGCGGGGGCCTAGGGGGCGGAATGATACCAAATTGTGCAAAGGGAAGAGATGGCTGCCACCAATATGTTCCACTGTTCAGCTACATGATAAAGTTTTGTTCATGTTTTATAGATGACAGTAAGTCACGCTGTGTCCTAAACCACATCAGCACGTCTGTATGACATCACTGAAGAACTGGATGCAGATATTTATGTAAGAGATTTTGGGTTAGTGTAAGGGTATCTGTGTCAGTTCTACAAGCTCCTTGAGTTACAAAAGCCGCCCAATGCCCATGTAAAACCAGTCCAATGAACAATAAAACAAGTCCAAAAACGATCCCAACACTAAAATTTTAAATAAGCCTTTTTCAAACCGCTTTTAGCGTCCAACATCATGAGAAGAGACCACTTCACAAGTCGCTCTGCCTATTTGGGAAGTTTTAAGAAAAGCCTCCTGGGTGAAGATCCCTCATGGAGCTGGTTGAGAAGATGCCAAGAGTGTACAAAGCTTCATCGGGAATACTGTTAAGAATTTCAAATAGAAAATAGGTTTAATTTAACACTTTTCTTGGTCCCTGCATAATTCTCAAACAAAAAGGAAGAAAACCCTTCTATGAGCAGGTGTGTCCAAACGTTTAACTGGTAGTGTACATCTCTGAACTTCAGCCTAACCACATACAAAACAGAGCCCGTAAACCTCACATTGCTAAGCTTCACTGCATTTAAAAGCTCAATAAGTGAGTACCCATAAGCATATCAACCAGCATGTTTCATCCCCTGCTGGGCTGAATATTGTTTACTTCTACATCCTAGAGATTGCATAACTAAATCAACAAAAAGGTAGTGTGGGTGCCACTCTCATGTTTTACATACTAAGAGGTAATTCTTATGCTAAATCTCTGCTGGAGATATTTTTGTTGTTGCCTTGCCAAATATTTCCAAATATCCAAGGTATAGTTATTTGATATCTGTACTAAATGTTTTTATATGCCGTGTGTTGAACTGGAATTATTTTTTTTCTAAATCAGTTGAGTTGTTTTTCAAAAGAATGTTTCATGCTGGAAACCTTGACAACCGATGTTATTATAATAAAAACTGAAATAGATCCATAATGTCTTTCATTAGAACTTGTCTCAGGGGCACCATTTACTCTGAGAATTGACACAGTGAAATGATAATGTCTTACAATTCAATCTTGACACAAACTTGTTTTGCATGACTGTGGATGATGAATTGTTCATGGCTGTGTCAAAAAAACGTCTCGTTAAGATGTGCCAGTGACTTTCAGAACGCGTTGGAAAAAGTTGAAACGGTACAGTTATACTTTCAGTGATGTCAAAAGGCAATGACAACAAGAAAACAACCCCATTTATATTTTTGTCTATTCCTATACTATTATATAAGGTCCAGTTTTACATAACAATTTACAAGATGCTTTATGAAGATTATTAAAAATGTTTTTCTCTTTTAATCAGGAATAAGCAGTTCCACAGATGCCCTGGGAGAAGGATTTTTGAGCTGGGGTTACACTACAAGGCTTTTACCCCAATTATAGCCATTATTCTTAATTAGGCCGAGTCTGTGCTGGTAAGGTCTTTTGATTTTTTTGGGGCAGTCGGAGTTGACAGTTAGCACTGAAAATCGAGAATTGTGCTAGGGACAGTGACTAATTTCTTGCCTCCCAATTGAGTTTCAGGCCAATCGGAGGTGGAGTGTATCAGCTGAACTCTGGACGTAGTGTTTTAGTAATGTTGAGTTATCTGTAACATACAGCTAGAATTTACATTTGTTTAGCGTCCCTGTGCCCTCTGTCAGGTTTGTAGGAACCGCTAAGTAGCCGACTAAGCAGGCTGTTAGCTAGCTACCGGATATGCATTAGCTTAAAGTGTGCATGTTGACAAAAAGGGTCTTTGGATTGTTAAGGGTTCTTAGCTTCCTAAAGGGGTTTTACTTGGAACGCTCTCTCATAGGGAAACACTCCATTGTAGGGTTCCACATACAGTAGATCCTTTAAGAGTTTCTCCAGATGGACAAGCTGAAGAAGCCTTAAAGGTTCTAGAGTTTTTTTTTAGTATAATGACTCATCTTTGTGGTGCAGTATCTGTGTACACCGTCTAAAACCATGTTCTTGATGAACTTGTTAGAGTTCATTCTTCAATCAGACACTAGTGTTTGGCATACACTCGTACATAATGTACATCTGAAAACGTGTGTTGTGTTGCAGGACTAAAAATTGGCTTGCAAGTTTTAGCACTTTTTATTTAAGGGTTTTTGGCTACCAGAAACAGTAACGGAAGCTCAGTGAGAAGCTTCAGGCAAACATTTCATCATATCAGCAACTTGATTAAAAGAACTGACAATTTGAGGTTAAAGGGGAATGAGGTTTGTACCATTTCATACAGATTTCATTGCAAGGCCAGATTGCATTTCTCGTTTGCTTGTGTGGGGCAGTGTCTATAGTCAGAACGTGTTACGAAGTGATGAAATTGTAAATTAATCTTCTTTGATGAAGAAATCCTTGCGTGAATGTGACACATTTGACACTAATAGGATGTGAGCGGGAGTGTAAAAAAGAAGTGTGTGCAGCACCATTAAAATCATCACTCACATCTAGGATAAATAAGGGAATAAACGCCTATTAGCTGAGCCTAACTTTATCATAGATCCTTCACAAACTTGCACATCAGCGTTCTCATTTTTCTAATTTTTGCAGACACTTTACAGAGCTGTCAGAGAACGTTCTCTCCTGCTTTCAATAAAAAAAGAAATTAAAGGTTATGTGTTATAGAAAGACTAAGCCTGTTTACTTTGCTTGCTGAGTGTCTCTCACTTTGTTTTCTCTCCTCTTCTTCTTCGCTTGTCTCTGAAGTGCCTAACCTGCAAGTCATAATTAGGTATGTGCCAATAAAAAGGTTATGCAATATATTGAGACAATCAGAACATGTACAATATTTAAACATCTTCATGCCACTGTGTTTTATTCGGGAGCAGGCTGCCTAGATAGGCATCATTTTGGGGTAGCTATTTTGCTCCGGAAATAAAGTCTGTCGCATTCAGATTGCAGAATATGGACAGATGTCTTCTAAAGCCGGCCGTACAGTACAGAATTTTTTTGCCTGTTTTATGCCCCATTTGTGCTTTCCAACAAACCCTTACTAAAAATTCCCATGGGATTCCCATTAAATTTCCAATGGCTATTCAATTGGAATACCATGGTGAATTGATGAAGTTAATGGAAACACATAGTACATTATCGTTATGTCACGATCCAATTGGAATTTTATGAGATACCCATTGGAATATGGTCTGATTTCTATGGGGTTCCTATTGGGTTTTTATGTGACAGTCATAAATGTGAAATGTACATTAGATCCTACTACCTTATGCAGAACATGCAATGTGAGTCTCATGTAGACTTTATAATATAAGTCCAGGTTTCAATTGGTGATTGAGAATTCCTATGGCATCTTATGGGTTTTATGGGAATTTTATCGGGCTTCATGTGAGTCCAAAAGACATTTTGGGCTTTAGGTGTCTTCCATGACAAGTGGGAGAACGTGAATTTTCATGGGGTCCCATAAATGCACCACAGCATCTCATGGGGGCCCCCATGAGTTTACATGGCTTTCCTTGTTGACCCATGAACTCCCACTGATAATCCCATGGGAATTTTCCATAAGGGAAATTTTTTTTCAGAATCAGTAGCAAATTCCTGAATTAGGAGCTCAATCAGAACCATGCCAATGACTGAGCTAGGAAGTAGAAAAATGAAAATGGTGAAGTGACGCATAAGCACGTGTCTGCAGTGGAACCGCAGGAATGGAGGGTGAATTTGTGGAACTGCTTTTTCCCAACCACATCTTCATGCACAATTTGTGATTTTGCTTCATATGCTTCTTGTCTTTGCAAAAAAGGCACAAAAAAGTCCAGCAAGACACAGTACGTCCAGCTATCAGTGTGTGATGCTCACTGCTTTCAAAATCTGTTTAAGCTTCCCCAATTTTGGCCAAATTTGAAGTAGCATTATATGTACAGTATCCTTCTCAGAGAAAGCAATCCCATAATTCTGTTATGAGTACTATAAAAGTTTGAAATACACCATAGACAAAACTGTTTCTCTGAGATAATCTTGTAAACCATGTTTAAAAATTAATCCGTTATCATAATATGTAAAGTAAATGTAATATTGGCACATGCTCCTTTGCCCAAACTTGCTCTTGCGTTACTTAATATATGATTTTCAGTGCACAGGTAGTTAAAAGCTCCAGGATGGTGCTTGGAGAAAGAGACACCTGGGTCACTTTTATGAAACTCAAGAAAACAGAGTTTTGCGCAATCACACTGAAGCACCAAGTACTGCCTCTGTGGATCTGCTGGTGATAGTGTTGTTCACGTCTCCATCCTAGATATTGCATAACTATATCAATGAGATGAGGCTCAATGTGAAGCATTTACCTGAAGAATGAACCAGCACCATTCAGTTAATGTAACAGTTTGCCTTTACTTGACATTGTGTGTAAGAAGAGCATAAGCTGGACTTAACCTTAGTGGTATAGACTCCATGTGAAGCATCTGAGTCATCAGCCACACCATGACCGAGTGTGAAATTACTTTACCAGCAAGGTGCATCTAATCTAGTATCAAACCAAGAGCCAATCCAACTGCAAACCTCCTAATTTTGTTCAGTCCATATCAGATCTCTGTAAGGGAAATGCTAAAGTATGGCTTTATTTTTCATTCCCTTTATGGTCACAGTTCCCGCTCAGGTAGAGATAAGCAGGCGATACGTGTCCCGTAACGTTTCATACGATAAACATCAACATTCAGTTATAACAGCATTTTGGAGGCCACAGGATCCGATCTTCCTTGACGAATAAAAAGATTAGACCAATAGTTTGACGATACATTTACTCTTTACCCCAAATGTAGTCGATTAGCCAAGGCGCTTTGTGTTCAGATTTTGCTTCTTTAGTTTTGTACTGGAGCTACCAAGTAATCCCTTACAGCTTATAGCCACCAGTTCAGCATCGTGCAAACTGCATGTCTAAATTATCACACACTCGTGTCGCCTCAAACCATGTGGAGATGTTCAGTATCTCGAACAGACTTGCTTATGTGGTTTCTGATGCTGTATGACACTTTGTTATCTATAAAAATGGACACAAAAAAACAGTAGTTACAGCCATCTTGAAATTATTTCTTGGCTGCTGATTGACTGAAATAACTACTGATTCTGTGCTGGTTCTCTTTTCCTAAGTGCTCTGATATAGCATTGTATACATTTGAATCTGAATTTAATAAACTCAATTTGAAACCTGTTAGGTCACCAAAATTTGAATTTAAATTTTGTACATCTGAAAATGTCAAAATATCAAGTTGATATTTAATTTTTAAAGACTTTTATTCAACTTGATATACAATTGAAAACAGATCACAAAATACAAAATCCTAATGGCATGAACATCATTCCACAGGACTGTTAACTGTTATTTTACAATTTGGAAATTACTTCCTATAAATATGTTGTGTGCATGATTTTCAAAGGCTAACTGTTTTGTGGAAAAAGACACTTTTGCAATGCAACATAGGAACTGAATGGCTTCCTATAGACACATAGAAAAGATAAACGTGTTATAGACTAGACAATGGCAGATATTACATCACGATAATTGCCTTTTATCACGGGTTATGTTATTGTCATTGTCTATTTCTTAAATTACTACATCTTTATTTAGAATTGTTGTATTGCCTTTGCCAAGTAAGATTCCTGCATTGCTGCTTTTATATTTGGCTGGGTGGGGAGCATGGTAGACAAAAATAAATCAGTTACATAAAGAAATTACTGCAAATTACTCCCTAAAAAAAGAAAATAAATTCCCCAATTGAGCTGTAGTCTAACATGTCTGACTGAGCTTGTGCTTTCCTCCCCACCTTTTCCACGTCTTCTCGCCACCCCTCTCTTTCCCTCATTAATTTGACAGAAGCTGGAGTTTGTAATAACCTTTCTGACTTGTGGTGGGGGTGTCAGGAACAATTAGGCACAGGTAGCGTCTCTCTTTATACAGCCAGGACAATCTTTACTCTATCTCGGAAGCTGACTCATGTGCTTAAAGGGGCCGCGGGGGGATGTGGTAATGGGCACCACACTGTCTCCGTCTCCCAGAGTGCACTGCTTCTGCTCCTCAGACGCTCACCTGTTTGCGTTGGTCGACTTTAATCAGAGCTGGTCTTTGTTCTTGTGAGTCAGTTTGGTTCTTGCTTTGACTTTCAACAACTGCAGCTCAGGAACGGCTCCAAACACCAGGTGGTTCCATTGAAAGACAGAACTCCGGCCCTTCACCTTCTACTTCAGAGATTGAGTTAATATGGATGTCTGGGTTTGGTCATAGATGGACTGAAAGCATCTATGGTTTTGGGTGAATTTCACAGCAAAAACACCTATATGTTTGGTATAGGATTTGGGTATAAGTAAATCATTTTTATTTGAATGTGAAAATGTTTTAATACATACCGTAGTTATAATTAATCTAATGTATGCAAAACTCCCAAACCCCAATCGGTGGAGGAGAAAAAAAAGTAGCCCAATTTTGCAAGAAAACCGATGTGTCAAGCACTTGTTTAGTAGCCAACAATTAACTAAATCCCACCCTCACGTTAAACTGATGGCAAATCTCAATTGAGAAACTTTTTAGATTGAGAACGACAGAAGGAAAGCCATGTCCAGTAACTGCAAAGGATTTGACGAAGTAAGGCCATTTCTTTCATTGACACCATACGTTACTCACAATTTACACTTACCCGTTAAGAATAGAGGCAAGGACAGGAAACAGAGCAGGTTATAAGAACTGTGGCTGTGCTCCAAATGCTAGAAGTCATGTGTCACGATGCGGTCCCGGGGTGCGGACACAGGCGCGAGGTTTTCAACAAACAACATGTTTATTTGCACAAGGAGCATATACACACGCTGACATGGACATCGACACTCTGACATTTAACACGCTGACATTAACAACGAAAGACAACACAGGACGGACACAAGTGAGTATTTAAACACTTAGTAATTAAGGGAGACGATCGAGGAACAGCAGGAAACACTTAACAGCACTCACGTATCACAAACAGGGAAACACAACACGTGCTTCTCCAAGCACGTGGCAGCGGTCGCCATGGCGACCACCACGCTATGTCGCGCGCTCCGCTGGGCCTAAACCGGCAGTCCGAGGGGGCCCCGGGCCCGTGGGGCCTATAACTTTGTCCGGGTGGCTGCCCGGAGGCCGGTCCAGGGACGGGACCCAGTGCCCGGGATGCTGGACGACGCCACCCTCCTTTTACTCCCTCAGAGTAAAAATATCTAATTAAAGCATCTGATTTTTTGTTGTTGTTGAATTATCACTATAAGCCAATCTTAAAATTACATTTCTTTTAGTAAGGTGGTTCATGCAAGAGTAATTATAGATGTAGTATTACTCTAATGTTTTCTTTTTGGTAAAGTGGTCCAAGTGAGAGCAATGTACTAATGTAGCCTTCTCATCAAAATGATGAGAGCTTTGAAGCAGAATGCCATCAGCCAGCGAGAGCGCTGGAAGCCAGTTTTGCACCGGAGGAGAGGAGATAGCAGCTTTTGGAGCAGCAGGAGACATTGCTTCAGCAAAACAACCATAAATCGTTGTTGACCCACAGCATCTTCTGCTTTGCCCTTTGTGACAAACACCAGTCTACCCATGCCTGATTAAACGCAATGCAGCAGTCTCCTTTATTTGCATAAAGTTGAGTTTTGCAGAACTTTCTTTTGCTGCACCACAACAGTCATGTGCGTCACGAATGCGGCAGAACTCTCCATTTAGATGAAGAGGATGCGCTCTGTGAACTTGCAAACGGACACATATTGTTAGGCGGCGAGGACATGAGGTTGTAGTGATTAGCAAGATGCATGTGCTCAGTGTAATTTTAATACGGCTCAATCCAAAAATTGTCATAGTTCATAGCAGTGATCAGGTCGCAGAGAGAAACAAGAAGATGATACATAATTGATGCCCAGGTGAACAGGCAAGGGTCAAAACCAGGAAACAATATGATCACAGAAAACAAGACACTAAACAAACAAGGCTCAGAATTGTAGAATGCACAACAAGACTTTGCCCCAAACAAAGAAAAACAGGATTTAAATACACAAACTAATAAAGGGAAAACAAGGAACAGGTTAATCAGACAAACAAAACCAATGACGAGATGGGGCGGCGATTAAACCAAGACAGAAACTAAACAGAAGCACATGATGCTTGTTGTAATGGGAGTCATGACACAATGGTGCAAAGGCGAGATTGCTGGGACTGCTATAACATTAATGATTTTAATATTACTAATGACATTAATATTATTGGGAGAAAGGTAAAATAGATTCGAAGAGAGAGAAAGATAGTGACAAATTAAGAGAAGGGTGACAGAGATGGGGAGAGAAAGCAAAGAGACGGTGATGGGTGGAAGGGAGAGATAAAAGAACTAGACAGCAAGTGAGAAGAAGGGGAAGACAAAAATGGGAGAAATGGAAAGAGAATTTAGAAACCCAGTGGAAGAATTTTGGGCTGTGTTTTCAGATTCAAGAAAAATGTTCTTCTAGTGAATTAATTAATCAGAACAGAAAGCATTTTATTGCCCTCTTCATCTCAGTGACTCCCCAAGTTTTACAATATTACTAACTAATTGTCACGGTATCCCCGCCGCGGACTCCCGCTTATAGTGCGCGCCGCAGTTCCCGGCGAGCCGCGCACTTCCGTGTGT
>JAOUQW010000004.1:10093020-10115747 GCA_028565825.1 Olivaichthys viedmensis
TCTGCATGATTTTATGCATTGTGCTGCTGCCACACAATTGGCTGATTAGATAATTGCATGAATGAGAAGGTGTACAGTTTCCTAATAAAGTGCTCGGTGAGTGTATATATTATATATATATAAAACCTTGACATAAACCTTGCAAAATTAACATTTATCTTTTATATCGTTTATATATTTTTTCATTTTGTTTTATTGTATATATAAATTAGTGAGTGCTACAGTCAACTCTAGAAATATTGGATTTTTTTTTTTTTAATTGCTTTAAACATCCACAAACTCTGTTATGAGGTTGCACACATGTAAAATCCTTTTGTCATCCATGACCATGGGGAAAACCAAAGTGCTTTCAACACCAAAGAGACAGATAGTTGTTGACCTGCACAAGTCAGGTAATGGATATAAAAATGCATAAACAAGTGTCTCCAACCTCGTTAGACATTACAGGAAGAGGCTCAGTGCTGTTAATTGCAGGAGTGCCACTCATTTTGAAACCAGTGTTTTGCAGGAAAAAAATAGCACTGAGCGATAGAACTTAAGCAAACCTTTTATGTTTGAAATTTTTTATTTATTTATTTATTTATTTTTAAATGATAGTGTCCCTATATGTTTAAGCTCAAAATGTCACTCAATGGATGTGTCAATTATTTTATATCTTGGTTTTTGCTCATTTTGATGAATGGTGCCAATAATTTTGGAGTTAACTATATTAGTGTGTATTGTCAGCTGTGCTGTATCATGTGCAATAATGTGTTACAAATTAAAAGTGTTTCAAACAGAATACTTCATACACCCAGAGTGTGGCAGTCCTCAGTGTGCAAGGTACATATGAGACCCGTAGCGACATCAGAACTACATGCATCCCTCCTCCTCTCTCTTTCACTCACACACACACACATGCTCCAACGCGGCATGCATCCTGGTGTGACCCCGCCTGCTGGCTGTTCCTCCCCTGCTGAGCGTGTGTGTCCTGCGATTTCTCTCCTCTCTCCTTCCTCTCCTCCACGGGAAGCTGCTACCTGTCTTCCTGTGTGTGTGTGATTCGAGATGACAGGTTAAGTGGCTTACCTCTCCTCCGGGCCTGCTGATCTGACATGCTCATGATTTTCTGGGTGAGGGGAGTCAGAGAGCACCGCTAATGGTGGTGGGGGGGATGCTGAGATTGGGAGCAAACCACACATGCAAAACCGCACACTGCGTCTTACTGATTTTCCAAACTGGTGTGATGATAAACACCATCTTCAGGGACTTATACTGTCCAGCACTGAAGAGATCAAATGTGTGTAAAAATCCTTAATACATCACTTTTGGGTAGATCACGTGACAAAAAGAGAAAATCAGTGCTAATCTGAGCCTCATCCAAACAATTGAACTGCAACAGGGACAGGAGTGTCAGCATCGGTTCTGAAACTGGAGTGATAACTTCAAATTTGAATCTACATTTGGGCATCAAGTCTAGCGCAAAAGTTGCATACCCATGGAACAAAACTAGCTGTAGGCCAAAGACCAGCTGATACAGAAACTCAAATGCTTTGAAGCGTAAATTTCACCAAAAACATTGTTTTGTTTATGAACACCCTAAGTAACGAATAAATTATTTTGTTTTTGTGCCACAAATATGCTTTTATGTTTCTAATAATAATAAACTGTAGTAATTCTATTTAGAGTATCCAGTCTGGTTTAATGATGACAGAAGAAAAATTGCCAGGCAAAGGCCCTACAGTAATTGGCTCTTTTAGAATTCTGAGTTGCTGTTTTATTAATTATAAATCTGCTTTAAGTCATATATGGCTTTATTTAACTTGATTTTGCCTTGCTATTGCTTTATGTAGGTTAATATTTATTGCTTATTAGTCACACGGTTGGTCTTCTAAAATTTGTATAAGCCTACCACCAGCTTTAGTGGCCACCCTGTTAATGTGTTAAAGTTTGTATCCCTCTTGGCCCCCCAATAAAAAAACCCCACCCCTGCTCCCAAAAGGGTGACAAAACTTCTGTTAATGTTTTAGCTTGTTGTCTTGTTGCTGAATACACCCACATTTCATTTTTAACAATTTTGGAATTCTCTTTGTAAATAATTTGTAAAATAGGAGGTACAGTTTCCTCTTTTCCATTCAAAAACTATAGGGGATGCAAACTTTTGCACTGTCGACTTCGGTGTTCATAACGCGGCTCGGCTCCTTCCTTGTAACTGTCAACTGTGTCAAACTGGCAGAGTTTTTCTGAAACAGGTTTTTCTTAAACAAACCCATCCACATATCCTGTGTCTGTTGAATAGTACACATACTATCAGGTTATGCTGTAGTGCATGGAATGAACAAAATACAGATGGGTGACAAATGAAAGGAAAAACCTGAATAAATGAGTGCATCCACAGGCAAAAGGGGTCACTGAATGGTTTGATGAGTATGAAAATGATGTAAAATCTTTTGCTATGTAGGGATGGGATGATCGACCGGCTGTAGATTGGAATTGGCCGATTTTTGGCCTAAATATGTGATCAGCGATCGGCCGATATTTCTTTAATCTGGCCCATATGGCGAGCCGGTCAATGACGCAAAACATGTGAGCCAAATTTAAAATTTTTGTACACTGAAATACTCGAGGAACACGCAAAGGACCGGGAAAGCGACAACGCATTTTAAGTGCACATCTACCTTTTAAAGACAACCATCCCAAGGCGCGAGCAGCGCTGAATTACTGGCAAAATGTTACTTTTCGTGAAAAAAAAAAAAAAAGTCTGCCAATGATGCTTAGCGGTAAGCCCTGAATCAGTTGAACAGCGATATATATATATAAATTAATAATTCAGGGCTATCGTGTTTAATACTACAACTGTGAGATTGCAGTATGCCTACCTGTAAGTTCGCTGCAACAATCGTTGAACATGCTGCTACTTTTGTCTGAAAATAATTGTAAAAAATATATGCTATTTAAGGCATATTTTCACAGCAGAATCCCGCCCTCGATCGGAATCAGCATCGGCCGATCATGCTTAAGAACAATCGGTAATCGACTTCGGCCTCACAGAATGCTGAACGGCCCATTTCTAATGCTATGGCCTTCAGAGTCACCAGATCTCAATCCAATTGAACACCTATGGGAGATTTTGGAGTGACGTGTTAGAAAGCACTCTCCACCACCATCATCAAAACACCAACTGAGGGAATATCTTTTGGAAGAACGGTGCTCCATCCATTGAAGCTGTTCTGGCGGCTTGTGGTGGCCCAACACCATACTTGGACACTTTATGTTGTTTTTTACTTTAATTTGTCACCCGTCTGTAAATAGGCTATACAGTCTGAGTAATGAGTAAAACAAAAATCTCAGACTATTTTATGAATTTTTAAGATCCCAGCCTGAGCGATATTTTAGGCCTCAAAAAGAGGGCAAGTCCGGGAAAAAAGGGGACGTCTGGTCACCATAATTCATTGGCAGATGCTTTTATCTAAAACAACTTAGAACTTTTTTTCTGAGTGTGAGAGACAGAATCCATTTCAACCACAGTGCTGAGCAGTTGAGGGGTAAGGGTCTTGCTTAAGAGCCCAACAATGGCTCTCTGGCAGTGCTGGGACTAGGACTACTCACAACCTTCTGGTCACTAGCAGAGAACCTTAACCCTAACTCCTGAGCTACACACACACACACACATGCAAAAAAAAGAGTTCCTTAAGGGTTTTGTTTCTAAATGGGTTCTACTTGTAACCATCTGTAAAAGAGAAACCCACGCTAGTAAAAAAGAAAAGTGAAGGGTTCCCCTAGAGGGACAAACCAAACAACCCTTTAGGGTGCCAGATTGAACCTTTTTTCTAAGAGTGTATGCCTGCCCTACCTGGACTAAACTTCAGCAGCACTTGTGTAGGGCACCGGTGGTACAGTGATTAGTGCTCTAGGCTACTGATCAAAAGGTTGTGGGTTCAAGCCTCAGTACTGCCAAGCTGCCAGTGATCGGCCCTTAAGCAACGCCCTTAACCTTCTCTGCTCCAGGGGTGCCTTATCGTGGCTGATCCTGTGCTCTGACTCTGGCTTACTAACAAGCAATGATATGTGAAGAAAATAATTTCATTGTACTGTACTTGTATATATCATAATAAAGGCTTTCTTTCTATTCTTTTGTAAATATGAATAAACCAATCAAGTCTCTGTAACGCTGTGATCACAAATAGCTAATTTCCCTATCTCTAACTGCAAAAGAGACTACGGTTATTTCCACACTGCCATATTTAAAATAAATAAATAAAATGTACAGAGACACTGAGAGAGTCTGAATGAGGGAGTGGAAACTCACTCAGCGCCGATGTTCTAGCCAACAGCAAGAGATCTGGAAGAGTAGGTCAAACCAAAGCAAACACTTGGACAAAGGCATCCATCCATCTGCGCTGCTCTCCGGGGGGCCGTGAGAGATTCCATCAGCCTGACAGCTCTCTTCTGCAGGAGAAGAGTTAATTGCTGAGGGACTGAAGCAGCTTTGCCATCCATCAACACACAGGCCAAACACGGCAGCGTTCTTTTGCTCGATCACTTCCCAGTAACCTTCAGACGAAACACACTAGGGCCCCGATTTACTAAGGTCTCAAATAACGCATACTAATTTGTGTGTGCAATCGGATAAATTGGGCGCGCAGTTAGTTGGCGTGTTGCGGGTGATTTACAAAGCAGAATTGCGTGAATGACGTCACGTGCTAAGTCGGGGGGAGAAAACAATAGGAGTGGATATTTGTGGATGGTTAAGGAGGCAAAGAAGAACCCAGTGATCACAGTTTCAGAATTGCACAGTTCATTCGATTCTTTAAGTCGTCACATTAACAAAATTAACTATTAGACGCCACTTCCATAACAAGCTGTTTGGACATATGCTGGTCGCACGAACAATGCCCTTCCCGAGAGCATCTCACAAAATTCAGCTCCTGAACAGCACCAAGCGTTGTTGGAACTATGATTGGAATCGTGTGTTGTGGTTAGATGAGACCAAAGTTGAATGTTTAGCATGTTGGACAAAAAAGAAGGGAAAAAAGGAAAAGACTCCATACACACTGTAAAATATGGTGGTGGATCATTGATGCTCTGGGGGCATCTTCTTCTTGTGAAGATTGATGGCATCATGAATTCTGCTGACTACCAGCACATTTTATCCCAAAACCTTGTTACCATGAGGTTAAGACTTGGCCGTAGATGGATCTTTCAACAAGGTAATAACCCCAAACATACATCCATATTAACACAGAAATGGTTGCGGAACACGAAGACGGACATTACAGGATACTAAGATGCAGAACAAAATTGCACTACTTAAGAAAACCTTTCATGTTTTGAAAAAATATCATTTTTAAATAAAACTATAGAGCGTTAAAAGCTTAAAATATCACTCATTGCATGTGTTAGTAATCTTTTGCTCATTTTCAGACAGGGTGCCGATTATTCTGGCGTTGACTGTACATAGAATTACCTTTGACAAGAAAAATAACTCCATGATCTTCATCTTCAAAAAACTGGTTAGAACAGAGCTCCTGATAACCCAGAGTTTAGAGCTTTGTCCTGAATAAACCACCCAGTTCTATTTTTTGGATCGCTGACATTTAGGCCGCACCTTTGTGGCTTCAGGAGGATCACACCAGAGCACACGGCCTCTAGTTGGTGTGTCGTGTTGAAAAAGGCCTGGCACTGCACAATGCGATTACATTTTTAGCTCGTGGAAGGCGGTACCTAGAGGAAAAACAGTAATGGCTATGATTGCGGCGAATAAGACGGGTGGCAGGATGAGGATTAACATGGAGGCTCTGTAACAGAGAGAGCAATAAGGATGGGCAATAGGACGATATGATATCGATACCACAATTAATTATGCCACGATGTCCTTTTCTGAGAGGATCACTCTGGGTTTTGTCAGTACCTTTGTAACATTGACCAACTTCACTGTTCCTCACAGGTACAAGTAGATATCATTTCGTTTTTAGTCCTTTTCCTTTTTCACAACCCACAATTCCATTACCACAATATTTCCTACTTAATTTCACTGTAAACCATTCCTCACAAAACATTTTCCAGGCAGATCTTCCTGACCTCGTTCATTTTTTATGATCTAGCTAACTACACGCATTTTGCCTTGCTAAAGGGATCTTGGGCTGATTGCTTGGAGTCAGGGCGAGCTGTGAGACTCAGCGAAGGTGACCTGCTCCCTGATGATTATTCAGCACTAGTCTTTTTCCCCCACACTTTGTCATTTTGTGTGCTTTACAGCGCCACTTGGTTAGTGTAGTTTCATTTTGTTCTGACATTAGCTGATTAATAAACTGCTAGCTTCATACCGATGCTTGCACACACAGGCTAACTGTGTTAATTGATAGAGGCAGAACGTTGACTGCGATAGGGTCGGATAGGTTTCCACTTATAGGGACTTTGATTATGGCGTTGCTCTGTGACTTTATTATCCCTATATCTGAATTTTTTTTAAATAAAAATAAATAAATTCAAGCCATGATGTATTAAATGTCAAACAATTGCACTTCAAAAAGACGACAAGCTCTAGGCCAGGGGTCGTCAGCAGACCGAACAAAAAAAAAACTTATTTCAGAGACTCCAGTTTTCTAAACATGAACCAGCGGGCCTTGTCTAGCAGATCCTCTGTTGTGGCTTATCCAAATCACATGCAAAACCGATGTGTCTCATGTGTTCAGACTCCGTGGTGCTGGTCAAAAATGGTAACGTGAAGCGCCGCTACAAAACAAAACATAAATTAACCTCCCTATAAAAATTTCGGTTCTGAGTAGAAATAAAATAAATCAACTCAATATGATATGACTCGATATGAAGAGTCCACCAGAGTGCTCGTCCATTCCCTTACAGCCCAAGAGCATGCAAATGAATGTTTATAAAGGTACAGTGCTGGTCACTATTATTGGCACCCCTGAATTTTAAGTACATGATGTACAATATCTCCTGAAAAAAACGTGTGTAGTGAAACATCTTTGACTTATATACACTCATGTTCAATACACAACAGCTAAGGATAAAAATAACAATTTATAAAAGCAATAGGAGGAAAAAGTATAAAAGCAGAAATATGGACAATTATTGGCACCCTTTTGAGGAATTCTAATCAGTTTGGACAAAACATGAATTAGAAATTAGACTCACCTGCGATGAGTTATGAGGGCTCACATGACTTGAATTAACCAATGAATGATGGCTTCAATGCTTAAAAAGGCCACTTTATTTTACAATAGTATTTTATAATTTTTTCACAATAGTGAAGATAAGAGAGCTGTCTAAGAGCATCAGAAGTGCTATTATCACCAAACACAAGAATGGTAAAGGGTACACGGCCATCTCCAAAAACCTTGACATCCCTGTTTCAAAAAGTGTGCAATGTTATTAAGAAGTTTACTACTCATGGAACTGCTAAGAACCTCCCAGGACGTGGGTCAAAGATGAAAATCAGTAGGAGAAGTCTTCAAAGGTTGGTGCGAACTGTGGAAAAAACATCACGTCTAACATCCAAATAGCTAAAGGCTGACCTGGAGCAATCTGGAGTAATGGTTTCAACCCGTACCTATGCCGCAGACTAGACCAAGAAGGGCTTCGTGGACGAAGGAAAAGGCATGACTGATCTTTGCCAAAACGTACCTAGACAAACCACAATCCTTTTGGGCAAATATTCTGTGGACAGACAAAACAACAATAGAGCTTTTTGGCAATGCAGACCAGCGATTTTGTTTATAGGCGACGAAATGAAGCTTATAAGCAAAAGAACACCCTACCTACAGTCAAACATGGTGGTGGATCCATAATGTTGTGGGGCTGCTTTGCTGCCTCTGGTACTGGAGGCCTCAACCGAATTCATGGAATAATGAAATCGAAAGATTACCAAGGCATTTTAGAGCGAAATGTGCGACCTAGTGTAAGGAAGCTAGGTTTGGGTCGAAGATCATGGGTCCTCCAGCATGATAATGACCCAACGCACACATCAAAAAAGCACAACAAAATGAAATGGACTGTTTTAAACTGGCCAGCAATGAGTCCTGATCTCAACCCCTTTGAAAATCTTTGGAGAGAGCTGAAATATGCCATTGGGAAGAGACACCCTGCAAACATCTAAGAGCTTGATCAGTTTGGAATGGAAGAGTGGGGGGAAAAACTACCAACAGACAGGTGCAAGAAGCTTATGGCTACCAAAAATGTTTGGAGGCTGTCATTGTTGCTAAGGGGGGTGCAACAAAATATTAGGAAATGGTGTCATTAATACTGTCCACTTCATATTTTGTTAATCTTCTTTAAAATCACTTCCTGGAAGTTGAAAAGGAATTTTTTTTTTTTTGTTAAATAACATCCTATTAAAATATTCTGATAAAAAGTTGGTATATTTCCATTTATTTCTAAAGATATTGTAAATTTTACACAAAAAAGTAAAGGGTGCCTATAATGGTGACCAGAACTGTATGTTGATAATACAACAGATTTTAAAAATATATTTAAATGTCTTCTTTATTTCATTAGTAGACTTCTAACTAATTACTTGTATTAGCTAATCCTTAATGGTTAAGCATTAAAAGGTAACTATTGTCGCCATTCACGTTCATGTTACTTTGCTTATCCTGACCTTTTGTAAGCATGGAATTTTATATAACTGGACCTTCACAAATTTTAGTTGAATACCCCTGCTCTAGGCCTTTGCTAAAGGTTTGCATGTATAAAAACATGTGTAAACTTGATAACACCGCAAAAAAAACTTGCAAGCAGATTTACTAACAGGTTCTACGGAGGATTGAGTCTTTCACATGAGCAAAATAACACGTGTTGTCCATTTGGCATAATGTATATGCAATTTGGGGCGTTTCTACCTAAAAGTGCAAAATACAGGGTGGAATCAATGCAAATCGAGTCATTTAGCACCCGCAATGCGATTTACAGCAGCCTGAAAGTCACTTTGAGATCAGCGTAGCATGCAAAAATTAGTACGACCTAAGAGCATGTATTAAATTTGCGGAAGTCCGTGTCTGACGGTTGAAGACAAATTTATACCATTTACTAGGTTTTAATAATGAGAAGCTTTATCAAGATCATGCCTTAGTAAAATAATCAGAAAGTTTCTTAAAATTATGACTTATTATTACTGCAGCAAAATTGGTTTCATATTAGATATTCGCAGCAGATGGCAACAGCATTTAAACAGAGCCTTTGAAAAGGTTTTCATTCATACGTACCTTATGAACAGAACATAAACTCTTATTTTGCGTTCATATTGTATTTTAAAGAGTTTTTTTGACAGCTTTGATCGACATTATCCTGGACGCGCAATTACGCCTGTGTGACGAGTTTCAGTTTCACTTTACTCCTCCGGGAGTCTCTTAGAGATCTGAACTTGTCACTGCTATCAAGAACAATTAGCACACCCAAAAACCTAATTTACATATCGTTTCCTCCCCTTTCTGTGCGCCTGACGTAATTCACACAATTATTCTTTGTAAATCCCCCGCAACACGTCCGTTATTCTCACGCACAATTTATCTTAGTAAATCAGGGCCTCTGTATGTTCACAGGGTATTAAAAGTATAGATCCAACGTCAGTGAGGCTTCATCTATTAACAAAGCCCACACAAATGAACTTCAGTCGCAGACCACGTTCAGCCCGACATCCGTCGCCCGGGGACCCTGAGCAATTGCTTGGTTAGCTTCTAGCTTCTCCTCAGTTAAAGTATTGTGGTGATATGATTCAATTGAGTGCAAAAGTTTGCATCCCCATGGTTTTTGAATAGAAAAAATAAATTAAAAAAATAAGTACCACTGTTTTACAATTTGTGCACAAAAAAAAATACAATTCTAAAATGTTAAAAATGAAACCGACCAGGGGGTGGGGTGTGTGTCACAGTAACTATGGAAATATAGTTGAACTGCAACCGGACACTTTTTGAACGGCTTTAGTTTCGTAAGTATATCTGCAACACTGAATTTTGGCGAAACTGCCGAAAATGCTACAAAGTGAGGTCAATATTTAAATATCGGCTGCTTTACCTGTATTCCGCTGAACCACCAATGATGCACTTAATAGCTTTAACTTTGATCACTTACGAGGGGCTATGGGGCTGAATATCACGACTGAGAGGAACCAAAAGAGGATATATATGGCGTAGAAGGAAATTATAAAGGCGTTCCATTTAAGAAGGAATTAAAATGTGGGAGATTAATGCATTTGCTCTTTGGAAACTTAAAAAGAACCTATTGGGGGAAAATTGAAGAAAATGCACTGAAATATATCGTTTTCATATGCTGTAGTTTTATAATTAAAACTATTATGTATTATGGACAAAAGAAATCTAAATTAGCTGTGAAAATTAACAGAGAGAAAGAAAGAAAATGAGAGACACAGAGAAACTGAGAAAGAGGGGATGTGCAGGAAGAGAGCAAGCAAGCAAGTGAGAGAGCGAATGAGGGTTGGTGAGGGGAAAAAAAAAGAGAGGGAGAAAAAGAGCACCGAGCCCACGCACCAGACTGCATCAGACCTCAGCATGGTGCATGTGCCTGTCAGACTGAAGAACACACACTCGAACACGAACACGAACACACACACACACACTTACTTCCTCTCCTGAGGAAAAGACATGCCCCTGCTGGTGCACCAGCCGACCTCCATAATTTCACTTATTACATTCGGCACCCTCTCGCTCCCTCTCTCTCTCTCTGAACACTTACCAAAATGCCTTCCATCTCCCTTTGCCCGACACGCCGAATGTTCCCCGCTTTAGCGCAGTGATCGTGCCGCGCTCACTGCTAAAGCTGAAAGCTCACCAGGTCTGTTCAGTGCCAAACAGTTCATACGTTCAAGGTGTCAAAGCATGACAGGAAGTAGGTCTCGTCCCTGACTCTCAAACCGGCGCAAAAGCGCCGATGAAGTCATTCCTAAGGCCTCTTGCCAAACTGCAGCCCGGTGAAGGTCGTTATCGAGCGCTGATCGCTAAGGCTAAAGAGGACGATGATGTCTGATGATGTCTGGCCTCCACCAGAGGCACTCGAGCCTCCTCATAATTGCGTCCGATTACCGTGATCATCTTTATTCATTTGCCGCCTCTCTCTCAATTCGGGCTAATTAAACTGTACGGAGTCCGGAAATCAAGGACAGCAGCGCGATTTATGCCTTGCCTCGACTTTTGGATAGATTCATCATCTCCATTGTCGAGCTAAAAGGCCCTCGCGGAATATCAATGAGGCGCTAATGGCAGGCCGTTTCAGAAAAGGGAAACGTCCAGCACCGTTTCAGACGCGGCCTGACCCGGAGTGCCCATGCATAAACCCAAACGACTCTAATTAATGCGCAGACATGCTTGGAATTCGTGCCATGGTTTAAGCAGAGCGCTTCGGTGAGAGGAATCTGAAAATGCACCCGAACACCGTGGGATAGAATTTGCTGGAAAATCTCAGTGCTGTCCTACATATGTATCTTCCGGAGCTACTCTGTGTGCAAAAAAATAAAAATGAAATAAAAATAAAATATTTTCGTGTCCACTCCAGGACCGATTCATACGATTGTTTATTTTATAAGGTTATATTTAAAATATTTTATATTGCTCTGGAACGGCATTCCATAGTGTTTAGTGTGTATTTACATTGGCCAAAACATGAATTTGTTTTGGCTAATGTACAAATTGTCAGACACTGGTGCTGGACGTAAGAATGCTCCTCCCTCGGGTCAAGGTCAAGTTCAAGGTCAGAATCATGCGTCGCCGAGACACACCTCTGCTTTTGGCAAACTCTGGTCCGCACAGGCAAACTGCAACTGTAGGAGCAATGCTTAAGTCTGTAGTTACATTTGCGGTCTGAATACTGATGTGCGGAATTTCTGTATTAACTCTGGAAACGACCCTTAAAATATAAAGTTTCTATTAGCCTACATATCAGCCCTTTACAATATAAAATAAACAGAACTACACACAGATGTGTCATTGTTGTTCCATTCAGTTTTAATGGCCTCCCACAGTGTAAAACTTTTGTCCAGTTAATTTGTGGTTAGTGTGAGATGTTCTCAATGGAGTTTAAAATAAAAAAATATATAAAAATTTCATGCACTTTTTCTTGGCCCATTTTTTTTGCCCCAGAGTGTATGCATCTATGTATCGCAAAGTTTGTGAAAAGAGGGAGACTGGTATGGTGACAAAATTTGCAGTAATCTGTGGGACTAGTAGTTCATACCCTTGTAAAAGATATTAAGTGGCTGGTTGGTTCGGTTTTGATGCTTTAAACTCTTTATGTAAGAATGGGAGAGACACTTCCGAAAACAAGGCCGGTAAATCAGCATATTTCTGATTTCTAAGAAGATAACTGCTTGTATTGACATGTAAAATGTCTCTGTTGAGCAGGTGATTTGGAACTTAAGCAAGTCAACTAATGAATATTAATGAAAATGAGGGGTTTGCGTATGCGTTTTAATGATTAGAAGGTGGTTGCAATGAAAACAGGCTGTGAGTGTTAGAGACTGAGAAAGGCACGCAACAACAATTAATGAAAAATATATTGGCATGATTTACAAAGTGAAAATAACTTGAGATGTGCTATATAAATACTCAGGAATATTTTAAAAATGTCTGAAAAAAAAGTACGATTCACATCACGCAGGAGAAGTAGGATTTCTCTCAGAAATAGTGCGGCCATTTTTGCAGTAAAACAGAATTTACAGTGATACTTCCAAATACCCATGGGCCCTTTGCTGCAAAAAAGGGCTTGTTAGAGTTGCAGCTCCTCAGAATGCTAAATAGCTAGCACTTTTTAGGGTATTTATGCAGAGAAAATTTTTCCTACAAATACAAATGTATTTGTAAAAGCCATATTAAGTCTGTTTACACACTATTTGTTCAGGTCACAAATTAAATTTTCATGTAATTCAGTGTATGATGAAAATGTTAACAGTCGTGTGACTGGCGGAGCATTTTTACTTCCTGCGTCTACACCTCCCTGTCTTGTTGCTAGACTCAAATAAGACTCAATTCTGTGCCGTATCTCCAGCCATCTGTGCCATCTGATGGAGTCCCTGTGTTCCCTGCTATTTTCAAGCGGATGCAATCGGAAGAAGACGTCCGACCTGAGAGTAAACCTGATGACGGAGGTATGCAACTAAAGCAAAGTTCCCAGAGCTTATGAAGGAATAGAAAGATTCAAGCAATTCGAGCCTTCCCTGGTTTTTTTTCTTTCTTTTTTTCTAGAGTATGGCGTAGGGAGACAGCGGTCAGGTCCTGTCAAAGTGATGGCCAGAGACATTAGATAATCAGAAAATGCTCTAAAAGCCGCTATATATTGAAGGCCAGCTACTTAACACAGAGAGAAAGGAAGAAAAATAGGCCTTTTAACCCAGACCAAGCTTTCTGTCTCAGGGTGAAAAAGACCCGGGGACCTACCTGTATATCAGGGCTTTTCCGCTTAATGCACTCCTACATGAAAGGAAGCCCACTGTTTCTTTCAAACCCACAACTTATAAAAACTCCACATAGCACTGTGCTTTTAATAACATCTGATGAACCTGTTTGATAATATGGACCATTAATTTTTAAATGTGGCAAATTTGTTTTTTTCTAAAGTGAAATTCAAGCATTTTTCCAGCACTTTTATGTTAGATAATCACTTTCTCGAGGATAGCGCAAATCAACATTTAAGCTCAATATTCATCACACGGCTTTGTCGAAAACACTGCTAGTTAGTTAGTTAACGTTATGCTAGCTGTCAGTTTGTAAAATGTTTTCTGTGTATTTGGCCTTTGCTGTAACTTTCCTCTTTATGCCCAATTTGAATTGCATTGGCATCCAGGAATAATGGTGTAATGTCAGCAAGCTGTTAATAATTTCTACTCGTAAAAGACACGTCACCTGTTAATATGCTTTACGTCCAGTGGAAATATCAGATTAAATATGCTAACTGCTAACATGACGGTAAACTCAATCGAGAGATCTTATTGGTCACTGGAGGCTCAGTGAGCACACAATACACACCCAAGGAAACTGTAACTAGTTACGAAACTAACAGAAAAAAAAGAAAAAGTGTGAATTGCTCTTGGTTTCAACCAAATGTTATCTAGTCCACTTATAATGTAAAAATCATAAAGTAAGTACATTTCAAACCTTTAG
Source organism: Olivaichthys viedmensis (assembly GCA_028565825.1). Taxonomy (NCBI): domain Eukaryota; kingdom Metazoa; phylum Chordata; class Actinopteri; order Siluriformes; family Diplomystidae; genus Olivaichthys; species Olivaichthys viedmensis. Next base: position 10,107,123 of record JAOUQW010000004.1, read on the forward strand.
AAATCCAGCATTTTAAAGACTTTCAAGCATTCGTACGAAACCCTGATACTTGAATTTAAACCTTGGTTTATTTCCACTAAACATCCCAGCTAATGAGGCATTCTATTTAAAATCTGAATAGAGCAGGTTCATTGTTCTGTAAGCATCAAAACACAGACTCTCAGACCAGACCACCAGAACTCTTAATTACTGACTGCAGGCGTTAATTGGATTTCAATATGTGTGATATCTGTTGTTTCAGTTGAGGGAACCTTTAATAAAGAGCTCATTTGTATGGCGCTAGCAGGAGTGGCCTGATTGTTGAGCCACACTGCGATGTGATCGCTCTCCGATCAGCGGGACTCACGGGCCGTCTCATAATCTGACAACAGATATTTGCTATTTTTTCTTCTCAGCCCAGCTAATGGAGAACTTTATCAGAACCTTCAGTAATATTTTTGACAGATTTTAAGAAGCTTTAGGCTGTAATGTCACACACACAAAAAAAAAGTGATGTAATGCTACATCAGACAATGGGGACTTGAGTCTCAGACTCGCGACTCGACTCGGACTTCTTATTCACTGACCTGTAACTCGGGCAACTCAGATCGCATGCAGAGGAAAATATCAGTTATTCTCAAGATTTCCTTAAACCATCCCTAACATGTGCACAAACACTCGCACCGGACGACAGTATTCCAGACAGATAATCATTTTATTCCATCCGGATAGCCATGTCTGTTGTTTCCTTTGATTACAAATACACTGAAATAAAATATAAAAAGAGAACGAGAGCATGTAAAACACATGCCATCAGAATAACCGAAACAAGCTAATACAAGTTAGCACACTGACGCAGGCTTGTTAAAAAGTTGGTTATTAAAAGCAATTAAAATTTAATGCCATTGAAAAATAGAAACACCAACAAATCAAGTGAGTCGTCTTATTAAATTGATCAGGTTAAAAAACATACATTCCTTTTATTCTTCTACTGTGAGATAAACTTATGTGGTTCTGCACAGGTAACACTTTCACACAGCATGACTTATCTAAGACTTAAAAATGCACTGGGACTAAAAACTAGACTTGGACTCAAATTGCACTTACTGTAGACTTAGACTCACAAATACTAGCTCATAAACAAGTCTGTATTACATTCAAAATTAAAATTTTCTCTATTTACGAGAAGATTCCACAAGAACAGCCCACTCTTGTCGTATTCGCCACTTTGTAAAAATGTTCTGATAACTCAGAGTTCATGAGTTGCGAGGCAATGTTGATGTTCCCCCATATGGTGGAACCCATGGAAGTTTGATTTGCGGTCGATGCTAAGTGTAATTACAGTATAATTTTAGTCATACAGATCAGTAAAAATTTTTTTTAAAGCAATTTACCAACACCACCAAGGTAAATGTTGATATTCTCAACAGTTTTGTGTTGTTTCCACTGTCACTTGGCCTTCACATTGTCCATATAAAAGATGAGCATGTTGCTAGCTTGCTAAATTGTAAGTCAGTCATTAGCCAGTTTATGCTCAACGTCCATGAGCCAATGTTGACATTCCCCCATATGGTGGAACCCATGGAAGTTTGGTTTGCGGTCGATCTTAAGTGTAAATACAGTTTAATTTTAGTCTTAAATGTAATTACAGAGTCTTTTCTTAGCAATTTACCAACACCACTGAGGTAAATGTTGATATTCCCAACAGTTTTCTGTTGTTTCCACTGTCACTCGGCCTTTACATTGACCATATAAAAGACTGAACAGCTATGTGCTAGCTTGCTAAATTGTCAGTCATTAGCTATATTTCCCAGTGTTCATGACTTCCCATGTTGAAAGCACGAATCTACAAGTGCTGATTTGGACGCACCGAACCTTCTCAGCTACACAAAGACTAACATTATGGAAATGTTTGTATTATCACAACTAAAAAAAGTTACAAAAATGTTGTAGGAGCATTTTTAAATGTTACATTAAAAAAAACGGTTATCAGAACAGCTGAAAAACTTGAATCATATGAGGTGCAAGGACAGATTTCAGACCGTTCCGATAAAAGTTTGTAGAATCATAACTTTCAAAAAAACATTCTAAAAGTAAAATTGTTATTGTGGGCGGTGCAGGTTAGAAATGTCCCAGCCATATTGACACATCCTTATTCACTTGAACAAAATGAATCATGCCAGCTGCAGGGAGACAACATAGAGAAATAAAATAGATAACATAACTCTAACTATAAGGATATTCTTGTGGAGCCAAATTTGTCATTAGTCGTGTGCTGAGAACTGGTTCCACAAAATGTCTTGATAATCAACACCCACAACACTGTTATCATGGATGCTTCAAAATATCATCAGCAGCCCAGCGGCCCATTCAGGAAGTGGCTGCTTTTGTGCTCCAGAGATAAAGTCTGTCCCATTCAGAAAGCAGCATGAGGACAGTCTTCCAAGGTTCCTTATTTTGAACAAACCTAAAGGCAGCATCGCACGTGTCCTTCTCGAAGAAGGCAATCCCATAATTCCTTTCACCAGATAAGAGATACATGAAAGATTTGAAAAAACGGAGCAAAGAGCAGTCACTCCAACTGAAAAATAATCAATAAAAATGTCCCGTTAGACAACCTGAAGCACACTTTTTTTCCTTAGGCCCCGCCTCACAAAGTTTGAGGGTGGAATTGTAGCGGAAAGCTGTATGTTATGCGGATGATAATATAGTACCACTTTGAATAGCGTATCCTGCTGACCTTTTACTCAAATTTTTAAACCTGCCATACAATGATTTCAGACTTGCCTTTTGTCATCTAATAGAATTATTTCAGTTGGAATAACAGTGGAGCTGAGCGACTGAAGAAGGAGAAAAAAAAAGAGAAGAATTTCAGGAAAAGCCCTCATCACCCCAATCATGAGAAGCAATTTGCAAACCCACACAGAGCGAGATAAACTGCTTAGGTAAAACGGTGCGAGTGTCACTTTTATGATCAACACCTTCGCTTTAACTTCTTCCCATGCATTTAAATATGTAATCATTCAGTTGAGTTTTGCAGTCGGGACTCAACTGAGTCACTCTGTCATTTAGCAGTGAGGCACGGAAGCTTATAGACAGCCAATTTGCATCACACAGTCCAGACATTGAGAAATAAGAAGCTGGAATCTGTCTTTTCCATTGTCATCCTTTGTAAATATGTAATTTGGGGGGGGGGGGGGATCGAACAGTGGATCTTGCTGGATTGAAGGATCCACTGTGGTTAAAGAACAAAGTTAAAATGCAGGAACTATCTTATAAACTATTAAATTTACACAATTTTCCACATACCCCAAATGCAGTCAATCAGCCAAGATGTGTTTAGTGCCTGAAGTTTTCTTCTCTGGTTTTGTACTGGTGTTACAAGACTAATGCAGCCTACAGGTTTAGCATTGTACTAGCAAACTACATGCCATCACACGTTCGCCTCAAACTATTTCGAGTTGTTCAGTGCCTCAAACAGACTTGCTGATGTGGTTTCTGACACTGTATGACACACTTTTATCTATAAACATGGACAAAAGGACATCACAGAGCTAAAAACAGTCCCAGCTCCATCTTGAAGCCGAATCAATTTTTTCTTCAGCACATAGTTTGGTGTCACTCCGAGCCACAAACAGGTGACAAATTAAAGGGAAAGACCTGAATAAATTAGTGCATCCACCACCATCATCAAAACATCAATTGAGGGAATATCTTTTGGAAGAACGGTGCTCCATCCCTCCAATACAGTTCCAGAGACTTGTATGTAGAATCTATGCCAAGGCACTTTGAAGCTGTTCTGAAGGCTCATGGTAGCCACAACACCTTACTAACACTATGTTGGTTCTTCCTTTCATTTGTCACATTTTCGTCTGTATGTATATAGGCATTGCAGTAATATTAAGGCATAAAGAATTAGACATAATAAAGACTCTTACTGGCATGGTAATTAATTATTAATTTTCCTCTTTGAAAGAACAGCACAGACAGAGAAATGTGAAGAGAAGACTAACAGCTAAATGGACGGATAGATACATTGATAGAAAGACAGATAGAAATGGCTACATCTTGTCAGGTAGCTGCAACTTTACTCAGCATCTCCAAAGATCCAGTGCGCTATAAATATCTCCAACTAGTCAAGAGAACCACAAGAAATGTTTGTTATTCTGCTCTTTGGCTTGACATGCACAAACACACACATATTCACAAGGGAATTCAGCACACACACACACAAGCGCACACATGCCTGGGCATGTTGAAATACGTTGATATAGGCTTGACTCTCTCCGAAATCATCACATAGCCTAAACTCCGAGTAAGAGACACAGAGAGAGACCGTGGAGGAGCAAGAGAGTGTATCCGAGGGAGAGGCAGATAGAGAGAGACGCAGTATATAAACACGCCTGCATATCACCGCTGCAGAATCGTGCATCCATACACACCCAATCCCAACACAAATGTGATGTAACATTTGGTGGAAGATGAGAGACTAATCTGAGTTTATGATCTGATCTACACACCTCTCCTCTCTTCCTGTACTATTGACTCGACCCATTTCTCAACCCAGGGCCGTGCTAAACACAGCGTATTTACAGAACACAGGAGTCAAAAAGTGCAACCTATAGCATGGAGCAGATTTTAGAAAGGGGACGTGGACAGAAGTGAGGGAGGAGAAGAGAGAAGGAGGGAGGGCTGACAGATCTCCAGATAGTACAGAGCTGGCTTTAGTAAACAGATCTTTCTCAGAGAAATGGAGAGAATGTAAAGAATCCTTCATCTCTCCTCTCTGACAAGTGACACGTGCACTTTACTGCATAAAGCAATAACAAATGTGATTACACGAAACACGGGCAAGTTCATACGGGAGCAGGTTGTGATTCGGAATCAGAATCTTTTTATTCGCCAAGTTGTTTTGCTGTGGTGAAGCTTTCTGTAAGGAGAAGGTTTATTGAACATTTATGGAAGGAGACTCCGGTGTCAGCGCTTTGTAACAGTCAGAGGTAAAGCTGTTCCTTTAAGGTTTCCGTCACTGGAAAGTCTTCAGGACAGAGGAGTTTGAGCTTTGCGGTTTATCAGTAACATGAAAAGCTTCTATATGAACTTGCCCGTACTGCGATAATACACCACTATAGAGAGAGTGTACTTGTACTAGGCAGCGTAGCTTTTCTTAGAACCTTATTTGTATTGAATCCAACAAAGATCCTGTTACGATCCCCTGTTCGTGCATCTTGTATCAGCTGGACTATAATCTGATTAATCATTAATTTTCCAAAAAGGGAAATGTTACAGGGAAATGTTTGCAAGTCATTAAATAAAGTAAGATATTCAGTAATAGAGCACTTTTTAGATAAAACATAATCAAGGCTGTTCTGGGATTTTACCTGCAGAGACAAAAGCAAGTGAGAGTCAAAGTTCTGCAGAAGAACTGTGGCAAGTTCTCCAAGATTCTTGAAACAACCTACCACCCGATTTTCTTATAAAACTACACGACAGTTTGTGCCTAAGAGAATTGATGCCGTTTTAAAGCCAAAGGCTGCTCACACCAACACACTGATTTGTTTTAGTTTTTTTTACTGTTTACTTCTCTTTATAGTATTATTTTCATATTTAGGAACTTTTCATTTAATTATTTTTAAAAGCATTTTCGCTTTACATAATTTCTTTACATGTGCCTAAGACTTTTGCACAGTACTCTAGGTTTAAACCATCTCCAAAACAAAATCAATGATGAAATATTGCCAAATGTACAGAGCAGGCTGAAACTGAAGCTAATAAAGCTGGAATGGTAATTGTTGATGAATGCACACAGCGCATTGTGGGTTTTTCTTTTTTTCTTTGCAAAAACAGTGTGTGTGTGTGTGTGTGTGTGTGTGTGTGTGTGATCACTGAGACGCTCCTAATGCTTCCTCTTTCATTAGCGTCAGGCTCTGCGTCTTCTGTTAGGACTGATTAAGAAAGGCATTTGAGAGTGAAGTCTTCCGATTCACTTCACCTATAGCTGTTGCAGATGGAGCAATTGTTTGTTTGTCATTGATTTAGAAAAAAGGATTTGGAAAGTCGTTCATTCTCCTAAAATTACATTACGGTGTCATTAGTGAGGTTTCCATGCACCTGGTTTCATGCAAATTTTGAATTTGCGCATTAGAAAATACCAGAAATATAAAATAAAAATAAAGAAAAATACAGGATTTTTGAAGTTATTTCTAGCATTTTCTTAAACTAGTTCATGCTTAACTATGATGGAAAAAATTGTATTTGAATAAAGCAGAAATAAAAAGAGATTTTTGGAATAAATGATGAAATGGCAAGTCTGTGATCCAGTTTCTCCACACATCATGTCTAGTTAGTGTTCTAACTAGAACCACTTTATGAAACGTCCCTACTCCTAAAAGCCCCCACAGAATCTGTTCTGACAACACTTCTAGATCGTCATACTCTGTCGCCGTGGTTGCCAAAAGGTGGCGTGTATTACCCATAATGCACTTTTATCTTGGTTTGCAAGTGTAATATGCAAGTGGGTAATTAAAATATAACATAAACATAGCTACAATATCACATAGCTAGAGGTGCTATGTGTTTAGCCTCCCTTAGGCCTCTCTCAGAGAAGCAACAAGGAGACATTATCAAAAAAATGCCAGCCAAACACATGCAAATGACTCACATAGATGGGGTCGTGTTTTAACTGTTGTAAATTGCATGTCCCATGGAGCTGGTGATGGAACGTGTGTGAGATGCTTCAGAAACACTTTTGGTGTGAATTAGCCTTGTTACAAAATAGAGTTTCTAGAAAAGAGAACGCCATAACTTTGCTATTGTAGCCCATTTAGGAGCTAGCTAAAGGCTGGCTAGTTAACAGGTGCTAAGTGTGCTAATTTATGAAGAGTGCTGTCTTGCTAACCACTAATTAGCCTACAAGCTAGCAAGCTTTTAGCTAGTCAATAAATATATAGGCTACAGTAAAGAAGTTATGACATTCTTTGTGGCAAAGTATCTACAGTATGTTCACTCTCCCAAACGATGTGTTTGTTCTTTTTTTTTTGTTAGAATGAAATCTAATAAGAACTCTTCTCTCACACACTGTGTAACTGTATTGGATGGAAACACACAATGATTCACATTTTCTTTTGGCTTTTTTTTTTTTTTTTTTTTTTTAACTTTTCAGAGATTCCCTTAATAGTTTCTAGATACTTGGATGAAACCATAGCTAGCGTGTGTGAAGGTTAAAGAAGTGAACTGAACTGAACCAGACGAGTATCACATCTGAAACTGGAACAAGCAGGAACAGGTTGCTATGTTCACCTCTATTCTCAGAAGGCAAAAGGACTAGAGGACGATCGATGGGAGCGAAATATAACCAATAGCTGATTTCACACACTTCTGTGCGACTAAAAGACGGACTTTGCTCATCCTCCATAGGTTTAATGTTTAATGTCTGTAGAAGGCTAATGAACGACTGCACACCATACCTTTGGATTCTAATTATAGAAGATTCTAATTATAACAATAAAAAAAGCTTTGTTGGCAATACATGATGAAAAGAAATAGACTTATTCGAGTTTAAGTTGAAGCTGTTTAACAGGTTATGCTTAACAGTTTCATTCTGATATGAGTAAAGAAAAAAACCCCCCAAAAAACTAACTTATTAGGGTACCAGGCCTGAAACAAACTCATTATTTTTTTGTATGTTTTGTTTCCTCATAACTGAATGGTATGATAATAGCAAACTCATTTTATTTAGCCGGATTTCTAGTCCCCAGATATCCCTAAGTTACTGTAATAGGATTGTTGCTATGGGTACGTCTCAGTGGGCATATTCTTGCTCTGCGCTGTGTTGCTTTTAATGAAAATTGTCACGACGCTCGCCACGTTTGAGCTCAGTACTGTGTTGTGTTAGTCTAGTCTACCCTGTCTGATTATGTTAAGTGTTACCACCTGTTCCTCATCTGTGTTTCGTATAAATATCCCTTTGTTTCAGTCCTGCCTTGTCCTTGATTGATTATGCTACGTGTAGTGTCTGTATATGTTTAAGTGTGGAATAAATGTATGTTTGTTTGAATCGGCTTGCACTTGTGTCCCGCCTCCGAGGCTACCTAAACCTTGACAAAGCCTTTTCATGCACTGTAGCCTATCGCCTAAATAATTCCTTTCTATGTATGTAAAATTATTCATTTAATTAGGGTAGCATAGTGTAAATATAGGCCTAGCATAGAGTTATAGTGTGTCCATGTCATGTCGGAACTGCGGTAATTACGAGCGTTCACTTTATACATGTCTATCAGACATTTCCTATGCTTTTTTATTATTGACAGTATATAGTATAGTGTAGCTTAGCTTTCTATCAACAAACCAGTGAAAACCATTAAGGTGTTGTGTGCGTTTCCATAGAAATGACTCATTTCCAAGCTGTCATCATTGTAATTCCAATATGACATGAACACACTGTTATTTATGGATGTTGGATCAAAACTGAGACAGTATTGGTAATTCCTAGTGCTCTTGGCAGTGGTGGCTCAGTGGTTAGGGCATTGGGCTACTGATCAGAAGGTCATGGGTTCAAACCTCAGCTCCGCCATGCTGCCACTGTTGGGCCCTTGAGCAAGGCCCTTAACCCTCCCTGCTCCAGGGGCGCTGTATCATGGCTGACCC
>JAOUQW010000004.1:10115847-10152308 GCA_028565825.1 Olivaichthys viedmensis
CAGCTTACCAACATGCTGGGATATGCGAAGAATCAATTTCACTGTACTGTACTTGTATATGTATATGTGACAATAAATAGCATTCTATTCTATTTTCTTTCTTTTGCTCATTCATTGTTTATTTCTTTTCCCTCATTAATATTTCTTTCTTTTGTTTTAATTTCTTTTCCTCATTTATTCTTTTGTACTTTCTTTCTTTGCTATTCATTGTTTCTTTCTTTCCCTCATTAATGTTTCTTTCTTTTGTTTAAATCCCTTTTGCTCACTTATTCTTTTGTATTTTCTTTCTTTCTTTCATTATTTCATTCTTTTGTTTTAATTCCTTTTGCTCATTTATTCTTTTGTGCTCTTTTTTTCTTTAACCTATTTGATCAGTTTTATTTTTTGACTCATTCTCTCTTTCTTTTCTTTCTTTTGCTTGTTCTTTCTTTCTTTTTGCTCATTCGTGATCGTTGTCATGGTTAAATTCCAACATGCTTACGTAGTATCAGGATCACTGATTTAGACCTGGGATTCAAATTTCAACCGGATCTCAACGGACCCCTGAAAAATCAGAAACGAGTATTGTCCAGGGCCATGGTATAAATGACGTATAATAATTTATGCTGATATAGCATAACATTACCAGTGTAACTATAGCAGACTTCCTTATAAAGGAAACGCCGGTGAATGTAGCACTGTCGCACTGGCTAAACTAATAACCAAGCAACACAAAAATGCCCACACTTACATTTTCCTAACATAATTATAATACAATATGAATATGTCTCACTTATCTGATGAGACGAGGAAACTTTAATATTAGTAAAGTGGAAATGACCGCGGGTTGTTCAGTGTCGAGGCACGACTTTTGTATTTGGCTGCGGAGTGTGAAGGCATTGCCAAAGGCCATTTCTGTCAATTCCGTTCCATACCCACACTCCTCTGTGCCCTCTAATTTATGCCTTGCTGTTGCACCAATTAGCACCCCGGACGGCGTCGCGGTGTGCAGGTGGCCTGTGCTTCTTCAGCCGGGAAGAGCCGCGGATCTGCTAATGACTCGCGCCAGAGCGGGAAGCAGAGCTGAGGTGACATCCATAGAGCCGTGGGCGTCTGTGTGTAACTGAGAAAAGGAATCACGCTGACAGGAAACAAGGAGATGCGGTAGAAACTCAAGAGTTCAGGTTCGCTCATCTCCGAATCTGGTCTGTTGTGAAAGTGTGATTTTGGATGAAGCCGAGGTACAGGTCATACAGTAGGTCATCCGTTTATTTCTCGTGAGCCGAGTTCATGCAGGACATGTTTTAGCTCTTTTGGTTGGGTTCCAAAGATGACTGCATGCTAATGTAGAATAAAATAATCTAAAGTTCAAATGAGGCAGTTCTACAGTTGTAAAGCGCGAGAGTGCCACACCCCAGCACCCTACACCATCTGTCTTTATTTCAGGACAGCTTGCTGCTATCTAACATTTAAATTTATTCATTTGGCAGATGCGCTTAAGTGACTTACAAGTGAGAACCCAATCCAAGCATAAAGCAGAGCAGTTTAGGGTTAAGACAACTGTGACTCTCTGACACTACTGGGGTTTGACCTCACAATGTTATGGTGACAGACACAGAACTGCTGTGGAACCACTGTTCCACCAAACCTGCGTGCATAAACCTGAAAAGAAAAATGAATATGATGAACAGAGGGCTGCAAGTGTGAGTCCATTGGATTTCATATGAATGAAGCTGCAGTTACAGCTACAAATGCTAACTCCGCCCCTCACCATAACCTTAACCATGTTGGTAGTTCCTAGTGCTCATTCTTTCTTTCTTCCTTTTTTCTGCCATATCTTTTTTCTTTCATTCATTCATTGTTTGTTTCTTTTCCTTCTTAATTTTTCTTTTTTCTTTTACTGTTTTTAATTATTTTCTTTCTTTGTTTCTTTCACTTATCTGTTCTTTCTTTTGCTCATTCATTCACTCTTTCCTTTGCTTGTTCTTTCTTTCTTTGTTTTGCTTGTTTATCTTTTCTGTATTTTGCTCATTCATTCTTTCTTTTGCTTGTTCTTTCTTTCTTTTTTCTGTTTCTTTTGCTCATTGTTTCTTTCTTTTCCTTCATTCATTTTTCTTTCTTTCACTCATTTTTAATTTCCTTTGTACTTTTTCATTCTTTCTTTTTTTTCACTTCGTTTTTTTGCTCATTTATTCTTTTTTTGCTTGTTCATTCATTCATTTTATATTTTTGAATTCATAATTTCTCTTCATTGCTTGTTCATTCTTTATTTCAATTATTAATTAATTATTTCTTACTTTTGCTTGTTCTTTCTTTCTTTCCTTTGCTCATTCATTATTTTCTTCTTTCCTTCATTCTTTCTTTTCTACCATGTCAGTGTCACTGCTGTACTGAGAATGAACCATCATTCTATGGGGGGCCGATACATTTTGTATAGCAACAGGTGCACTACAGTCAGTAATTGTACACCTACAAAGTGACCTATGTGGTAGGTGTAGCTGATAAAATGGCAAAATATACACATTTTTCTGTCTTCCTTTCTTTCTTTTTTAAAAACCAACAGTGAAGAGGGAAACTTCTGCTTCCTCTGGGAAAATTGCCAATTTCACTTCACCACTTTCTGGATGAGGGAGTGCTGCATGATTGTGTGTGTGTTTATCGGAGAGAGACTGAAAGGGTCTTTCTGTTCTTGACTGATTGCTGGAACAGTACATTCCTGATGGGTACTGCGTTTTCTCTGACCGTGCCGAGAAACGTTCTGTCTAAACAAACAGACAAACCGTCAGCGGCAATTACAGCCTTCACTCTTAGCACTATAGTTGGAAGAAATAATTCTAGTTTTTACAGTCCTTCACTCTGATGCAGCATGACCTGGTGCTCAGTCCCCTATGTTTCATGCATTTCCCTTATAGACTCCAGTATTTTTGTTTCTATGACGTTTTTCGTTCCCCATGAGGTTGGTGTGTGAACAGGACACTGTACCCATGAAAAGATGGATGTGAACACACAAACGCAGCCGTCCTCAGTGCACCTTCTGTATGGCAGACTCAGCCTCCTGCATTTTTAACACCCTGGAAATATTATCATCCGTCACAGCGCTGTCTGTGCTCCAGGCGTCGAGCAAGAAGAAGTGTTTAATATTGAAAATGTAATTTTAAAACCGGTACGTTTCCGAATGCATTTATTAGACCTGAGAGAGTAAGACAACTGGCACTTTCATAGCCATAATCTACTCTACAGGTAAATTCCTAGAAAGAGGAATAATTCTGCCAGACAGCTCCTCAGCTGGTAATCTAATTTGACAATTTGAACCTCGACAATTTAGGTGGTGTGAGCAATAAGTAATAAAAATCATACATCAGAGGAAAAGCACTCAAATAGGTGCTCTCGGGCTCAAACAAGATCGGATTCTTCAGTGAGATTATAAGCGAGAGTTTAAACTCAATTAATGCAAAGCTGCTCCGGAAACCATTCCTTTAAGGGCCCAACAGTTTTGGACAACACAACTTTCCAGGTACTTGTACAGAACTTGCACTGGCCCCACAAAAACACACAAGCACCATGTTTAAAAGTTGTACAAGGTGGAAACAGCGTATGGGCAAAGCATCCTGTTCGTGTTCCATGTTATTCATGAAAGAAGTACAGAAACAGTGGGTTAATTTACTTTGTGACAACCAAGCAGTTGTCTGTCACTATGATCACTGGTTTCCTCCAACCAAATCCATTTTTACACCCCACTCTATGGCACTAGTTACCTCACCAGCCCTAAACAATTTGGACTCCATAGTTTAGCAAACAGAGAATTTGAGTCATGTGGCCACCGCATCTTAGACGGTGACTCACAGGAAGCCAGAACCCATGTTTATGGTTGGTGCAGCTTTATTAAAACTACACTCAAGGTGCAGAATATTGTATGAATCTAAAAAAGGCTGTATTTCAGAAATCAAGTGGTGGAGAATTTTAAGATGTGTAAATTCATGATGGGTGCTGTATGGAAGTGAATCACTCAAACGCACTCAAAAGCATGTTTATTGCCCTACTAAATGATTCCTCAGAGCAGTCTGCAGTCCCATCACAAATGTAGCAATCAACGTACTGTAACTACACTAAATCCTAGGTGTACAGGGCAATTTTAGCTAAGTGCCACACAATATTCTCTTAAACATAGCATGACATTTAAAAAATGGTGGTAATTAGCCTACGACCATGACTATAGAGTTACAGGATGTGCTAACGAAGCCATGTTAGCCACAGAGCTGACTGACATGCTGTTCAGTTACAGTAAGGCAAAGATAGAAAAAAAGACATTTGAGAATTTTATAGGTTTATTGTAAAGTTAATTTTCGTGGAGCAACTTGAGCTAGGTAAAAATCGTAATGATAATAATAATATAAGCTAAGACAGCAGGGGGTCGTGGTGATAATTTTAGCCTACATCCATGAATACAGAGATACAGGAAGTGCTGAAAAAGCCAATTTTAGCAACAGAGCTAACTGAGCTGGACAGTGAATGTCATTCAGCTGTAGTAAGACAAAGATAGAAATGAATGAGTTTAGAAATAAGTTTAGTTTGAATTCAATTAATTTTAGTGGCGCTACTTAGCCTTGTTGAAATTAGCGCAATACGCAACATTCAATGTGCAAAAAAGAAAATCGCAATGACGGTAATAATACAAGCTAATAATGATGGTGGTAATTAGCCTATTGCAATGGATATGGAGATATGGGATGTGCTGGGGAAGATATTTTAGCAACAGTGCTAACTAAGCTAGTGGATTTTTCCCAATAAAAACCATTCAGCTATACTAAGCCAAAGATAGAAAGAAAGGAGTAAAAATACGCAAAATACACGATGCACAAATTCAACGATAATATGAGCTTACAACACTGAGTGTAATTAACTAAGAATATGAAGATACAGGACATTCTGGCAAAGCCATTTTAGTAACAGAGCTAACTGAGCTAGCGGATGCTTCCCAGCGAGAGATGTTCAGCTACTGTAAGACAAAGACAGAAAGAAAGGAGTTTGGAAATTGTATAAGTTTTGTTTGAATTCAACTTTGTTTGGCTATGTGATGGAGGTAATCAGCCTACAGCCATGAGGAACATGTGAGGAAGCCATTTGAGCAACAGCGCTAACTGCTCTACAAACTAAATTTTTTTCAACAAACATGTTCAGCTACAGTAAGACTACCCCAGGAAAAAAAAAGGAGTTTGGTAACTTTACTAATTTAGTGCAGACTTAATATTAGTGGAACTACTTTAGCGATGCTGAAATTAGTGGTGTTTAAAGCTACCTCATGAGAAGCTTTATCTAATAATATCATGATTAATGAGGATATGGTTAGCCGTAGGCTTCACTCACCAACACAGAAGGGAACAGGGAAGCTTGCTTTTTAAAGCTTATTGGCCTAATTATATTAATTCTAGAAGTAATACCAAATTATCTTCATCTCATTTGCATTAGGAAGCTTGTAGAACAAGCAGGATTAATAAGATATATGCAGCTCAACTAGTTGCTTAGTTACTCATAATGCCGTTGGGTTCATGTCTCTTTATGCTGTACCACAGAAAGAGTAGTTAAGCATCAAAGACCTGCAGGTTTTTGTGGCTGCTGTGTCGTTACATTGCTGAAAAAGGTTGCTTTGCTTCCCAAGTTGTGAAGGAAAGAGGAAATTTGGGTTCTGCTTTAGTGACTCACTTAAATGATTCGATTATTTCAACTACCTGTGTAATGGAATGATCAGTTTGATTGATTCAATTCAAATTTAAATTTTATTGAATTCCGAGGGCGTTTTCACCTTCGAGCCCGTACCCCGGATTAATTCTGGGCTCGTTTTGGGAAAAGCCACATCATGGCAGGTTTCAAATTCCTTCCAGATTTTTATACATCACTTCGGCTGTCCGTGAAATTTATGCAAAATTTAGAGGTACATCACTTTATTGTTCTTATTTATATTTATTTCATTGATATTGGTATTGTGTTTCTTTACATTTGCTCAACACTGATCAATGGTTCAGATGAAGCCTTTCAGTTAAAGCTGCTTGCTTATAGCCTATATAGAAATAATAGAAAGAAAAAAACGTTTTTGATTTATCTATAAGATGCTCCATTTATCTTCAGACCACAACATTATTTTTATTGCGCCATTGTGAAACTTGAATTAGCCCTTCGAAGTCCTTTTCATTCTAGATTTTGTATTTTGCTATACGTTCACTTTTTCTCTTGTTTAACACCTCAAAACACCTACACACTACTTACAAACACAAATGTCATATTGATTATAAGGTTTGGAATCTCCACTTTCAACAGAACCTTTCCCCTTGTTTCTACGAGTGAGAAATAGGCCTAATTAATATAAAATTACAAGTCATCTTCTACTTACAAACACAAATGTGGGATCAAGTGCAAGTTTGAACTCTGCATTTTTTATATAACTTTCCCACTTGTTTCTACAAGCTACAAAAGAGAAATTATTAAAATGTACAGCATATTTACAGCGATAACTGTGACTGCGAGGGTTAGGAAGTGAAGTGACAAGTCTTGTTACTCGCTGCCCAGCCCCAGGAGCAGATCACCTTCATACACAATGCAGTTGCACCGAGGCCCCAGACCACCACTTTCAGGTGGACCAGAGATCAGTTCCTGGGATGGCACCCGGGTTCGAAAACAGTTTCCATACATGACCAAAAGTATTTCACAGTTCAAATGGCCTAAAAAAAAGCCCTAAAAAGTCCTAAGTCCTGTTTTGGGAATTGCTACTAGGCTTTTTTAAAGCGCATCTTTCAATTTGTTTATGAAAGTTATATATATATATATTTTTTTTTTGCACCATAATTGCTAATGTGACTGGTTATGAACATTTCTTTATCAACATTTTTTCAAAGTACTCAGGATGCTTTTGTTTACTACTTAATGAGCGAACTCTTATGAACTTTTGAACGGTCCCTGGGCTTCCCTTTTGAACAGTTAATAGCTGTCTGCTTGTATTAATAACTCGTGAAGAGATTATTTTGGTGACATACTACACTATACGAAGTTTCTGACTTTTCCTCTCATTCCCAGTTTGTGGTATACTTACTTTGTCGACAATTATTAATTAAGTTCTGAATAAGAAAGCATTGCTATTTTTGTGATAATAGTATCACAGATCACATTTACAAATCACAGTCCAGTTTGATTGGTAATAATTCATAAAACATATTGTATAGCAAACCAAAGACAGGTAGACGTTGACATGCCATTTAGTGTGTAAATGAATCAAAGTTCTGATTTGCTTCTGCTTGTGAATCAAATCACCTGATGCACATAAATTAGTCTTTTTAAAAACAATGAATTGTTTGCGAATCGTCCATCACTATTTCACTTCCTTGTAGAATCTTTCCTAATTAGTTCTTTACAGATCCACTTTAAAATATTCTACCTGTCGCCATAAGGGTCAACAGCTGGAACAGCAAGTGTGTATGCCTTCCTTTAAAGTGCACAACCAGCACTTTTTTTCGTGTTCAGCAGCTGCTCTACGGCTGAAAACCTAAAAAAAATGTTTCTTTCTCAGTCGACTGGGGTGTTGGGCGTGGAGGGGGGATGTTGAGAACAGCTGCCATGTAATTGTAGCTCGAAATTAAGCTGTGAAGTAAACAAGCCTCACCTTCGTTAGGTGAGTGCAACTGTGAATACCCACAATTCCCTGTGTACTGCAGGGTAGGTGTTTGGGGAGAGAGACTGCAGGCTGACTATGTGTAAGTTATAATCTCTCTGTGTTTACGTGACACGCAGATCAGCGGCGACTCTGAGACGACTGTTCCATTACGGGTGGAGACACACAGCAGAGGAGTAAACAAAAATAATTACGTGTTGCATGAATGGCGCCTAAATACAGCAAAATATAGTTACAGTTACAGTCCTGCTAAACAAAAACGGGCGTCTCTGGTCTCAGAGAATGAGTAGGGGAGTGGAGGATGTGAGTGAATCAGGCCTAGTCCACACTAACACGGGATAAATTTGAAAACGCTGTTTTTATGTTTTAGCCACACTAGGTGTTTTCAGCCCATTTCACAAAAGTTTCCTGTCCACAATGAAACGTAAAAACGATAGAAAATGGCATACTGGGAATGCGCACTAGGTGTCTGACCCATAACCTATACGTAATTTCTGCCCTTTTCGTTTGTCGACCTCCGACATCCACTGGACTGCGACAATAATCATAAAACACACTTTCTTGTAGTCCACAGCGTCACTTGTACAAAGCAGTCAAACATGAAATTAAAATGCCTCGTACAGAAAACAGCATGACAACGGGTTCCGCCATCTTGGAATTGTGGCGATCACATGACAATCATACGTCAGTGTTTTCGAGAGGCTACGTTTTCCCTTATCCACACTACAACACCAAAACGGCCTTTTCACATTTAGCCACTTTGGAGAGCGGATTCGAAAAGATGCGTTTTCAGTGATTGAAAACGTCGTTTTAGTGTGAATGGTAAGGATAAGAAAACGGATAAGAAAATATGTGTTTATTTTTATTTTTATTTGGCTGTGTTAATGTGGACTAGGCCTCAGTGAGTCAGTGAGTGAGTGAATGAATGAATGAATGAATGGATGAATGAGTGACTCCATGTGCCAGTGAAAAACTGTGTGAGTGACTGAGTGAGTGAATGAGTCAGTGGGAGTGTGAATGTCAGTGAGTGAGTGCGTATGTTATTAAGTGTGTGAATGACTGACTGGACATAGTTTGTGTGACAGTAAATGAATGTGTGAGTCAGTGAGAGTGTGAATGAGTGAATGAGGCCTTGTCCACACTAATACAGATACATTTTAAAAGTTTTCTGTCCACATTTTTTACAGTTTTTACATGGTTTTCAAAAAGTTTCCTATTCACACTGAAATGAAGAGATGATTACGCTTATACTGAGCATGCACAGATTGCACACGCTACTACCTCAGCCAGAAAGTTACGCCATTTCGACCATGCAGTTTGATGTGGTGTGCGCCGGCAAAGGCTAAGCTAAGTGGCAATAAACAACTCTTTGTATGGGAAAGTAACAGCATTAAGCATGCAAAGATCGGTCATACAGCAGTGAATGCAAAGTCTTCACAGGAAAACTGTTTATATTTTACACAGCTCTGTTCAGTTCTAAGAAAGTGACCAAAACAGACTGCAGCGACAACAACAGTCAAATTAACTCATACTCTATTATGAATGTGTTGGAGCTGGGATCCCGTGATGATCAGGGGCCTATTATATAACGATAGACATCTGCGTTTTCAAATATCTCCAGTTTCCCCCACATTATGGCACAAAACAGTGTTTCATTGCGTACAGATCTGTATTAGTGTGGACAAAGCCTGCGTGAGTCAGGAGTAAATGACTGAGTCAGTTAGTGCGGGAATGAGTGAATGGGTAAGTGAATGCTCAATGAGTGTGTGAATAAATGCTTGAGTCAGTAAGAGTGTAAATGAGTCAGTAAGTGAATGAGTGAGTGAAGCAGTAAGTGAGTGAGTGAAAGTGTAAGTATATAAGTGTGTGTCACTGAATGAATGTGTGAGTCAGCAAGAGTTTAAATGAGTTAGTAAGTGAATGAGTGAGTGAATCAGTGGGTGAGTGAATGTGTAAGTAAATGTGTAAGTGAATGTGTAAATAAATGAGTGATTAAGTGATTGAGCTAGTGAACATGTGCCTGAGTAAGTGAGTGAACCAGTGAGTGAGTGAATCTGTGAATGTGTAAGTGAATTAGTCACGTCTGTCCTGTCTGAAACGGGTCAGTGAGTGTGAGTGAGTGAATGTGCTTCTGATTTAGGGACTGTGCCAGTAAGTGAATAAGTTCATGAGTGAGTGAGTGCATGATGGAACCAGTCAGTAAGTGAGTGAATGACTGCATAAGTTAGCGAGGCTAGGCCTCCTCATATCCATGGAGATGGCTGTAAAACCCTTCGCTTGCTGCCATGCCAACAAGTTAATATAAGCCTGATTAACTCTGAATTATTTACATATCACGCTCCTATAAACAGAAAATGCCATAATATCATCTCATCTTATTCATAACAGGCCTTATTCATAGTGCTCGCTGTCCCTCCAGGCTTTGTTTTGTGTGTGTGTGTGTGTGTGTGAGTGCGCGCAGGTCTCTCGCCTCCTCTCCTCACACTGAGTTTTAGTTTTGCTCATCAATTAAAATTTAAAGTGGTATGTCTGGAATTTTCATCACTGATCACAATAACATATTGTCAACAGGAAGCCAGGCTGGTGCTCTTTTTTTCATTTTATACACAATGAGGCTTCGGGGCCTCTCTCAAAATGACAGCCAGAGGAATAAACACGCCCAAAACAAAACTAACAAGATCTGATTCGGTTTCGTTTGTCTCTAGACCTGAGACAAGTGCATGTGGTCATTAGGGACCCTGTAAAGTATGGAGGAGACTCAGACTTTATCCAAGTGCCCCTGATTCCTCTCTCCTAAAAAAAAAAGAAAAAAGAAAAGGACACGGTCCTCAGCTAAACGCCCTCTGTTTGCTTTACTTAGCCTCTGTAATGTTCAACTGAAGTCATTACCTGCTCTATTGAGCAAATTCTGTCCTCCTTTCAGAGTCTCAGACGAGGCCTGATTGAAGGATACCTAAAGGACCCTCAACAACAAAGCCTTCACTGACTGGAGCTTTAATTTAGCCAATTATGCGCAGTAACTAATTTAAAGCTCAAGTGAAGCAGAACTCAGCCGAGAGCCGGTGTGGGGCAGTTGAGGTTATCAATGCTGTTTCTAAAGCACATAATTATGCTTTTAAAAACGTCTCATGACCCAGTGATTCCCGGACATCAAAGATGTTGTTTTGCACATATTTTATAATAATCTATGCACTTTCCCAGACACGCCAAGTCAGAGCCTGACATCATGTACACAGATACAGCGCCGGTCGAAAGTTTTTAAACACCCAAGTTTTTATTTTATTGAAAACAGTTTAGCTCTAATTGGAAAAACACTTACGGAACAGTAATATATTGTAATACAGTATATTGGAAAATACTATGCTGTATATTTACCAATATACACTACCAGTCGAAGGTTTGGACACACCCTTTACAAAAATTAACCATAGTTTTACCATAGTTTTTTGGCAGAAAGAAAACCATGACACTACCATAGTTTTACCATAGTAAAACCATGATAATGAAACAATAAAACTTTCCAAGAATTTCCAAGAGCCAACTGGTATGTAAAGTTATGAATGGGTAATGTTAGGAGGTAATGTTTTTTGGCAGAAAGAAACTGACACTACATGGCACTACTATGGTTTTACCATAGTAACTATAGTAAAACCATGGTAATGAAATTATGGTTTTCTTTCTGCCAAAAAACTATGGTAAAACCATGGTTAATTTTTGTGAGGGACTAGATTGAATATCTATTTTTCATTGTCTTAAAGACATTTTGGTAAAGGCTTATGGTAAACAAATGTAAATAGTGAATCGAAATTCTTTTATTGAGTTAGTTAAAATTTGTTAAAGTAATTAAAAGTTATAATAGTAATACTAATACTGGTATTAATAGTTAAAAACTACTTGGCGCATGGATACCAAAAAACCTTTGGGAAGGCGTAGGTAACCCGGAATTACTTTTACTGTATTGTTTCAGTGTTGGAAAGCTGAATAAAAATTCCATAAGAGAAGCATTGGTAAAACTCTCTCATGTCTCATTTCCTATCCTAACACCTCATCCTAATGCCATATAACTCTGCAGCGGCAATGCGAGGGTTCAATTATTATGTTAGGAGAAAAAGCGAGACTTGTTAAGAGAACTGCTCTTAGCCTTCAGTAGTTTATCGAAACAATGCAGAAATATAAACATGTTTTCTTAAATTTTTGTCTTGTATGTTATCTATAAAATTATTGGTATACTTCATACCAATATTAATTCATATTTCCTTATCACAGTATACTGTCACACTGTAGTACATACAGTATATAGAAGTCAGTTCAAGGCGTAGTGTAAACTAAAAGAGAAACACTATAGTATGTTGGAATTGCAGTGAATTATAGTTAAAGTCTATGCAATATTCTTGTGGGTATTGTAGCTGTAGCACAAAGCAAGACTATAAAAATATGCAATCTTGTATAATTTTCCAGCAGTCATAAACTGCATGTTTAAGAAATAGAGCTGCATTTAGGGACTTATTTGAATACAAATACTCATCTTATGTTACCTAAACTGTATTGATGGAGCAGTTGGATGTAAGTGCATGAAGCATACATTAGTTTAAAAGGAGCAAACGTTAAATATGAGACAAGTCTCAGCAACCTAGTAAATATCGCTCAGGGAGAAGGATGTTTAATAAAACAGTCACGTTTAGTATCATACAAACAGTTTTCGTATTGTACACTATGTCCCTTGGGACTGTAAAGAATGCTGATAGCTGTGATACAAGTTAAGAAAGTGGCGAAGTGGCGTTAATTAGCCTACGGCCATGTCTGCAGAGCAGAGTGTGGTGTCAGACCCCACAGCTTTGCCTTGCCGACTCTAACTCATTTAACACACCTGATTCAACGCATTGGCTAATTAACAAGGCCTTTGTGGTCTGGATTCGGTGTGTTAGAAGCAGGAAAAACACACATCTCAACCTGAGTTTGACACTTCGGATGTCACATGATGTGTAGGGGAAGCCATTTTAGAAGCTCCCAGATGTATGAGGTTCAGCTACAGTAAGTCTAACTCAGAAAAGTCACAAATCTATTGTAGAGTTCTTGTTAGTAAACTACTATAGTTACACTGAAATAGAGCTGAATAGTGACCGCCCACTTTTTCAGCAGCCCTGATTCCGAAAGTATCTCTCCTATTTATCAACTACACATTTCATAAATGTCTTCAGAACCAAACCGATCAGCTACGAGATGATTCAGGACCTTAAAACAGTTTTTACGAAGCAAAAAATAATTTTTTAAATGGGAAACAAGACAAAGGCACAATACTGATCCCAACTACTGATCCCATGAACCTCATTGAATCCGTTTTCCTTGACTCTCAATCTCTATTTAGTTCATGCTTTTTGTGTATATTTTAGTGTTTTGTAGTCATTGTATACTTTGTAGTTTTGTGTACATTTAGTGTTTATTTTTACATCGTTCTAGTTTTGTTTTGTCATTCTTCATATTCTGTTGTCTTAGCTGGTCTAATTTGCTAACAAGTTTGCTAGGTAGCAAACTTATGGAAGGCTATTTGTGCCACCAGGAGTTAGATTTGTGAAATTCTGTTAATATAATATTTATGCTTTATTTTGAAAATGTATATCAAGTTTTAAAGTTGAATCAAATCAAAATTATTTTGTATTCCCTAATTAGATTAAATTAGTTAAAACTGAACTAAACGTGAAATTCAATTTTAAAATAATCAGATGTACAAAATTTGAATTCAAATTTTAGAGGCACACCCATTTCAAACTCAGTTCATCAAATTTAGATTCAAATTTATACAACGCCACATCCAAGCACTTTGAAAAAGTGAACAAGATTTAGTTGTTGGCATTTCAGCTAATCAGCAGTCAGGAAATTAATGGGGGACCCCACATGGTGAATCTTAAATTGGAAGTGCGTTGTGCCGCCAAAATTTGGATTAGAGGCTTTTACACATTTTTAAAAAAAAGGGTTCTTTAAGGGTTCTTTGGAGGGTTAAGATTCTTAGCTTCCTAAAGGGTTTCTATTTGGAACTCTCTCTGATAGGGAAGCACTCTACTGTAGGATTCTACATAGAACCTGTAAGAGTTCCCCAGATGTAAATTCAGATTAACAAAATTTTAATACAAATACTAGTGGCATAAATAGTGTTTATGGCATGTCAGAATTTTGTAAATTACGAGTTTCCAACCTGTAAAAAAACACTTACATCTTCATTAAACTCATAATTACCAGTTGGAAGCTCAGAGACAGTGCTCTTACTAACAGTGCTCTAACGGCACGTTATAAACAAACACTACTGAAAAAATGGCAGTGGCTTCCACAATTAATGTAATTAGGCGTATCTCAGGATTTAATTCTATATTTGTCTATTAATGAATCCCTATCATTTTCTAGTATTGGCCGTATCATAAACAGTAAAGTTTATCTTTCTATCTGAAAGGCGTTAAGGTGTTGTGTGCGTTTCCATAGAAACAACTAATTTCCCAAGTCCAAGGAGATGAATAGGTGAGAGTGCTATCTCTGAGCCGTCATCTCATAATTACCATAATTCCAACATGACATGACATGAACTCACCAAAAAATTATTTCATACTAACTCAACTAGTGGCCTAGCAATCCACACAGGTTTCTCACCCAGAGATACTTTCAGATCCGAGAAAACGTGGGCAGTCACCAATCAGCTCCATTTACATGGTTACAGCTACGTCTCTGATTGGTGGGTCTTGCCTTAGGATTGTGGGTAGTGAAAGAAAAGAACAGGGATATTATTTTTTTCGCATATCCGAGCTTTGGTAGTAAGCTGGGGTCAGCCATGATACGGCACCCTTGGAGCAGAGAGGGCCCAACAGTGGCAACACCATGACTTTGACAATTAAATGCAATTTGGAAAAAATGAAAATGAAAAAAGATCGATTTATGGCTTCTACATGAGCATGTAGCATCATTTGACAATCTCATAGCTCATGGTAAGTCCATCTTGGAAGACCATATATTACCAAAAACATAATGAATAACATTTTCTAATAATATTATGTTTAATATGCATATGCAGTGTTGGTGTAATAGGAGGAAGGACAGCAAGGACACACAGAGAATCAAAAGTAAATAACCAATACAAGCAAAACACATTCATTGCTCAGGCTAGGCACCAAAAGGGCAGGACTTGAAAGAGGCGAGTATAAATAAGTCGGTATGATGGGTGACTTATGAGGAACAGGTGTCTTCTTAGGAGGCAGGTGACATTGACGAGCTGAGCCATAAACCTTAAGTATTCATAGAGATGATCAACTATGTTACATTATGCAAATAAAGCTCTCATATGGTGTTAAAAATGCTTATTATAAAACATGTGCCGGTGGATGCCCTTGTACGGCAAACATGGCGAGCATGCTGGCATGCTGTTGCTGAAGCCTGGATAAAAAAAATCCCAGCAGACATTGTCAGTGGAATGACACTTAGCACCGTGGTGCGCCCTAACCCTCTTTGACAAGGTTAAACTGCAGCACTGAACCAACAGCTTCACAACAGTGAGAATTAACACAGTACAGTGGAGGGGACAAAAATACATGAATTGGAATAGTCTCTCTTAGTGATGAAGTAAATATAAAATATTTGACCAGTGGTTTAAAACTTTAACAATAAAACAGACCAAAGTAAGTCGTTTTTAAGCCTACTGGAGACACTTCAGAGACCTCTATTGGTGTAGTCTAGTTTAATCTTTGTTTCATTGTTGCTGTAGTTCAGCGCTGTATTGTTCCTTTTGCTATTCCTTTTGTTGACCCTCATCCTGCCGTCAGGCCTGTAATTCCAACACTGCCTCACCCGGAGCACTGGGGGAAAGGTAACAGCATGTTGGCCTGCTCCTGCACAGCTTTACGAAGATAAACAAATGAATGTACACACAAGGAAAGCACAACCACACATAGCCGGCAAATAACGATTTAATAATGATAAGCTGGACAAAGGACCGCAGCAGATGCCGAATTAACAATATTCCGCATGCTAACGTTATCTCTCCTTCTGCATTACAGACTAGACTAGACAAGAGCTGGCTGCCCCTTCACCACTGTGGAGACACGGCCACACTCAAGACCCGTACACCACCCTAAACCCTGGACTGCATTCAACCATCAACTTTTCCCTCTTCCTCGCATGTAACCGATAAATAACCAATTAATGAACGCATCCCTTCAGGGTTAGATCTCAATCCGTGTTTCGCGTATTAAAGTTCATGCTGGCGTATTAGATCCAAAGCATCACAACCCTTATGAAGAAATCATTACACAGCTATGTTTAATGCTGAAGCCTCACAGTTTACTTTAGACGTAGGTCTTTTTTTTAGTATTTTTAGTTAGTGGCAAGCTGAGGGTAGTGTGCCTTCCCATAATCTTGATGTAACTACTGGAGTGTCAGGCCTACCATAAAAACACTAACAACATGGCATATTACAATGAGGCTAATGCAAAAATTATGACATATACAGTGATGTGAAAGGCAAAAAAAAAAAAAAAAAAAGCACCTTACAGCCCGGGCAATGGCATATCTTTGAGTGTTTTTCACTTCCTATATTAGCAAGTTTCTCAAATTGAAATGATAACAGACTGTGGCAGGGGGGGCCTGCCGGAGAGAGAGCGGGGTCATAGCGAGGTGACAGGTGATCGCGGGCGTGCTCGCACCTGTGGGTCATTTAACGACTCCTATTTCTGTTTCCCCCAACCTGCAGTAGGAAGGTATGCTGGACGGAGGAAGCGAGCGGACGCAGAGAAAGAGCGCGGGCGAAGCACTTTCGCATTCCCGAGCTGCTGCCTTGAGTTTTTTTTCTTTCTTTTTGTTTCGGCGCTGAGAAGCGTCTCCTGAAAAGGGAACGAAATAAAACGCCGTTGCCTTAAACCCTTTTTGCCTGTCGTCTGCCTCACTCTCTGCGATTTCCGGACCCAAAAGATTACACAGACCTGCCATTTAGTCATACGAAAAAGAAACTACACCCTCCATCAACCTCCTTCTCGTTTTTGCCAGGTCCACGGTTTTCTCATGGAATTGGGTTACTTTGGACTTGTAGCTGTGGGTTGATTTAATTTTTTTCCCCCGCAAGTTGGAGGTTGGGTGTTTTGCCTATATCCTATTAATTACACAAGTCTTTTTTTTTTTTTGCATTGTTTTAATACTACCTTAAAAATGGATCATAGGAAGTTTCTTTGCAAATATTGCAATATATTTACCAATGGTTGTCATGTATTTAGAATTAATACAGGGCTAGGAACGGTCAGTTTTGGTACCGACCTGTTTTTATTGCGAACAGGGATGGTTTTTGGGCTAGTTTTTTTGCTCTTTCTGGGCATAGGTAAATCTAATCTCAAGTGACAAAAAAAACATGCATGTAATAAAATTATTTAGCAAAAAGAATACAAGATGCAGAAGTACACCCCATGATTCAGTAGTTTGTAGCATCAATTTAGTTTTCCGTGTGAGCTAATCAGGCTCTCACGTTATTTGAGGAATTTTTTTCCTACTTTTCTATAAAACATTGCTTCAGTTTATTGAGGTTTGAGGAAATTCATCTATATGCACAGTTCTCAATGGAACTGTAATCCATTGAAACATCTTGACCCTTTTTTAACCAGTCAATTGTTGATTTGTTGCTGTTTTTAGGACCCAATTTTGGCCAACAAGTAACGAAACAATTTGGGCTACAAGTAACAAAAAAGTAACAAAAGCACCATATTTGTGGACCCGGAGTGGCTGCTGCATGCTAGTGCGCCGCCATCTTGGATAATGAAACGGACTGAAGTTTTAACACTTAGAACTCCAGCCTAGTTTTTTTGCCCAATGTTCTCCCAATTTTGCCATTGCCAATTCCCACCTCATTATCTAGTTCTCCCCAATTGCACAACAGCTTCCACTGGGCAAAGGGCAAACACATGCTTCCTCTGAGACACTGCATCTTTTCCAACTGCCAGTCACGCAACGTCATAGGACAGCTGAATGAGCTTTGAGGACAGCGCTAACTGCCGAAATCTGTTCATATGAATAGACAGACAGCCGTGATTGGCTAGCGTCGCTATAATCGACAGAGGGACAGGGAAACAAGGCCATCCTTACCACCAAAACAGCAGGGCCAATTATGCTCTCTTGGACTCCCAGCCATGGGTGGTTGTCATTGTTGGGTCTTGAACTCACGATATCCTGACAATAGGGTGAACATTTGTCCAGCCCTAGCCTAGTGTATTTCCTTCCTTTATTACTAGACTTCTGTCATTGATTACTACCATATGTCAATATTTGATATGTAAATGTTAACAGAATTTTGATATAAAAAACAATTAGCTGATACTTTGTCACCTGACAAAGACACTGCAACAGTTAGAAAGATGAAATACTCATATTCTAGGGGTTGACAAAAATATCAACTACAAGTTGGTTGCTAAAGCTGGACGCTATGCATGTAATACAGCGAGAAAGCGGAGGCCAGAAGACCAGATGGAGTGATACGGCATTGATAGAACTTTAGACTTCAAACTAATCTCTCAGCAGGAGAGCTAAGGCTCAGTCTTAAACTCATGCTGCCATGTTTCTCTGACAAGGACTTAAATAGCTCCCATTTATGTGGCATGCAGTTGTAGAGATCCTGTTTTTCTTTCTCTTCGATGAGTCCATGGTCCTTAATTGAGCAAGAACATTAAACAGATTTGTACCAGCCTGAAAGATGAATGATGGATGAAATTTAATGTTTGATTATGTGTGTACAACTTAAAGGGCTGTTTTTCTGTTGCACCACCAATTCTATTAGCTATGGACAGTTTAGTGGGTTGAAGCAATATTTCGGTCAAAAGTTACATTTATATAATTTTCCTCTAAACAAGTAAGGGAAGTTTATAGGACAAATCAGCATTATGTCACAACAACAAACAACTTACTTCCGGGTGGATGAAACCAGTAGCGCGGCATTTGTACAACAAGATTATCCGAGTTATTTAACCAAGGTTTGGAAAAACAGAATGCTGTCAGTAATCTTGTGATTAAATATCAAAATACTCAGATATTGTGTATCTCAAAATATTCACAGTTTGACAAACTAGACGCTCCTAATATCGTTGTTGTTGATATTAGCAAACTTGTATGCTAGTGAGGCTGTTATGGTCCAAGTTTGCCGTTAAATTCTATTATTCTTCCCATGTTGGAAGCTTTATGATTAAAAGAACCGTGTCTGTTTAGCATTGACTTATTACAACTTACTTTCAGTTATCAAGAAATAGTATTGAACTTCTTTTCGTTGTATTGTTGTCACGCGCACGACGCCTCGCTCTGCGATGCGCGTGATCGCTATGGCGACAAGCGCCTCACGCTCTGTGTTTATGTTGTTGATTCCTGGTCTCGTGATGTGATTGTGCCCACCTGCGTGTCGTTTGTCAGTGATTAGTAAGTGTTTAAGAAGCCCTCCTGTTTCCCATCCAGTTTGTCCTTGAATGTTACATGTCACGCTGTTTGTATGTGTGTAGTTTATGTTGGTGTGTTCATTAGGAATGAATGTTGAATGTTTGAAAACGGCTTTACACCTGTGTCCTCCGCCTCCCCATGACTACACTATGACAGATTCAAGGACCCCAAAAATGGACACAGCATGTCGCTTCCCATTTCACTCTGCGGAGAATAAAAAAAAGGAGCAGCTGGTGGAGCTCATGGGGCACCTGTGCTGGATGGAAGACACCGCCGCCTTCGTGACGGTGATCACCGCGTCGGGGCGGCGTCTCGCCACCTGGGAAGTGAAGGGTTTGGCTGCAATCCGCCAGGAGGGCGAGGCGCGGCGGCCCCGGTTCGACGTCTTGCCGCAGTTCCCTGACGCCGCAAGAGGCGTATCCGAGTTCACTGACGCCGCAGGAGGTGTATCTGAGTTCCCTAATGCCGCAGGAGGCGTGGCTGCATGCCCTGACGTCCTCCGCCTCCCTGTGACTACACCATGACAATTGTAGATTAATTTGGAAGGTTGTCAAACTTGAATAAAGCAAAACACTGACATGTCTTTTATTAGTTTAATATGGATGAATAGTTTTAAACTCATGTCGTAGATCTCAAATTTAACAAATCACCTTTTTTTGTGCAGTGGAATTGAGAGACCAGGCAGAGTGAACAAGACGTCATACAAAGAAATCAGTGAGACAAAATTCAGATGACAGATAAGAGTGTCCACACTGAAAGAGGACCGTGCATGATAACAAACCAGACAGAAAATGAACTATAGAGCTTTCAGATTTAAGCTGTGTCTAAACTTTCTGCCTATGCTCTTCAGTTACAGTAGAATAGGTTGATTACAATAGCTATATTAGTAAATTGAAGCTTTTATTCATCATTATAGCCAGTGTTTTGGTTCAGTATGTTCGTAACAGATATTTATACTTTTTCCAAAACATTTTCTGAATTTTCAGGTTTTGTAATGAGTGCCTTTAAATTCTAGATTTCATAAGAACCCTGTTGACAAATTGACTTGAATTTAAAATGTTTCTAGAAACTTACAACTTAAAAACCACCTGTTTGGTTCAAGGCTTTTGGTTTGTAATCTATGTCCAGTGGATCATGACTGACCCTTTTGGAACAACAATTCTCTTGAGACAGATGGCAGGACATTTCTTAGCTGGTCCTTTTAAAAACTCTATAACACACTGTGCTTTTTACCATCGTATTTTCTCCTTAAGCACAAGCTGGGCTCTAGCAGGAACTCCACATCAGAGGGAGTCTCATTTGTTCAGTGAACAGGAGGGTCAGATCTTTCTGTCAGGCTGTCAGCTAAACCTGGCTGCGACAGATCGAAGGGAATTTCCATAAGCGGAGGGACAGCGAAAGTCAAAGCCGACTACTCAAGCAGTTTGAATTAAATCCGAAAAGATTAGCATGAGGGAAATGTCCCACGCGTCATATTGCTGGGTATTTCCTGCCAAAAAAACCAACATTTTACTGCTTTGGAATAATAGCAGTCATTTTTGTTCCATTCAGTTCCCAAAGTGACCATGAATAATGGGATAAATTGACGAAATCTTTTTCAAGTTGTGTCCTAACCAAAAGGTCCTATAGGACTTTCTTACACTTCTTGGGCCTTTGCTTCCTCTCAAGCCACAACATCCTTTTCAGACCCTTTAATAAGATGAATCTAATTTAATTTCCCTTTCAAAACCTTTACAAAGCTCTTTGCTATTAATTCTGTATTATTTCAGTGTAAAAGTCAAGTTATTTTATATGTTAAACTCAGTCACCTTATAATTTACTAAGACCCTACACCCTATATTTACTTGTTTCAAAAGTAAAGCAACTTATTTAGGTTGTTAAACACTATATATGAACTTTATAAAAGTATAAAATGCATATAATTAACTAGCTACTGATTTTATTTGGTTGAAACAGTGAGAATGAATTCATCAATTGTAATTACACTTACATAATTGTGTGAGTGACATATAATCCAGAGAATTCAGGTGTCTGTGAAGGGCCAATATGTTTTTCTGAAAGTTGAAAATGTCTTCTTTTTTTTTAATGCCGAAAACTAACATATAAATATTATGTTAAAATGCAACCATTTGGGGATAATGACCCAATGGCGTAGATCTTTAACAATTCATTCATTTCTTGTAGCCACCAAGGGATTCAGAGTTTAGGCCTTTAAAATGCTCAAATTCTAATAAGAAATCGCTGATAGGCCACACTTCAGCCGTTATATTCAGAAATCCTATTTTAGTGTATGGCATAGGTGGAAAGTAATTGCACTATGTTTCTAAACTTGAGTAAGATTTGTCTTTGAACAAATATTATCTCCTCCCCTAACTCTCACCCTAACTTTCAAGTCATTTAAATTGTTAACAATTTCAAGTCTGAGACTTGAGAAAAAAAACAAAAAACAAAAAAAAACTTCTAATTTCAGTTAAATTCATTTACTTTGTAGATTTAAAAACTTGAGTACATTTAAGTGTGGACACTTTTTTTCTTCCACTTTTAATTGAGGAAGATTGACACAACACCCCATACTTTCACTTAAGTATATATATATATTTTTTTTTACCCTGGCATATGGGAGCGTTTCTAACCAGCAAGACCTGACGAATGCACGTGTGTTTGCACTCACAAATTACCTGTATATGAAGTAAAAGCCCCGAAACACACCCTACAGCAATGCAGCCTACATTTCATTCTGCAACAAACTGTTTTTACTGATACAGTTCAGCAATATTCACTAAAAAGGATAAAAGGCCTAAGGAAAAAAGTGCTCACCGAGGTGCTTAGGTATCTTACATCAGACCAAAATCACTTTTCTTATAAATATAACACGCATTTTTGTCACATGAGTGACACTGACGATATACATGCACTCATTAACCAAGCGCCTACGGCTCGGAGAGTTTCTCATGTTATATATAGAGAGTTGCCAATCATCCTTAAATGGCTACCTTTATTCTAATGGTTTCACTTTAATTACAACATTGCTGTTCAAAGCAGAACAACTTCCACATTTAAACAAGGCTTCAATTATCTCATCTAGAAATTTTTAGGTCAGTTACGTCAAAATTCAGCCCAACACTTCAGTCGGGGTGCAGAGACGAGCACAGGCACAAAAAAGCACCAGGGTGCTCTGTAAGAGTGCTGCTGCACATCCATGACACTGTATGTTGTTAAGTGAAATATCTCATTTGCTAATTTGAGCTTTATTTTTTACTGCAAGACATGCAATTTGTCCCAATTATCCTCATACCCAACATCCTGGAAATTTCACTATAGGACTGTTTACTGTAATGATCAAACTATCTGGTGTCAGCCAGAAGAGGATGGGTTCCCTTTTGAATCTGGTTCCTCGCAAGGTTTCTTCCTCATGTCGTTTCAGGGAGTTTAATACAGTACAATCACTTTCTAAATACTTGTGGTCGTATAATTCTTAATAAATAATTGTGGGTATAACTTTCCTTTAAAAAGTGCTCGGGACAAGGATGAGAGATGGAAAGGAAATAAGAAATCAATAAGAAAACAAGTTCACAATGACATTTCTGTTTTAAATATACTTACAAATGAAGTAGGCTACAATAATAACACAGTACAAGCACTTTCTAAATCAGAGTTGTACTGAGCCCATGTCCATAGGAGTAAACATTTAATTTTTGGTCCATAATTGCGGAAACCATCGGGCTAATTCACACACACATTCTGAGTCTGGTTCTTCTCAAGTTTTCTTCATGTCGTTTCAGGGAATATTTCCTTTCCTCTGGCTCACTAAATAGGGATCTAGATCTACATCTGGATTTCTGTAAAGCTGCTTTGTGACAATGTCAGTTGTATTGAATTGAATTGAATGACAAATTTCTGGTACAGAGAAAAAAAAGTGAATTTAGTTTTCTACACCATTCTGATTGACCAATCTCTGGTTCTTGATCCCAGTCCTGGAAATACCACTGGAATAAAATAGTATATATAGTTATACATTAATGCATTACAATTTTTATCCTGGTAAAGGACTCAGATGGGAAAAGACAATGAGACAATTTATCAACAGTGGTATTTTCTCCACTTTCTGGTTACACTAATGACATTTCACAGCTAGCACAGCACTGGTGCAGCATTCAGAAAGCCTAAACAACCGTTTCTCTGCATTTGAGAAATAAACTTCAGTACCTCTCAGTTCATGTGATGTGCTTGCTCACAGTCCTCTCCAGATCAGCCGCCAGCCCGATGTAGCTGATTTACACTGAATGAAAGTGACTTTCATGAGAGAGAGAGAGAGAGAGAGAGAGACTAGCAAGATGTTCTTGATTTCACTGTCAGCAAAGCCCTGAGCTCTGTTCTGTACCTGGAACAATCTGTAATCCAGTCGAAGGTTTATTGTTCTGTGAACACAACCTAAAACCTAAAAAAGATGTCTGACTGTATAGGAGAACCCAGCTAACAATTTTGGGCCTAACTTTCTTTGAAAAAGTGCTCGGCACAAGGATGAGGGTGGGAAGGAAATAAGAAACAGGTTTACAAAAACCCTGTTGTAAATAGACTTACAAATTCAATAGGCTACAATAATAATACAGTACAAGCACTTTCTAAATATGGAGCTGCACGTCCAACACATAAAGTTTAATTTATTAACTTTTTTGGTCCATAATTGCGTAAATCATCACCAGGCCAATTCACACACACATTTTCTGAAGCACTTTTAGCATTTCTAAGAACAGATACGCTTCCATTTTAGCCAACGTTTCAATCCACAGCAGCTGAGGCACATGACTTTCAGACATTTCAGACTTGCAGGCGTTTTTAAAACACTTTCAGCAATCACAGAATGATGGATGCATTAGAAGAGCTTTTGAAAATGTAGTTACTATGGTTCACATCACTTTGCACTTCTATATTATGTCTTCACTGGGAGTACGTTAGAAGGAAAAAGAAAGTAAACCAAAGAGCGCAGTGGAATTAAAATGGCTAATACAATGACAGCTTCACTTTTAATTTGCATATGTTACAATTTCATGATTGTAGTGTTAAATTCACAATGCAGTGGTGTGATCATATCAGCATGTGTGATGCAAACATTGGGGTTTGTAGAAAAAGAATGTGTTAATTAATAGTCATCCAAATACAAGTTTTATAAAAAAGGAGACATGCTTTTCATTACAGATGCCATCCTGAGAAGAGAACCAGAAACAAACAAAACTGAAATATCCACATTTCCCTCAGATGTGTTGGTAAATTGCTAAGAAAACACTACAATTATGCTACAATTACACTTAGCATCGGCCACTAACTGAACTTCCACTATAAAGAAAAGCCTGCCACTCAACACACCTCTGCTGCCACGCTGCCATATTGAGAAACATCAACATTACATCACAACTCATGAACACGGCACTATCAGCAAGTTTTGACTTCCAAAATCATAAACATGGGAATAATCCATAATCATTAATGAAGTAACAGACCAGAGTTGAAAACCAGGATGGACTTGGAAATACAATACCAAGAGAAAACTAGAAATAAGGCTTGGAATTGACAAAGAAAACACTGACAATACTTTGCGACGAGTAAAAGAAACAGAGGGGTATAAATAGACAAAAACAATTGAGACACAGGTGTAATCAGGGTACTGATGCAGTGGTGGCTCAGTGGTTAGGGCACTGGGCTACTGAACAGAAGGTTGTGGGTTCAAACCTCAGCTCTGCCAAGCTGCCACTGTTGGGCCCTTGAGCAAGGCCGTTAACCCTCCCTGCTCCAGGGGTGCTGTATCATGGCTAACCCTGTGCTCTGACCCCAGCTTAACGATATGCAAAGAATCAATTTCACTGTACTGTACTTGTATATGCAACAATAAAGGAGCATTCTATTCTATTAACCAATAACAGGACAGGGGCGGAGACAGGACCAAAACAAAAAAGCACATGGTAATCACGTGAAACAATTTGAATGTGGCACATGATGACATCACATTTTATTACTGATAATTCTGATAATGTTTTTTGTTAACTTGAAACTCTACTTGTATGAAATGTATTGAACGGTTAAGGGTATAGGGTCATGGGTGAGGTCAGTGTTCGTGGCTTTTTCTTAAAAATCTGTTTGTATAAAATTTAATGAAATTGTCCTTGCTTAATGGAATTCCTACAAATTTTGTGTAAACTTGGGTTGATATTTTACATTGCTCATGACAAGAATGAAGCTTATGAAATAGCATCTGACACAAAACTAGGTGTTGCAGATTTAAAATCACCATTGATTCATTACTTGCACTCGACCAGCTAATAAAAATTGCAACAAGGTGTCATAACTGCAAATTTGTAAGAATTCGCAGGAACCAGCTGGAATGAAAGTTATAAATGGTTAAGGGAGGCCAAACCGCTTGTAGGTAAAAATTTGCTTCACAAAAAAGCCAATTCACTTGAATGGCATAGAACGAAGCTTTGTAATGTGAGCCAATAGAAAACAAGAGGGCAAGAGGGTGGGCTGGAGGAACTATTTAATAAATTAAATTAAAACACTGGACTTTTGCCTTGCTATTGTCATGCTTTAGACCGGACGTGGTCCAAAGCCGCTGAACAACATATCTTTACTAACAGGAAACATCAAACAGACACTGGTAACACTGACGTGACATTAAACAATGAAGACAATCAGGGCTGAAACACGGGGGTACTTTTACATAGACTAATTGGGGAGCAAACAGGGAACAGCTGGGAACACAGGTGACACCACTCGAGACGTAACAGGGGCATGAACGGGACAGGAACAAAACAAACAGAAGCGCGTGGCGGTCGCCATGACGAGGCGGCATGCACGTGACAGCTATTTTCTTATTGTCACTTGTCACTTACAGTTGCAAAAAACGAAAGTAGTGACATTAAATGTTTACTCAACAACACATTCTTTCCAAAGTCACAACACCAGTTCTGTCCATAATTGCTGACTTGGCAAAGAAAATAGCAAAACTCTGGCTGGAGAAACGTAGAATTAGTGGCCATAGGTTCTCTTACAATTTCATTTGTATGCAATTCAACGGAATTGCTCTTGTCATTTCGCAAATTATGTGTGAGTTGCAGTGGCAGTCCGTAGGCAGGCGAGTCAAGAGTGAAAGTAATCCTAACTTCCCAAAAGTCCTTATCGGCGACATCTGACATCCTGCAGTGAGGGCGAAGAGAAAGAGAGGAGATGAAAATTATTTTCTCCTACATACAATACCTTCCCTCTCCAGCATCCGAACAATCCATTCTTTCTCTTTCTCTTTTGGACTTTTCCTTCTCCTTAGGACACTGTGTCTATTACACCCACAATACCTGCTCCTTCGTTCTTATTGTGGATGGATGTGAGGACAGACATAAGAAGCTGTCCTATATCTACCAACACAGCCTCATCCAAACCGCATTTCTCCATTTCGGACTTCACATTGGCCAGGAATATAAAGAAGAAAAAAAAATACTGGAGTTTCTCATTCCTACAGGATTTAGTTCTCACCCCTTTGGCTAATTGGTCCCACTTTATATTAAGTGTCTCTAATACCTGTGTATTTACACAAACTATACATACAACTATAATGTAACTACTGAGAATGTCTTCACTTTTACAGATTGATTACAGCAGCACATCTTATGTAAATACACATGTATTAACTCCAGTTTTGGCTCGTGTAAGTACACATGAATATCTTGACAGCTGTAACAGGAAATTCTCAGGTGTGACAGGAGGAGAGTAATTACATATGTATGAACTGTTGGTTTGTCAATAAAATGTTCTTTCTGATTGTGACTGTACGTACACTACCAGTCAAAAGTTTGGACACTAGATTAAATCTATATTTTTCATTGTTCTTAAATGAAAAATTTGATAAAGGCTTATGTTGAAATTTGTTTCTAAGACAAATGTAAATAGTGAAATCAATGCACATGTTTACATTCATTTCTGAATGAAAGTGTATTTTTTAATGAGCAGTTTTTACTTAAAATTAAATTGTTTCCCCAAACAAGTAGTTTTTATTTAGAAAATGTTTCGGAGAAGCAAAACAACAAGTCACTCTACCTATTTGGGAAGTTTAAGAAAAGCCTCCTGGGTGAAGCTCCCTCATGAAGCTGGTTGAGAAGATGCCGAGAGTGTACAAAGCTTCATCAGGAACACTGTTAAGAATGTCAAATAGAAAATTGTTTTGATTTGTTTTAACACTTTTCTTGGTCACTGCATAATTCCATACGTGTTATTTCAAAGTGTTGTCTATGCAAATGTCTTCATTATTATTCTAAAATAGTAAAAATGAAGAAAACCCTTCTATGAGCAGGTGTGTCCAAACTTTTCAGTAGTATAGTACATACTACAACTACACAGGAAAAGTGTAACTTTATATAGAAGTTATGCTTTAAAATAAGTGGACAGTTCCTGTGTGTTAGTAAGTAGGTACAGTCAAATTACAGATTGGTGTTAATCCATTTTGTTGGGTTAACATGTTACAATACAAAAGGTTGGACTTTAAAATCTCAGGATAGACTTGTGTACTTGCACGAGCCAAAACTGTAGTTGATACACGTATGTATTTACATAAGATGTGCTGCTGTAATCAATCTGTAAAAGTATAGACATCCTCAGTAGTTACATTATAGTTGCCTGTATAAGTTTAAAAAAGTGGGACCGGCTAATTATATTCATCATATGTACTTTAAATAACTGATGTTCATGTGTATGGGATCAGCACAGAATTATGTGTAATCTGGTAGAATAATGTGTACAAGGGTTGTTGTTGAGGTGAACTGTCACTTGCGGCACTTTTCATAGGAAATGGAATTTATTTCACAGGTTCGACAAATAATAAGCACTGGGAGTAAAAAATGGCCGCAACAGTACTTCATTTAAAAAAGGTTGGAAAGTTTCCTGACAAACTGCATGACGGAATAAGTTTTAATAGCTATCTGCAGCCGCTGTAATGTGTGTGTAGGCCATGGTTCATATGGTGGCCCGAAATCCCATGTCAGTAAACAGAGCCACAGGCTTCTTAATGACCTGGAGTGTCATTTATAGGCTCCACTGAGGCAGAATGGTGACAGCGCAAAGGTAGGGCAGCAACTGTGACTCTTTAAATTGGCGTAGTGGGCAGAAGCCTATTAACGGGGAAACCATTTCCAACCCTGGTAAATGGCATATATGCAATCTAATAAAACAATTTAAGGGTCTTTTGTACATTATATACTGCAATGCTGTTTGTTTTGTTTCTGGCACAAATATGAGACTGATATGTATTATTTTATTTATTATTTATGTACTTTATTATCATTTGTCTTTACTGTACATTTTTATTTGAGGTTAGTATCAAAACCCTATTTTAGCATATTTCCCAGACAGGTAACTTACACTGTGACTTTTAAACGTTATAATTTTCCTGTAGCCAGTTAAATTCAGTACAATTTTATTTGTGCAGTGCTTTTAACAATAGACAGTCACAAAGCAGCTTTATAGGAATCCGCATTTTCAACTAAATGTGGGTCTAGATCAAAAATTAAAACGAAAGTGAAATGATGAGCTTTAATAATTATTACGCTTGTGAACAAAAATACTTTTGCAATGCGCAAGCAGAAATGTAGGTGAATCGTCCCCCTTGTAATATAAAAATATGTAAAGTAAAAATACCTGCATTCAAAGACTAGTCGGCTGTCTTAGTTTGAGCAGCCTTACACATATACGTACATCAGTCGTCAAAACGTACCTTACCTTTAATTCTCTTTCTTAAAATTGACAAGCCATAGTCTTCTGGCCACACCTGTGGGTCCACATATGTGTCACAACCTCCCCGCTGTGGACTTCCATTCTATGTGCACGCCGCAGTTCCCAGTGAGCTGCGCGCTTCCATGTTTGTGTCTATGTCGTTTCATTCATGTATCCATGTGCTTTTGTATGTTTTCACACGTGTCTCGGTTTCAGTTCTGTTCATGACCCCTGTTCCACTATTGGTTGTTCACTCATTGTCCCTTCATTGACCGCACCTGTTTGTAATTCCTTAGTTAATCAGTTTGTGTATAAGTACCCTCATGTTTCTGTTTATCGTCGCAAAGTCTTGTTGTGTTTTCATGCCGTCAATTCCGAGCGTTTTCTATGTTTCTGGTTTTCTTTGTCCACTGTCTCTAGTTCCCAGTTTTCAGTGTTTGCTTTTTTGTTTGTTTGTTTGATCCTTTATTGTTATTGACTTCCTGGTTTTGACCCACGCCTGTGTCCCGATTATGAATATGGATTTGCCTGCTCTACGTTTGTCTGCCTGTGTTTTGACCCCCGCTCTGTTTAACAACAATGATTTATGGACTTGCCCTATCAATAAACACACCGATCATACGCACTTGCGTCCTGCCTCTTCTCCTGTGCTCTTCACGTTACAATATGTCTTCTTCTTTTCCCAATTTTAGCTTACTAATTTTGCTAAGTACTCAAGGCACGGCCACATTGTTTTCCATGGAATTCTCAATAGACAGAATTGACTGTATTGTTCGTGTTTCACATACAGTGCGAGCATGTTGTTGTATGTAAATTGGACCAATTATTTTTGTACATTGTGAGCATATAACATAATAGTCACCAGAGAACAAGATTTCCAAAATCGTACGGTGTATTCCTGGCTTTAAAGCTTTAAAGAAATCTGGACTGCATGCATGGTGCATCCATTATAATAAATGCATGGATTCCTAACAGACTGATGTTTGCTATTAAGAGGAATCATGCTAGGATTCATGCAATAGTGCAAGAAGCTAAATGAATTACCATCCACTAGCTAGTTCTCTCCTATCACCTACAGCTACCAAGGGTGAGGACAAACACATACTTTTTCTGAGACACCACATCTTTTCAAATTGCTGCTCATGCAACGTCACAGGGAGGTCAAACACACTTGGAGGAGAGCACTAACTTCCCTCTTCCATATGCATGAGTTCATGGACACCCACGATTGGCTAGTATCGCTCTGATTGACAGGGGAGAGATAAATGCCATCCTTTCCACCCAGAGAGCAGGGCCAATTATGCTCTCTTGGACTCCCAGCCATGGAGGGCTGTGGTATCATCGGGATTCAAACTTACTTAACATTTTTTCTTTCACCAAACTGCCAATACATACCATACAAAAGGGCCTTGAAAGCTGCTAGACCAACAAAGACTAGCTTTCTTGGGTATCTTGGACAATCCAAGTCATTGCTTGAGCCTGTAACAATAAAAAGCCATAAAATAAATGCATCATTTTCCTCCCGAACTCCTTATTACCGGACTCTCAATATGCATAAAAGACATGAATAATGCCCTCGTGAAATAACGGCGGTGTGAATCAAGAGGCAAAGCCGACCGAAGTAAGAGGCCGTCCTCTCAGAAAAAGGACCTGCCACTGCATTACTGAAATAGGCGAATAAGTCAGCACAGGACTCAAAGAAAGACATAGCCGGGATTGAGGGTGAGTGTGGGTGTATGCGCCATCCCGCACTCAAATAAGTTTGCTTAAAGGCAGCGTGAGGAGAAGTAGGGATCCGTAGTCAGCTTCATAAATGAAAGGGCCGGAGGGGGGTCGCATTCATTCACAAAATGAAAAGCTCTCGCACTAAATTAAATTTCGGCCAGTATTACATGATGGGGGGGGAACTCGCCGTGTACTAGATCGCAGTGGAAAAAGCAATATCGCTAAAAGGCTTTTAGTGGATTAATGTGGTGTTTTATCCTCCTTCTTGTTCTCCTCCCCCCACACGGTTCTCATCCCAGGAGCCCATAAAACACAGCGTCCCTCCGCCGCGACATTCACTTTCGACAGGACGTGGATCGACTCCAAGGGATCGAGAACATTTTTCAGAGCTAAAGGGACAGGGGCACAGTGAGAGAGAGTGTATTATGTGTCCTCAGTATGTTCAGTCGCATGATGCCTATGGCTGAGGTAAAGAAATGATGGCCGTCCATTGATCAGTGAAGGTCAAAGATATCTGGAGATATTGTAGATTTCTTGTGATTCACCAACACTAAACATTAAGTTCAATAATCTTAGATTACAGCTTTGATATCTTATCAGCTAATATCTTGGATAGTCAACCCAATTTCACAAAGAACTTTCTAGATTTATA
Organism: Olivaichthys viedmensis; assembly: GCA_028565825.1. Classification (NCBI taxonomy): domain Eukaryota; kingdom Metazoa; phylum Chordata; class Actinopteri; order Siluriformes; family Diplomystidae; genus Olivaichthys; species Olivaichthys viedmensis. The sequence continues at coordinate 10,147,047 of JAOUQW010000004.1, forward strand.
ACAAGTGATTGAAAAAGGTTACCTGAAAACCAATTCATTAGCAATCTATTTATATAATTATTACTACAGTTGCTTATCTACGTCTCCAGACTTAAGGAAAGTTTTTTGGTGAAAAATCTATTTTACACAAATTCTTTATTTACTATGCAATCAACCAGCAACCAAGACATGTTTGGTGATCAATTATTTTATTTAAAAAATTTTTTTTTTTTTTTGCCCAGCTAACAAGTAATGAAAGCTTTTGATCACCATTCCTAGAAATTCACGTTAGCTACGTAGCTCTAAAGCAAAAATAGAAAAGCTAAGTTAGACATACTATACATTTGAGGCAAAGCAACAAGAAGCCATTCATTTCTTATGCAAATTCACAAGACGAAGCTGTGATTTTGGCAGCAGTGACAAGCAACATTTTAATTAAGATTTCCTAAATTTTATGCAAATTTGTAATGACGCAGTAAAGCTACAAATCCTAATTCTTTTTCACAGCTCCTACCTGTCTTTAGTTCCCATTTCATTATAACATCAAAATACATTTAAACAAAAGTAACACAGTGACATGTTTAATTGTTGGCTACTACTATTTATCAGTACTTAAAAACCTGGATAGGCCATAGTTTGGCCAAATGATTAACCAATGGTCAAGTTTCTTTACACATACTGTCACGATATCCCCGCCGCTGACTCCCGCTTAATGTGCCACGTGTTTTTGTTTTGTTTGATTCACATGCCTGAGTTTTGGTTCTGTTCACGCCCTCTCCGGTTTCCCATTGGACATACAGTAATTGATCTCAATTATTCACTTTCCGTTTGTGTTTAAATACCCATTGGTTTTAGTTTTCAGGCGCGAAGTCTTGTCGTGTTTTCATGCCGTCAGTCTGAGCGTTTATCCGAGTCTAGTTCCTGTGTTTCAGTTTCGTGTTCCAGCGTCTATTAAACTCCCGTTCGTTTGTTCTCTGTGTTTCCTTGGTGTTTTTTTTTACTTCCTGTTATCAACCTGCGCCTGTGTCCTGACCACGAATATGGATTTGCCTTTTCTAGGCCTGTCTGGCTGTTACCTGACTCCTGCTACGGATTATGACGATGATTTATGGATTACCCCTAATGTAAATAAACACACTGAATGTACGCACTTGCGTCCTGCCTTGTCTCCCATGTTGTACACATTACAGATGTTGTTGGCAGGGACCCAACAATACTCCTCAGATCTGTGTTACTCTCAGTCCACAAGGCCGAAGTATTGTTGTGCTTTGTCCCGTCAGTTCTGAGCCTTGTTCCTCGTTTCCCGGTTTCCTAGTTCCTCTGTTCTTTGTATTGACCTTTGTATTACGTATTGATTATGTATTACCCCGTGTTACTTTTGGCTGCCTGTGTTTTTACCTATGCTTTGGACTATGACAACGATTCTTGAATTTGCTCCAATAAGCAAACTACCAACTTTACGCACTTACATATTTATTACAAATAAATAGCATTTACCTTTTCCAAAATCAGCATATTAGGTTTGTTGTTATGGTACTGCACATGTACATGCACATTGAAACAGTATTCGTAATTATTAAAATTGCTCACCTGAAATTACAAAGCCATGAACATTTTGTTAGGTCTATGTAACCTTTTTGGGTCCAGAATCGCAGAGAGTGAGGCAGACGACAGGCAAAAAGGTTTGAAGGTAACAGCGTTTAATGAGGTCACCCTTTTCAGGGGGCGCTTCTCAGCGCCCAAACAACAACAAAAAAAAGACAAACTCAAAACATAAACGGCAGCAGCTTGGGAATGCGGAAGTGCTTTGCTCGCGCTCTTTTCTCTGCGTCCGCTCGCTTCCTCCGTCCGGCATACCTCCCTACTGCAGGTTGGGGGAGACAGAAATAGGCATCGTTAAATCACCCACAGGTGCGAGCACTCCCGCGATTCCCTGTCACCTCGCTATGACCCCGCTCTCTCCGGCAGCCGCCGACGCTCGGCCACGCCCCCGCTGCCACAATGACAAAAGCATCAGAAAATAAAATTTCTTTACTCGGAAATAGACTTCATGGTTTAGGATGTTTTTAGATATTTTTTAGATTTTGAGAGGAAGGTTTTTTTTTTTTATGCGTGCGTGTTTAGTCATGCCTTTGGCTTCAACTTTGTTTCCTCCCTTTGTTTTTTACCCTTAAAATTCTAGCCCAGTTTAATTATATCCTGCGATCTACAATTAAAATATGTAGCAAATGATAAATTAAAAGTAAATATATGCTTCTCATTAAAACACATTGTCTTTATCACGGGTTTTTGGGAAAATACATTTCAGTTATTTATTTTCAATTTCACCCGTTTTATATTTTGTGTGCAAAATGCCATGCTTGCACTATACTATACTGGCACTATTTTGGCATTCTGTCAAGTAAAAGCTTTGTGCTGATTAAATTTGTAATGGTGCATGGGAATGAGGATGTGCGCTTGCGCTGGTGGTGATTATTTTTGCTGTAACTATCTGTCAGGATGCAAATTGTCTTGTAGCAGTTGGCTGGACTGATAGCATGTAAGTAATTTACTTTCTAACTTGTGATAAACGTGGATGTATTTCGAAGGATTAATGATTTGCTGTAAGAAATATCACCAGAATTTAAATTATGGCTTCTTCCAGAACAACATGATCTCACACCTGCAAATTCATAACAATTTGCATGACTTCAGCATTATGAAAAGGTACGAAGGTTAAGATTAGGGTTATGAGCGGGGTTAGTGTTCGTACCTTTTCTTACGACTTCATTCATATGAAATTGAATGCAATCCAACCACATCGCTCTGGTTTGTTTGAATTCGTATGCATTTATCTGATAAAAGATCAGGTTCTTCAGAAGCACCTTCAAATAGATGCCATGTCATTGTAAAGACTTGTAAACTTGGACTCGCTAAGGGATTATTTTTGGGGACTAAAATATAAGAGATTCTATATATTATATTTATCTATATCTACATATGTCCATATTTTTGCATACTGCAATCCCTTACTTTGATTTCACAGGCTAAGATTCTGCAGTGAATATTTCACATCTCTAAATGTGATCAGCCTATTCTCTTTTTCTATAGGCTTTAATGAGATCTCATGCTTACTGCATGAGCTGCTTTGCGCAGTTAGTGTGGCTATAAGATTGTTTAGGCTGTGTAACATCCTGTAAAAATGCGCAAGAAATGCTCATGCTTCAACTGACAGAATCTCTAGAGTGTATTGTGGATGATGCAAATGGGACCTAGGTCTATAATGGGCTTTTGCTAAATTGTGTTCACTAGCCTTTAGGAACAACCCCTCAGTAACCCAGTAGAAATCAGAGCCATCCTGAGGAAAACACAATGAAATAGATAAACTCATTTTGAAGAACTTACAACTGAAGCTACCGTTCCCCAGTTCCCTGGAACATGTTCTGACAGCATTTTAATTCAGCCATTTTTATTTTCCTGGATTTATTATCTCTTATTTTGTCTCACTTTGTTAACCTACCAAATTGGGAATCCCACCATGTCATATTTAAATGAATCTCGAAGTCTACATTTAAATTGTTGCAGGGATTTTTATTTTCACTAAATGCCTGAAGTAGATTTGCAAAACCTCAGCAGAACAATTTAGTGTGTGAAATGCTTTCATGCACACATTTTCAGAAACACCTGCATTTATGTTTACAGTTATGTGCTCTGCTTTCTCTGATCCAAATTGTGTAGGTTGTTTAAACATACAACATTTAGTATTCAGAAAATACACTTGGTACAGTAACTTATGTCCTTATAATCCACTAGCTTATTTACATTATATTTCTTGATAGCTGCAGTCTTAGAAAATACAGGTTCTTTGGATAGTTAAGAGTTCTTAGCTTCCTAAAAGGGTTCTGTTGTAACATTAAACCTTTAAAGGCCATGTCAAGCAGAGCAGTTCTAGATTTACCTTTTTTGTTTTGTGTATGAGGTTTGTACTGAATTGTTTCATTAGTTTAGGTCTATGCAAGCACTAATCTGAATCTCTTTATTTTGTAAATGTACAGACATTTTATTTGGCAAATCTGGCCCTGATTTACAAAGATCTCAAATAAAGAATGCTAATTTGCGTGTGCAATCTGATAAATATATACACATATATGTTATTGCGTGTCAATTATGGCCCTTATTAAAGGCGGTCAGACGGGTCGAAAACTATTCATTTGTGAATAAAGCATATGTGAATGGTACCCTTATCAGAGACTCTTTTTAAATGCTGTTGGCATCAGAGGTGTGAATCTGCCGCGTGGTAATAATAAGTCATAATTTTGATAAGATTTCTTATTATTTTGAGATACTGAGACATAATTTTGAGAAACTAAAAATGGTGGAAACAAGCTACCACAAATTTAATACTATTCGGTCTTATTCATTTGTGCACGCAATTGCTGTTCTCTAAATGACTTTCAGGTTTAGTAAATCACACTGCGGGTGCTAAACTAAACAATTTGCTTAGACACCGCCCTGTAGTTTGCACTTTCAAGCAGAAACACACCAAATTGCATATTCATCAAGACAAAAAAAACAAAATGTCCAAGACGTGATATTTTACTCATGTGAAAGACGCCATCCTCAGTGGACCCTGTTAGTAAACCAGCTTGCACATTTTTTGGTAGGTGTTATCAAGTTTGCATGTGTTTTTACACACACAAACCTTTAGTAAATCAGGGCCTCTGTGCTAAAAAAAAAAATACACTCAAGTACAGTAACTAGTGTTCTTTTAATCCACTGACCTACATACACTACATTTCGTGATACCTGAGGTTTGCTCTAAATTGAATTATTAGTTTAAGTTCATGCAAGAACAAATCTGAATGTGAATCTCTTTATTTTTTGAAATGTACAGTTTTTTTATTTATTTGGTAAATCAGCTCAAGAACATCCAGCAACAACATACAGCATTCAGCATACAAATACTTATTTGACATATCATATACTTATATGACAATACAAAAAGAAGAATGCAATTAACCTATATGGAAACTAAAGTGTCATAGTGCAGTAAAGTTACACAGCAGTAAGTGATAAGTATTAGGGAATTGGCCTATTGGACATTGTAAGTAAGTGAGCGTGAGATTTCAGTTTTGGTCAGTAAAGTCCTAACACGTGTTATTTATGGGCACCAGGGCAGTGGTGGCTCAGTGGTTAGGGCACTGGGCTACTGATCAGAAGGTCGTGAGTTCAAACCTCAGCTCCGCCAAGCTGCCACTGTTGGGCCCTTGAGCAAGGCCCTTAACCCTCCCTGCTCCAGGGGCG
>JAOUQW010000004.1:10163723-10175060 GCA_028565825.1 Olivaichthys viedmensis
GAATTCTAGCACTTCCGGTTCACACACACACACCTGGACTGCATTAGCTTCATTCATCTCTCACTATAAATACACCTTGTCGCACACACGGACATTGCGAAGTTTTGCCAACACTAGCAGTTACAATTCTGAGGGTTTTCTCATGTTTTGGATTATCTGGTTACGAACCCATATCTGGATTACTGTGTTTATGCTTTCGCTTTCTCCTTCAGATTTGTTTGCTATCTCTCTCGCTGATTCTGTGTATGATCCCTGCTTTGTTTTTATGACGACGAGTATTGTCTGCCGTGTTAATAAATACCTCTGCGATTGGATCCGCGATCTCTGTGTGGTCTCTGCATTACAGAAGACTTTGCAAAACATGGATTCAGCTGAGTTGAATGCCCACCTGAACCGTCAGAACCAACGTCTAGAAGAACTCCACCCGCCGGCAAAACAACCACTGGGGAATCCCACTCAAGGAGCTGCGTTTATAGCTCAACCAGAGTGCTATGATGGAGCCCCGAACCAATATCAAGGTTTTTTGATGCAGTGCTCATTGTATATACAACATCACCCCGCACTCTTCACTATGGAGGTATCTAAATTCCATTTTGTTATTTCGTTTCTGACGGGGAGAGCTAACGAGTGGGCTACCGCATTCTGGGCACAGGAGCGTGAGATTTTAACATCTGAGAGCCGGTTTTTGGAGCAGTTTAAGGCAGTGTTTAACCACCCTGCCGAGATGTCGGTACGCAGCTTTGCAAGATTAACCAGGGCCACCGCTCCACTTCTGCATATGCATATCGAATTTCGCACAGTCGCTGCTGGGAGCGGTTGGAGCGAACCTGCACTGCTCACTTTGTTCCGGAGAGGGCTCTCACCAGAAGTACAGATCGAAATGGCATGCAGAGGGGAGGCTCTTTCACTGGACCAGTACATTCAGTTGGCGATTTCTCTGGATAACCTCCTACTTGAGCGTCGAAGGGTACCCCCATTCACCACCAGCACTCCAACACGCCATGTTCCAGAACAACCACAACCCGTACCCATGCAGCTAGGCCACGCATGCCTCACTCCCAAGGAGCGGCAGCGATGTATTCAGGTCATGCCTTACGGACTTACCAACGCCCCCTCCGTCTTCCAGGCATTTGTGAATGAGATCCTCCGTGACATGTTAGGGAGATGGGTTATCGCTTACTTTGATGACATCCTTGTGTTCTCATCCAACATGGAAGATCACATAAAACAGGTTCGGATGGTACTCAAGAGACTACTCGCACATCAGCTGTATGTTAAGCCAGAAAAGTGCGAATTTCACCATACAGCGATCTCCTTCCTGGAGTATGTACTCACCAGCCAAGGGGTATGCATGGATGAATCTGAAGTCAGTGCTGTAATGAACTGGCCCAGACCCAACACGGTGAAAGAGCTCCAATGTTTCCTGGGGTTCTCCAACTTCTATAGGAGGTTCATTCGGAACTTCAGCACCATGGCAGCACCTCTCACCCAACTGACCAAACCCAAGTCCAAGACAGTCCCCTGGTCTGAGGGTGCTGAACAGGCTTTCGTAGGCCTCAAGAAACTCTTTGTCCAGGCTTCAATTCTGCGTCACCCCGACTCCAATCGTCCCTTTGTGGTAGAAGTCCATGCGTCAGAGAAAGGGGTGGGGGCAGTGTTATCCCAATGTGTGGGATCACCTACTCAGCTCCACCCTTGTGCCCTCTACTCTAGAAAGCTTATACACGCAGGATATAACCGTGAACTACTCGGTATCGAGGACACATTTGAGGAGTGGAGGCATTGGCTAGAGGGAGCCAAACAACTGTTCCTGGTAATTATGGATCACCGGAACTTGGAGTACATCTGCTAAACGCCTCAATTCCTGACAAGCACACTGGGCCTTGTTCTTCACACGATTCAATTTCACCCTCACCTATCGCCCTGGATCAAAAAATAGCGGCTCAACCAGGAGGTGGGACGCTACCTATGGTCCTATTGCAGTAACACGCACCACGAATGGAGCCGCTTCTTACCATGGGCTGAATATGCCTAGAATTCCCTCATCCACTCCTCCATGGGTCTTACTCCCTTCCAATGTGTACTCGGGTACCAACCTCCTCTGTTTCCCTGGTCTGTTTCCCTTCTGATGTCCCCGCTGTCAATGACTGGTTCCAAAAAAGTGAAGAGGTTTGGAACGCCACTCATGTAAGGATTCAACGAGCAGTATGGAGACAGAAGACCCAGGCTGACCGTCGATGCCGTCCAGCACCTATGTTCAGACCAGGACAATGGGTGTGGCTGTCAACACGTAACATGACGCTCTGCTTACCATCGAAAAAGCTAAGTCCCCGATTCATAGGTCCATTCAAAATCCTTAGACAAATCACCTCTGTCTCATATCGTTTACAACTTCCCTCATATTACAGAATCTCTTCCACCTTCCATGTCTCTTTGCTCAAACCTGTTCATTATTGCCCACAGGTCAGGGAGACTCCGGACGAACCCCCACCACCGCTGGACATCAACGGGGAGACAGCCTACGTTGTCAACCGGCTCCTGGACTCCCGACGTCAGGGCCGGCACATGCTTTACCTGGTCGACTGGGATGGCTATGGTCTTGGGTGGCTGCCAATGACATCCTGGACCCCTCATTGATTCAGGACTTCCACAGAAACAATCCCGGTCGACCTGCTCCCAGGCCCCAAGGTAGGCCCCGATGTAGGGGATCTGGGGCGTCAGGAGCCGCCCGTAGAGGAGGGGTTGTGTCACAACCTTCACCTGACCTTCCCACTCCACACCACCGGAGGGCACAGTCACCAGAATTCTAGCACTTCCGGTTCACACACACACACCTGGACTGCATTAGCTTCATTCATCTCACTATAAATACACCTGGTCGCACACACGGATGTTGCGAAGTCTTGCCAACTCTAGCAGTTACAATTCTGAGCGTTTTCTCAAGTTTTGGATTATCTGGTTACGAACTCGTATCTGGATTACCGTGTTTACGCTTTTGCCTTCTCCTTTGGATTTGTTGATCTCTCTCGCTGATTCTGTGTATGACCCCTGCTTTGTTTTTATGACGATGAGTATTGTCTGCCATGTTAATAAATACCTCTGCGATTGGATCCACGATCTCTCTGTGGTCTCTGCATTACAAACAGGGTGGAACGTGTATTAGTGGATCATGCAGACTGTCATGATAAAACATAAAAAATTATACAAATGAAGAGGTGTGATGTCTATTCATGAAAATTATGTCAGAGTAGGTTGGATTAATTTCTTAAAGCAGAAGTACCACATACTAACAGGGTGGAAAGTACTGTTGGGGGCAGACAAAAAAAACAAACATGAAATACAACTGAATAAAATTAAATATTCATGAAAAAGAGAATTTATTGAAGAGGTATTAGGTAGAAGATTTGGCTAAAGATATTGTAATAAAATATTGTATATTGTTATGATGGAGTTTCAATTTAAAAAAAAGGCAAATACCACCTAACAACATGAGGAAAAATTTTCAATCGTTACTCAAAAGTTTGGAATCAATGTTTTTAGTAATATAAACTCCATTTTGTTTCAGATCCATCTATAAAATGATTGGAATATGATTCTAGTGTTTTATGCACTTAGGCTTCAAATCATTTGTAGAAAGTTGTAAAACATGATGTGTCCAGAAAGATGACTTCAAAATTACTATGAAAGTTTTATAGCATCAAGAGTGATGTTAATATTAACATTAATATCCAGAATGCCTCTCTTTTTTTAGAAAACGGTGATCAAATCTTGAAGTGGATATTGAAATAATATACTGGAATTATCTATCCTTTATCATAAAATCTTAATTTTAATTACTTTTAAATAACTTTTTCCCAAAATACTTTAAATACCAAACAAAACCTGATAAATAGCTCTTGGTGTCTGGTTTACATTAGATTCATTAGATCTACTACATTTGTATAAGAGTTTAGTGAATAGAATAATGACCATTCATAAAATATGACAGGTGATTCCAAACTTTTGAACACTATTGTATATACACTTAAAGTGGCAAAAAAACCACTATATATTAAATTTTATAATATATTTGTTTTTTTATATATCTAAACAAACAACTAAATATAGAAATGAAATATTTAAAAGCAGTCTAAAACTATTCTTTACAGTTAATATGAGATGGACAAAAAAGGCACCACATTCAAGGAATGACCCATGTACAAATGTTTAGCAAAAAGAAAAGAAAAATCTTATTTCCATCAACTACTGTTATGATGAATATTCTGAAGAGAAGCAATAATATGGCATCACTGAAAGAGCTCCATCAAACACTCACAATCATGAGGCAGGTTTTAATCCAAGGGTATTTATGCAAAAAAATGCTTTGGCTTTAAAATGTTTGCCGATTTCTTGTAAACATTTTTTACAAGAAAAATAGATGAGTAGATTCTGTCCGTTATTTTTTGTCACCCTTATCAGTCGACGATGGAAAAGTCAGGGAAGTCAATTTGCGATAAGCATGAAACTCTTGATATTTTTATTTCTTTGATAAAGCCACAACATGTTTTGGCAGAAAATGATTCCTTTATGTAAAGTATTTATCACAAAAAGTCTATTTGATGGAAAAGCATTTTCATTTCCTTGCTTGCATTGTATGCATAAAATCAATGGTAACTTAGCCATGGAGAGACTGGAATTATTTCAGCCATTTTCATTCAGTTTTCTCATGCTCAAAATCAAAATTTGCATTAAAACAGGTGATAGAAGTGCCACTACTGTTTTTTCCTGCTCTAACACACCTGTCTCAACTTATCGGCTCATTGTCAAACCCTTTGTGAGGTTAAAGTGCCCATGTTAGTGCAGCAAAACAAAAATGAGCAATACAGATGCGCTCAAAAACCAGGACTTAAAAACACAGATGTATATCAAACTCTGAAAAAAAAAAAAGCTTTTGTTGTTTTGTCACATTATATTGATATGAAATCACAATCCTTCTCTTTCACTCATACACGCAAGCCAGTCTGTCAGGGGCTGAAACAAAGGCAGCGGGGTGTAAGGCATTATTTGGTAAAAGCATTTCCCTCGCAGCGTGGCATCCACCCTCAGCTCGATCTGTCTGCCAGGCTCAGATTGATATGTCTATGATGCAGAGCCGGTCTGTGACAGCTCCTCCCAGAGGTGGGCTACTTGACTTATTTATTTTTTTATTTTTTTACTTAGTTCTTTGTTTATGTGAGTGGGCTGGCCCGGTCCGCACTATACTGCAGAAAGAGTAAGTCACTGTGATAATCCCCATCCCTTTTTACTGTGCATGATGGCACTGTTAAGAGTTCCCGATATTCCAAGACAGATCAGTGGAATATGTCTTTAAATTCCAGAACTGCCTAAGGGCCACTGTTGGGTCCTTGTTAATCAAGATCCTTAAACTTCAACTGCTTAGCTCTGTGCTTGAATTGGATTCTGCCTCACTTGTAAGTTGTTTGGATAAGAAAATCAGCCAAATATATATACAGTATATGTAAAAGTTCTATATCATACTAATATGGTGTAGACAATCATGAAAAGCCTTGGGTTATTTAGAGGTTTTTCAGGTGAATTTGAAAGTTTCTAGTCATAGTTAGCAGTCAATAAAGTAGGAGCAGAGGCTTGCAGACCTGAGGATGGCAGGAGTAGGAGCTTGCAGACCATGAGGATGGCAGGAGTAGGAGCTTGCAGACCATGAGGATGGCAGGAGTAGGAGCTTGCAGACCATAAGGATGGCAGGTGTAAGAGCTTGTAGACCATAAGGATGGCAGGAGTAGGAGCTTGTAGACCCTCAGGATGGCAGGAGTAGGAGCTTGTAGACCCTCAGGATGGCAGGAGTAGGAGCTTGTAGACCCTCAGGATGGCAGGAATAGGAGCTTGTGGACTTCAGGATGGCAGGTTTAAGGACTTGTAGACCTCATAGGTGATGGGGGAGTGTTTTTTCTACCTATAGTAGTCCATGAAAAAGCTGAGTAACAGGTAGCTTAAGGCAACTACATTTACAGAAGCCCAAGTTAGAAGAAAATATATCTTTTAAATGTGCAACTGATATAAAAATATATAACTTCTGCTTAAGTCTATGACCAGAATCTTCTTAATTTTGCATATTTGGTTCATTTAGCATTAAAAGTTATTTCTCTAGAAAACCTATTCCTCAAATTGCTTAGAAAACCTGGTAAGTCCCATGCAGACAATATCACACATAAAGTATTCTTGTGTCAAAAATGCCAAGCAAATCAAAATGCAATTCAGTTTTGATTCATTCATGGCCTATGAGTCATTCTCCTAAAGGCATAACGGCACTCACAAAATAAACATATCAAAGCGGCACATCCACATCTTATAATATGTTCGGCTCTAAGGGAAGCCAGGCATGATGAAAATGCAGAGGAAGTGCAAGTGGGCTTTGCTAAAAGCCAAAGGAATAAATCAATTGCTTTAATGAGGAGTTTGTAATGAACTCGAAGCTCTCCGTCCGGCCTCAGCCTTGGCCCACAACGGCTAATGGATTCGGGGTCGCTCGCTTCACAAAGTTGGTGCCGTGAACCGGGTTTCTGCCTGAAAGCATCTTATTTCCCCAATAAAACAAAGGCTTTTTGCAGAGTCAAACAGCTTTGCTGTGAAAAAAAAAGATGAAGAGCAATTAGAGAAGTGATATGGTTCTTTCTAATAGTTCTAATTGTGAACATTACTTACTGATATCTTTATATCAGTAGTCTTGGCAGGTGTCTGGTAAAGGCTTAAGGTGCTTTCACACCATGTGGGTCCTATAATGACATGTGGCAGAATGTGTAGTTGATGCAGAATGGCAAGCATTCTACTTTACGACATCAGATTTGAGAATATTCTGAATGAGACACAGCCAGTGAGAACAGCAACTTGGTCTCAATAATATTCAATGGGATTGTTGAAAGTGATCCATCCATCCTGATATCTTTGCCCGAAATCCTCCATCAGGAAGTGATGATAAACGTAAGTAACGTCCTCAATATTTTAGTAACAGCTTAGCTATTATTCCTCTGTCATTAGTAGTAATTTTACTTGTGAGAAGTGTAGACTGGTAGCATCTATGACGGAGAAGATTGTAGCATTAGATATGCGCCTCCAGACGTTTGAGAGAACTAGTGATAGTAAGAGTACAGATTTGTTAGAGGATGTTCTGGTTGCCTTAGGCAGAGACAGTGAGCCCCCAACTCTGGCATTAGAGCGCTCACAGTGGGGAGAATGGGTGATGACTCGGCAGCATAGTCACAAAGCCAAAGCTAACGCTAAGGCTTGCCTATGAGAGCACCACTCCTCTCCTATTCGCGTGTCCAACAGATTTGTCCCACTACCTCGAATCATGAAATCTACAGCATGGGGCAGTTTTTTTCTACAAAGTGCCCCAACTATGGAATAGCCTCCTGTTAATGCTCTGGACTCAGACACAGTCTCAATCTTTAAGTCTAGGTTGAAAACCTATTTGTTTATTCAGGCATTTTGTTAAATAGCTCTTCTCTTAGGTAAATTTAGACGTGGGGGTTCATGGACATTGAGAGTTTTGGTAAACCGCCCCCATAGAGAGTTTGGTAACCCCCCATAATCACGCAATCACTTAGGTTTGTTGACGGTGGAGTGGCAGGACGCTGATGCACCAGGGTGCCATTATGCCTGTGTTACCTTCTGGCTCTCCCTTTTAGTTATGCTGTCATAGCTAGATCACACTTTAATCACAACATACACCCTTTTAAGCCACTGTATGTTTTTATCATTCCTAATAATCTCTTCTCTCTGTCTGTCGAGCTGTACGTGCACTCCTGCTGCCCGATGTAATGCGGTGCCAGATCCTGACACACTTCTCCTGTTGTGGCTCCTCTCGCCCTCTGGACCTGCCTGATTGACCCTGATGCCGTTACGCTACTATGGAAGGAGCTTTATGAAAAGATTAAATGTGTAGTTTTGGAGTGTTAACCCCCTAAGCAGAGGTATGTCAAACATTCCAATGTTTAACACATTCATTTTGCCAATATCCAACCATTGAATTAGATCTAATGGAATTAATCATGTACTGTGTCTTATCTTTCATCATTAGGGATTCATGGTGTACTTTTACCACACAGTTTAAAAAAATAAAAGTAATACAACTGAATAGCAATTTAAGTTGATTTTTAAGATATTTTTTGTTTTTCTAATTGTTATTGATTTAACGCTCCTTGCTGCTGTTATGGAAAACCCGGAATCAACAGATCTGATCCAAGTGCAGAAGCTATTTATTATACCAAACAAGGGACGTTCAAAATCATGGTTGTTTAACAGGCGTATATATATCCAATAAACAGTGAGACGTAATCCAAAGCGCAAGTGTCTGAAGGGATAATCCGAAATCGTAATCCAACAGACAGGCATAGTTCGTAACCGAAAGACCCGACCAGACCCGACCAGACCAGACCAGACCAGACCAGACCAGACCAGAAAATGCTCAGTAGTGACGATCATGAAAGACGACAAAACTTCGCACTGAGTCCCGGTTGTGTGTGTGTATATATACTGTGTGTGGGATTATGGTAAACTGAAACAGCTGCGTGACCTGGTGACCCGGAAGTGTTAAAACTCTGGGGATCGGGACCTCTGGTGGTGCGGGGTGGACGTGCTCATGAGGTCGGGGTCAGCCGTGACAGCTGCCTGATCCAAACCCAAAATATCAACTGTCAAACTTTAAGTTGCATTTGGATATTGAGCCATCAAAGACACCTGAACTTTTCTTTCCAAAAAAGGAGGGATAAAATGGAAATTAAATGGAAATTACTTAAGAAGTTGTACTTTGTTACTCTACTTGAAGTGTCATTTTAAGGGATTTGTACTTGACCTGAGTATAATTGAAATTAATACTTGTACTCTTAATTACATTTCCATGGAAAAAACAACTTTTTACTCCTTTGTTTCCATGTAGACCTTCCAAGTACTCGTTACAAATCTCAGAGACCATGACCTTTTCTTTTCTTCTGCCCGGTTACCCATTCAATCAATCACTTTTCTGCACATTTTAACTTTATTTATTAACTATATTTAAAACCTTAAATCAAATCCATACCAATTTGTATGTGCAAGGACAATCTGGCTGTTAGTCTCACTTGCTCTTCATACATTAAAGTTACCTTAATGTAAAAAACATTTGTATGGACTCGAATGAACAAGGACGAAGTGGTTGGATTTTGTTCGATTCATATGAATAAAGTCATAAGAAAAGTTACAGGCGATAACCTCGCCCCTAACCCCAACCTTAACCTTTGTAACTTTTCATATGAATTGAGTTGTTTGAATTGTCATGAATTTGCAAGTATGAGACCATGTTGGAAAAAAATATTACAAGACTTCTACGCTCAGTTAATATTATTTACTTTTTTATTTTTAAATACTTGAGTACATTTTTTTTAAAACTTTCACTCATGTATAATTTTGACTACTTCCACTTTTAATTGACCCCATTCACAGGGTTCACTGAATGGTTTGATGAGTATGGAAAATTATGTAAATCATATGCTATGGCCTTCAGTCAACTCAATTGAACACCTATGGGAGATTTTGGAGTGACGTGTTACTCCAAAATCAGCGGCTCTCCACCACCATCATGAAAACACCAACTGAGGGGATATCTTTTGGAAGAACGGTGCTCCATCTCTTCAGTACAGTTCCAGAGACTTGTAGAATCTATACAAAGGCGCATTGAAGCTGTTCTGGTGGCTCGTGGTGGCCTAACACCTTACTAACACACTTTATGTTGGTTTTTCCTTTCATTTGTCACCAGTCTGTAAATCAGAGGAGGAAAGGTCCCCCTTTTGAGTCTCAGATCCTCTCATGGTTTCTTCCTCATGTTGCCTTAGGAAGTTTTTCCTTACCACTGTCACTGTCGGCTGACTTTTATTTTTAATATTTGGATCTAGGTTATTTGATCATTATGCAAAAATGTTTTTAGTGGTTTGTTTGTGTATCGAATCATGCATCGTAAATCTTTTCTCTCCAAAAAAAAGGAGGGATGAAATGTCCACAAATCAATACATATTTCCATTTTCTCAATACCACTCATGAGACTCTGCCTAAGAAAATTGAAAGAAGTGGTCAGTGGATTTTAACTGTCACCTTCGGCTTACTTTTATTTTTAATATTTGGACCTAGGTTATTGGAGCATTATGCAAAGACATGTTTAGTGCATTATTTGTGTATCGAAGTCATGCATTGTAAATCTTGTAGGGCTTTAAATGTGTTGCCTTTTTTAAAGCCTACTTAAGGAGTGTTGAAAGTGTGAGCACCCTAGTGTTACAATATTTAATTTGTGTGTATGGATGGTATTGGCCTTTTTGTGTTGCTCGTTATTGTTGTGGATTTATTTTACCCAATTTCCACCCCATTAGCAAGGTATCCCCTTATCAAACTATACCATTAGAGAGGGCTAATGCATACTTTATCTGAGACACGAGAAAGCTGCATCTTTCCAAATCGACGTCCTTGCAATGTGCGATCGATGGAGGAATACAAGGCCTTCTAATGACCTTCCCACCCATAGAGCAGGGTCAATTATGCTGTTCTGGACTCCTAGCCATGGATGGATGTGGCATCATTGGGATTCGACCTTACAATCTCTCAACAATAAAGCGAAACTTCTGACATGTCAGAGAAGGTGGCTCAACTGTGTTTCATCTGCACGTCAGTGACATTAAATGTTTACTAAACGGCCTTATTATACTAAAATACTTATTATTTATCTTCTTCAAACCTCCTACTTGCAACTTTAATGAAATGAAAATTATGCCATGCCTATAAACACCACAAACCTCTACGCTATCTCTGTCTGACACATAATGTAAAGAGAGATTATTGCATGGTTTTACGAAGATGCATTAAACCTGGATGTCATTATGGCCGTCCCCTGGTATGTCCCGAGCCCCTCTCAGCGAGCTCAACACCCGTCTCTAATGAACACAGGATCAGTGCAACTGGAACTCAGTGACTGAGGCCCGGCCTGCTTTCTGCTGCTCACGCTACCTGAGAGGACCAATAACTAATAGTGTGAAAAACAGCTGCTTATATTAGGTGTGTGGTAGAAATAGGCTGATCGTGATGGTATCAAGTCATTGCATCATGCTTGGGCAACTGCTTGAGCTCAGTTTCGCTGTTACAGGACAGACAAAAAAAGATCTTATACAGTATGTCTATTAGAGTTGTCGAAATATACATACACACACACAGACACACACACACACACACACACACACACTGTGATATACAGTCAAGACGGAAAGTCTGCACACCCCTTTCACCTTCTCCACGTTTCATTACATTACAGACTTATTCTACAGT
>JAOUQW010000004.1:10199336-10209600 GCA_028565825.1 Olivaichthys viedmensis
CTCCATGCAGACTCTCCACTGGAGTCCCACAAGGCTCAGTGCTTGGTCCTCTTCTGTTCTCCCTCTATACCAGCTCTGTCCGTGAGGTCATATCATCACATGGCTTCTCATACCACTGCTATGCTGACAACACCCAACTCAACTTCTCCTTTCCTCACTCAGATACTCATGTTTCTGCCCGGATCTCTGCATGTCTGGCAGACCTCTCATCATGGATGGCAGCTCATCACCTGAAATTAAATCCCAGCAAGACTGAGCTGCTCTATATCCCTGGAGATGCATCCCCAAGCCAAGATCTTGCCATCTCCCTGGCGAACTCTATGATCACACCATCAGACAATGCAAGAAACCTTGGGGTGGTTCTGGGCAACCAGCTATCCTTCTCTGGTCATATTGCTAACCTAACTCAGTCATGCAGTTTTCTCCTTTACAACATCAGGAGGATCCGACCTTTTCTCTCCACGGAGACCACTCAGGTGCCTGTTTAGTCCCTCATCATCTCGAGATTGGACTACTGCAACTCGCTCCTGGCAGGTCTTCCTCAGTGTGCCATTAAGCCCTTGCAACTGATCCAAAATGCAGCCGCACGCCTTGTTATCAATCTCCCCAAGTTCTCCCACATCACTCCATTGCTGCGTTCCCTCCACTGGCTTCCTGTAGCTGTTCGCATCAGATTTAAAACATTGATGCTGGCCTACAAAGCCAAAAACGGACCAGCCCCCACCTACCTGAAAACAATGATCAAACCCCGCACTGTACCACGTTCCCTTCGAGCCACAAGCACAGCTCGACTCGACCCTCCATCCCTCAAGACACAAGGAAGACATTCATCAAAACTCTTCTCTTTTCTGGCACCCAGATGGTGGAATGAACGTCCCCTGACTGTCCGAACAGCTGAGTCACTGGCTGTCTTCAAACGAAGACTGAAAACCCACCTCTTCACTACACATTTAAGCGAGCATTAAAAAAAAACAAACACATACTTGTACTTTTTCTTTGCTGTACTAACTGTCTTACTAACTCCTCTCTAACAGGGTTCTAGCTTTAGGGTACTGCTAGACCCTGGCCTATTTGTACTAGCATGAGAATATGTTTTTGATGGAGACTACAAAGCACTTCTGTAAGTCGCTCTGGATAAGGGCGTCTGATAAATGCTGTAAATGTACATATAAATGTAAAACCAAATGTTTAGCAATGATCAGTCTCTGGATTTGAAACCTGTTGCAGTCTGAATTGAAGAGGGCGTCCACATACACAAATGCAAGAATATAAAGGAGCTTAAAAAGTTCTGCATGGAGGAGTGTCCAAGATCCTCTCCAACCTTGTTAGACATTACATGAATTACTGTTATTCTCTCCAGGGGAGAATATTAATTTTAGGGGTGCTGACTATTTAAAAACAAGCGTTTTGTAGAAATATTGCACTGCTTGAGAGAACTTTTTATATTTAAAAAAATATTGTCTTAAAATAAAACTATACAATATGTATATGTTTAAGTTGAAAATATTCATCACGTGTTATTCAATTTATATATTCATTTTTGCTCATTTTCATGAAGAGTGACAATAATTATGGAGTTGTTATACACACACAATTTTGTTTTTAGCCTGTCCTTGCTACAAAGGACAAAGTTTTGCCTTTACTAGTTTCCTGTTATTTTCTAGTTTTTACCTTTTTTGATGATGAATCTTGCCTATATTAACCTGGTCTACCTGTTTTCAGACTTTTTTTTTCACTTTGACTACTAATAAAAAGACTTTGTCAACATCCTACAACCTCTATCTCATAATTTTTTTACAAATGGTTAGCGTGAGAGGTGGAGCACTTGTAGATTTTCGTTTGACTATAATTGTAAAAAAAAAAAAATCTGGTTTGTTAGAATCCCTACAAATTTTGCTTGACCCACTTCTCTATATGTAGACGAGGAAGCAGACAGACATTTTCTCTGGCTCAGAGGGAAGCCAAAGAAGAAGAGAAGGAGGGATGGATGAGAGCGGAGGCATGGAGGAGTGAAACAGACAGACGGAGCAGATGGATGGAGTTTGTGCTGCATCTGGTGCAGTGGGCAGACGCTCTGGCACTGGGAATTTGGCGACGGCATTGA
The DNA here is from genome assembly GCA_028565825.1 of Olivaichthys viedmensis. Lineage (NCBI taxonomy): Eukaryota > Metazoa > Chordata > Actinopteri > Siluriformes > Diplomystidae > Olivaichthys > Olivaichthys viedmensis. The sequence goes on from JAOUQW010000004.1 coordinate 10,201,441, forward strand.
ACCATCCGCCAAATATTTCTTCATCTTCCTCAGCTAGACCTTCTGATGGTATTATCAATGAGCAGGATTAAATAGTCGTTTTTGACAGCCTTCAACAGGAGGCACAGCAATGCACTTAATCACAAACACAAAGAAACGTGAGCTCGCATACTTTTATTACTTAACAAACGTTCCAGTCAGACAGGTTACAGTCACAGATTTGAATATAACAGGCATGATGCATCGAGCTGAAATGCTAACACAACTCAATTCATTTGAAAGGTTACAAGGTTACGGTTAGAACACAAGTTATGATTGGTCTCTATGAGCGCCAGTATTGCCCCTTATGTAATATTATTTCCTTAACAGTATTTACAGCTTAAAGTCAATGTGAAACAAATTTCAGAACGCATTTTCTTCTGTAATGCGACGTATTTACAAGTGAAACAGGATATTCAGACAGAAAATAATGTATGGTTTTATCCATCAGGATTGTATTGTGAAAAGTGGGTGTTCCAAAAAAAACAATAATTTTTCCGACTAGGTGTAAGTTCTCTCTCCTGCGTCAACGAAACAGAGAAAATCAAGCACCTCATTTTAGGTTGGCTGAGGTTTGTAAATCATTTCGAGTTCAGTAATGACACCGAGGAACGTTGCATGTCTCCCGCTCACTAACAAGTTCATTGACTTATTCATTACAGAACCCCCCTAGTGGTTCCTAATTTGCCACCCTCTTCTGAGCAATCCTTTTGCTCGTATATTTGTCATTCTTTATCTTATCAGCATGGTGCAGGTGTTCTCGGGCCCCTCTGGGAGGAAATCTGATTATCAAGTATTCGAATCCACAGTGTATCCTGTTGTTTATTCGTTCCGTCTCGCTCTCGTATTCTTTCTCTGTTTCTTCATTCCTTCCCAGCGGGCACCTTTGTGGAATCATGCCATGTTTGCCTTTTTTTTTGTGAGAGAAACCTGAGAGAACGCATTTCCCTCAGCAGTCTCTCTCACTCTCTAACCCTCTGCGCTAGGGTTAGCTTTCAAACCTACTCAGTTTCTCTTTCCCACAGTCCAGATGGCATAAAGATTAAGGGTTTTTTTCAGAGAGAATACAGGAAGGTGAGTGCCAGGTGAGTGATATACAAACATTATACCAGTCAAGACAAAGAAATGGAGAGAGACATAAAGAGAGAGCTATAAAGAAAGTCTTGTGTGTGTGCATGTGAGAGAAGAGAAGAAAGAAAGAGAGAAAAGATAGAAAAAGAAGCAACTATGTGTAAAAAAAGAAAGAAAGAAAAGATCTATAGAGAGGGTATAGATCAGACCATGCGCAGGTTAATGACTCTCTCTAAACCCCCTACACATTCTGATGGTGTGTAAGACTGCTGCTGCTGGGAGTCGGTACTGATGCAGCGCTCCCAATCCTAATCCCTCTTTATTTCTCCCACTGTGATTAGTCATAATTGGACTCCAGCAGCAAAACCCCTCACCATTCCCTCAATAGAAATAATTACCATGGAAAGAACGTATTATGTTCCATTCTTGCTTCAAGGAGATATTGAAAAGAGCCTACTGAGTGTAATAATAGGGAGAAAACAACATTACTAAAGAGTTTGAGCCTGTGGCTCTGGCCTATCACACTTTTTTTAGTTTAATGCAGAAGAACTGCCAGAATTGAGCAGAGCGGTATAATGTAATATTGACAACAGGGTATGGCATTATAAGTACCTAGAGATTATTATTTTTTTCCTGCCGTGGGATGATGTGTATAAGAAAGATTTTGTCACGCAGACCTGGCAACCCTGGCCACTGGTGCAGCCAACCTTGTATATAAATGCAAGCAAAAAAAGTTTAATGACTACTAAACCCGCCAGGCAGTTGTCAGTTGTGCATTTAATACAGAAAAATCACATTTAACACTCCTGTATTTTCATGGTTTTAGTTTGTGTATTTGATTTTCTCTGTGCGACCGTTTTGCATTGCCATCAAAGAATGTGCAGGAATCGTGCCACACTGAAATGTAATCACTGTCCGGTCATACTCAGGGGTGTGGTTGTAATCCGTCTTCGAAAGTCCTGGGTAAAGTTGCCTGTAAAAAAACGCTGACTCAAGACAATGTTTGTGACTTCAGAAAAATGCTAAATGTAGCCGCCTATTATGCTTTTGTGTCTCGCACAAACAATTTACATTCCTGCTGTGGGATTACTGCTCAGTCTGGTGGACTATTAGTGAGATTGCTGCACCCCCTCTAATGGATGAATAATGAATTGCTAATGACTACCGGAAGGACAGGTTTATATCTATATTATTATGCAGTGTATTTTTAAAAATTTTATTTAGGTGCTTGAGCTGTAGACATGCATATTTGAACTTGATCTTGTAATCTCTTGCCCCCCTTGACAAGTGCTCACACCCCACAGGGGGGAGCACCCCACAGGTTAAAATACACTAGCTAACGTTAGCTAGCTAGCCAGTAACCAGTAGGCCTATGGTTTTGAAGTTTTTTTTTTATTTTCAACCCCTAAATGATCTTTGGTGTTTATTTGGTGGGAGGTTGAACCAAAGAATAAGTTCTGGGTTTGACATTTTGAAACTGAGCTAACCGCGAGGCTATTGTTAGAAAAATAAAGAAAACCAGTTAGCCAGATTGAGGTAACGTTTGGTGACAACATAATGCCATGGATATCTTAAGAAATTAAGTTACATATTTACCATATTAGAATTCCACGCACACATTAACAATAAAAATAAATCTTGTAAATAAATATTGAACATTTAATGTCAGCATGCGTTTTGCTTGTATAATATCTTGATAAACGTCCCCATGCAACACATTCCATGAGTTTTAGTCTGCTTACCGATCACAATAAATACCATGACCACTGCAAAGATTACATGAGTTAAACTCGTAGGATTTTTTTTTTTAAATCATCATCCCTACCTGTATAGTATAAAGTAATGGTATACCATTATTTCAGATTTTCTCATCACGCAATACCGTCATACCGGTATACCGTCACACTCCCAAGTCCTGTTATGCCAAATAAAACATTAGTCAGGAAAAAATTAATTGTGCTCATTAGTATATAGTCAATATTCAAGCCAATGGGAATATACAAGAGCATGTCTAAATAAGTAATGTGGAGCTCTTTGTGTATATTTACAGAATAATTTTTTTGCCAACCAAGCAGGAGAGTTCAATGCTAACCACACTGATTAGCATTTAAAAGAGAGCCATTTTTCATCCTCGCTGGCTTTGGCCCCTTTGACTGCAATTGAACCCGAAGACCCGACGTTGTTCAATTATGGCTATAAATACCACGGTGGCTAAAAAGGCAGAAACGAAACGGGCTGTCAGGAAACAGGGAAGCTCTGCTTCAAATGAAAAACCTCCTTTTTATCACTGAGTGCTCAGCTGGGAGGCTAGAAGCTAATACATCTTTCTCTGTGGAATGTTGTTGAGATGAAGTGGGGAATAAAAAGAAGATTTGTGATCAGCTGCCAAAATAATTTGTCTCTTATTGAGGGACAAACGGTTGTGGAAGCTGCTTTGAGCTAAAAGTCGACTGCTAAGCTAATATTGCTTAGCATGACACTGAGAAGGTGATGGTACCGCTAAGCTAACAACAATGCGTCCGAGATATGAAAGAAAACTGGCGGGGATTAATTACTGCCTCAGAGTTTGGCTCACTTCAGAAAAGGTCATGCTTTGTATCAGCAAAAAAAGCTCGAATGATATTAGGAAAACGTGTCTGGAACATTTAGCGACTTGGGCGGAGACTTGCAGAAGTTTCTGGCAGGCATTGTGAGGAGAGTGAGGGATTGCAGGACCTCTATTCTCAAGATCTTGCCAAGAACACCTGAAATTGCTCTCTCTCTCTCTCTCTCTCTCTCTCTCTCTCTGATTATTCTTCCTTGTACTCGTGCTTTGTCTTCCTCCCTATTCGGTGAAAAGGCCGAGCTGAATCCATTCAGTAATCACCATTCCTCTTTCTCTCTGTTCTCTAAGTGCTCCATTTTTGTCCCAGCCTCTATTCTGCATGGATATTCTGGGAAAAGCCAGGCTCAACTGGCAGTTTTAAAATTCAGCAGCTTTTGGAAATGAAGAGATTTCATCAGTAACCTGAAAAATGGAATGGAATTTAGGAAGTGATGCAGATCAACAGGTAACCTCTACGAATTGTCAAATCCTTGTTAGCATCTAATTTTTTGTGCTCATACAGCGAAGTGAAGTATCACTGCTTTATTCACTGCATATTCTTAATGCTGCAGTGTGTGATTTTTTTCCCTGAGTTGATGCATAGATTCTTATATTTTCAAGGTATCAATGCAAAATGGTGAAAGATGGAATAACACTTCAGTCACGATTATGTACTGTATATAAACCCTTACGCTATTGCCAACCTGGCTGTTGTAGAGTAATGGCAATGTCTTTCCACCTCTTTTCTTTTGAACCGGTTGTGATAATTTTCAGACTGCACATCAAGTAAACATTTGTTCTCGTCACACTTATATAAACTTATAAACACTTGTAAACTTAGTGGCCCAACATAGTATCCACTGCTAGTAACTTATTAAATTTGTGGCCTTACTTAGTGTTCACTGTTATAAATGTTACAAATTTATTGTCCTAAATTCGTGTCTACTTTTATAATTTCTACTCTTATAAACTTGTTATAAAAAAAATTATTGTTATAAAAAATGTTCCTGACTTGTTTATTGCTATAAATCTTATCAAATTTAGTGCCAGAGCTCTATCAGCTTCCCCTCCATTTTCTGGGTTGATGCAGAACAAATGCAGAGTGGCCTTTGCTATGATCAATGTTTGCACTTTTTTTCCCGTCTCGACCCCCAAGAATTCCATCTTATACTCTTATTGACTGTTGTTCATTACTGTTCTTACTACTTGTCAAACGTGTGCTCACATTACAAGATTTGTTGCCGATAATAATTGCAAACATGGAAATGCTCACAGTTAATGACTGGTTGTGTCGGACATGCACAGCAAAATGGAAAATCCGGTCTAAAATCATGTAGTGTGCACTCTCGCGAGCAGCATTGTTCACATACTCACCTGTGTACCTTTTGTACATCTGGAGGATTAAAAGCGATATCCACTAGAGGGCAGGTCAGAGCCGAAACATCCCTATCCAGCAGGTTTCCATGACAACCTGTAAAATATTTGTCGCAGTGCAGCAGCATGGAGATGTTAAACACACGGACGAGCTCTGTTAGTTTCTCTTTAAAACTTTCTGCCGTCGTCGTGATTGTCATGAGCTGCGTCTCAAATTGCATACTATGACCTTAAATTTAAAAGTATTTACTAATCTAGAAGATCCAGCAGATTAGTACGTAACAAAACAGACTTTTTGGTGTCACGCTTTGATGTGATGCGATTGACCGCCACACGTGCGTAGCCACTGAACAACATACTTTACTGGTAAACATTAAACATCAAACGGGTTACTCTGGTACACGGAACACACTCATTAAACACAAGCATGACATGAAACAACGGAAGACAAACAGGACTGAAACACTGAGGTAATTATGCAGATACTAATAGGGGGGACAAACAGGGAACAGCTGGGTGACAACACAGGTGACACCACTCATGACATAACAGGGGCATGAACAAGACAGACACAAAACATCAACAGAAGCGCGTGGCGCAGTCACGCACTGCCGTGCGAGGTGGCATGCATGTGACATTTGGTAGGTTTGTAGGCTACATGAGATATGGGTTTTTTTTCAAACACTAACTGTAATAGGGAAATCGGTTAGTGTTAATACTCAAACTGTCTAGAATAGTACATAAACATGCGATTTGAGACACAGCTCTAGTTTGTTCAGTCTGTTGTGGACATCGCGTCACATCAAGCTATGGTGCCCCCACTATTTACGCTGGTATTGAACCACACGCACAAGCCACGATCATTTTTTTGGACGCGCACAAATGACGCAGCAGACGAATGCAGGATACGTGCGGCAGCCATGTTGCGTACGCATAGTTAAACGCAAGTATAACCTTGGCCTTACAAGTAAGGCAGCAACCAATCCATGGCCTAGTGTTGTTAAAGCAGCGTTTCAACCAGAAGCAAGTGCGGGATAGTTGTAGGAAGAACAGAGAGACAGATAAATTCAATTCAATTTTATTTGTATAGCGCTTTTAACAATGGACATTGTCACAAAGCAGCTTTACTGAAATCCGGATGTAGATCTCGATCCCTAATGAGCGAGCCAGAGGCGACAGTGGCAAGGAAAAACTCCCTGAGACGACACGAGGAAGAAACCTTGAGATCAACCAGACAATTTGCTATTGCGAGTTCTCGGATGAAATAAAACTGAGGCCACGTTTTGGTTCATTTGTCTTTCTATTGTCTAAAGGAAATGTGCCTAGAGTTAATGGATAAATTGAAGAAGCAGGTTACAGTTTAAGTAGGTGGAGTTGATAAATCTCTGCTATGGTTTGAGATTTTTAACTAAAGTGCTCTTTGGCATGAGGCCATTACGAAGACATATTGTCGTTCCCCCTCAAGACATTATTGTAAGAGGATTTTATAATGCACATATACTCACCTACTTATGAACTCCATTAAATCGTGTGCACAATTTCTTTAGACGGCGATCATAAATAAAGTAAATCAAGCACATATTAAAATTGTGACCTGTATCGTCGCCACATTAAACTAAAGAAAAAGCTTGTTGATTATGGATTTGAGTCTCGATATATATGGCCTTTCCAATCAATCTCAGGCAACTCAGTTCGGCTATTATAATCAAGTTTGCACACGCAGCCAAAGATCTGTTTGGAATGATCACGATGAGCAGATCTGGCATACATCATTGTTAAGCATGAAGAACGGGGTCCTGGTTGATGCTGCAGAGGTGATTACTGCTCATTTGTGTGATGTGTGATGGAGTTTACCTGTGCTCTCTTCAGCTCTACATCTGATACTCCAGTGGCATGGCAGCTGAACATCCTTTCATACTTCACAGCTCTGAAGACACACACAAGTAAACGTACAGACTTTATACTTTTACTGAGATCAGGATAGATGCTAAAAAAAAACACATCCGAATGATCATAATCAAGTCTCAGTACGGCATAGAACTTCAGCACATTACAGTCCCCGTCTAGTAATACATGTAAAAAAGAATTTAAATAAATAAATAAATAAATATTTTTGACTTTTGGATAAACAACACTTCCCCAACACACACACACACACACAACGCAGAGATGGGGGTTAGAATTAGGCTGGAAACACTATGCAAGTACACAAATGCTAATGACATAACCCCACTTATGCCAGTGGAGATATTAACTCCCAGTCCTCAAGGGGGCAATACAGGATAAATGATAGTGTCTTAATTAATATTAAAAACCACAATAACCATAAACATGTTGACTGTTGTGGAGGGTGTACTATTTATACTTATTGCACGAGAGAAACAAACAAAAAAACTAAATAGTTTAATTAATACAGTTTGACAATATTTATTTATTTATTTATTTAATTGCAATTTCTTGCCAAGTATTTTCACGGTTCTGTCTAAGGTGTCAGGTTTATGTGATCAAACTGGTCTGACATTGTGAGGAAGAGCACAAAATCCATTCATCCTGTTATCGCCTGCTAATGTACGACTATTTACTAAAGGTTTCTACCATTTTCACCAATTTCCTACACATTGTGAGAAAGTTGCGCATGTGCATCTGAGCTCATATTCTGATGAAGCATGACAGAATGGTGTGTGTCTGTGTGTGTGTGTCACAGACACACCCCAGGCCAGAAAATCACAGAGAAAACATTGTCCCACTCAAAAACATCATATAGAGGAATGAATTTCACCTCCACGTACTGCACATTTCTGTGTTTGCCCTACTGTAACAAACCCAACTCGACTCATCAGGAAATTAACCAGGTACCCGGCTGTGGAAAAGCAGGAAAAACACACACCTATGCAATGCAATGGGTCTCCCAGGCTGGGATTGAGAACTTCTGATATAGATGACATTTTCCTATTACTGTTAGGCAATTCCCATTATTAGAGTTCTTCTGTTTAGATAAAAACATTTATGTTATCATATATATATATTTATATTACCATATACAGTCAAGCCGGAAAGTGTGCACACCCCTTTCACCTTCTCCACGTTTCATTACATTACAGACTTATTCTACA
>JAOUQW010000004.1:10218267-10230441 GCA_028565825.1 Olivaichthys viedmensis
AGAGGTACCAGACTCAAGAGGGAACCCATCCTCTTCTGGGTGACACCCGATAGTGAGATTATAAGTCACTACAGTGACTTATAATCTACAGATAAACACATGGGCTGGGGCAAGTGCTAGTACTCAGGAGTGTTAAACTAATTACACTAAATTACTAAGCAGTCAATCACTATGAATAATACAGTCTTGCAATAATAATAGTAATTTATGTTATTGTGTAATTGTGAGGAATATGTCATTAATCATCCCAAAACACACCTATAGACATACACACACACACTAAGGGAGAGAGCTGAGGGTGTTTCTTCATCAATGTTCAAGTGCTCTTGAAAGGAGTTTAGTTTTCAGGCGTTTGTAGAAGGTAATGAGGAAATCTGCAAAGCGAACGAAGCTGGGCGATTCATTCCACCACCGCGGAACCATGAGCAGGTAGAGTCTGGTTTTAGACTTCATACCACACTGCAGTGGTATCACCAGGCTGAAATGTAGCTTGTAAAAGATGTCATGAAAAGTTAGCCAATAAATGCACATGCAGGAAGAATGCATTGGCCACGCTTCTATTCTTGTTAGTATGTTGAAATCCAAGCTAAAAAGATTTCAGTTTGCCTACACATGTTTTATATGAAGTCTGTCTGCTAGTCCAGCTAGCTTGCTTGATGGTTTGCTCAAATACTGGCCAAGAGGTTTTCCTCTAGGTTCTGACTGTTTTTTAGGCCTAAAGGGGCCCTACTTTAGAAACTCTACACACAGCAATTAGGCTTCTCAAGTCCCCAAATTATCAGAATTGGAGCAAACAATATACTGAATAAGTCTACGCTGAGATGGCATGAAAGTACAATATAGGGATAATGACCTTTTGCATGTGATGTTGAGATAGTCTGCAACTCTAATTTCCCAATAGACTCCATTTTCATACACATAGTGCAATCATGACAGAGTTGCTTCTGCACCCTAAAGAACAGCTGGTTCTATAAACAGCGATTACCTGCATTGGTTGTGCTTATGAAGGTACGTGTAATGCACCATCCCAGCACTACAAGTGTGTTTGCTAGAGAAGGCAATTTCATGGAACAGTAAGAATTAGCCACAAGGCATTAGCCTCAAGGCTGTGTCTTGTTCACTCCTCCAGCAAACCGAGGATTGTTTAACGAATCATAGAAAAAAGGCCAATAACTGCATATATATCCTCAAGCCCCTAAATGATCGTCACTGGAGAACACACTCTTTACAATGTGTTCATGATGAGATGGCATAATGATATAATATGTGGACAACCTTTGGCATGCAATTCTGGGATAACCTGAAAGTCTGATTTCCCAAAAGGTTCTATTTATAATGTCCGTTAAGGTTTTCCGTCGTACAGGTCATTTTGATTGGCCACTAGTAGGAGTGTAAAGACCAGCCACAAAATTTACTATTTAACTGCTACGATTCAAAGCAGCGTGTATCAGGCAAATGTTGGTAGAAACTCTGATTTCCCAAGACTCTACTTGTATAAACAAGATGCAACCATGCTTTTTAGAGAAGGCAGTTTCATGGAACAACATGGAGTTCAGCGAATTAGCATTAAGGTTGGATCTTGTTCCTTTGAAGATGCACACTTGAGAGCTTCAACCACACTTCCATTAAAAGGCAAATTAAAAAGCTTCAGTTTATCTGTAGATGTTCTAGCTCGGTTTGTCTGCTAGTCCAGGTAGATTGCTTGTCCAAGAAAGTAGCTTTCAGAATTAATAAAAACATCACTATAGAAACCGTCATGGCGAACAAATAAAGATCCTCTGGATCCTCAAGCCTCCAAATGGTCATTGCTGGAGCACACACTCTTGTAGTATATCTAAAATGAAATAGCATGAAGGTACACTCTTAAAGAAAGGTTAAATCTGGAACCCTATAAAGGTTTTATGTTTTATGTAGAACTCTACAACAGAGGGTTCCTCTTTTAGATAAGGTTTGGGAAGGGAAGGACCCTTTAATATACAAAGAACTCTGAACCTGTGATCAAAGTAAAATGAATTTTGAACGAAATGCATTCCATAAATTTGCTAGAACTGGGTAATTTGTTTGAGAAAAGCGCAACAATGGAAAGTAATTATGATGGAACATTTGATCAAAACATTTGTGTGGTGACTTACTTTATTACTGAATATATAACAGGATCCATTTCTTCACTTGTGTTACCACAGGAACGACCATAATAGCCAATGGAAAAACGTTACTTCTAAGCTACTGGCCAATTACTTAAATCAACACAATATCCCACTGATGAAGGAAGATGAGGGGTTTTTTATGACTATACACAGCGAGATGATGCAGTTACAGGCACTGAGGCTTTTCAAAAGGACCATCTAAATAAAAACCTATTATCTGGTACAATGTCAGTTCCTCACTGGTGCTGTGTGTTTGTGTGGGTGTTTGTGCATATATACACTATTTGGCATTCAAGCACAAAGAGCCATTCATGGTATCATAATACACAGCCACGACAGCTGAGTACATGGCAATCTTCTCTGCCATGCTGCCTCTTTTCCCCATTTAATCGTATTGTCAAGCCTCTTTGTCCATGAAAACATTTCATTTACTGCTTTCCCCCTCCTCCAAAAAGCAGCGGTAATTGAAGATTGAAGAAGTGCCTCGAAACCCCCTCATTAAATTACAAAAGCAGCCGAGGCTAGCAGAGGAGAGCTTCTTCCAGGACAGCTGTCACATCATACGTTGTTTTTGTTCTGTTCCATTTCTCCCGCCATGGCTCATTGGAAGTCGAGCTAAGCGACTGTTCTCGTCTCAAGCCTCATATGGTTTGGGTCGTCAGTGTCATGCGGATGGCCGAGGGAAAATTAACAGCACAGATGAACAAATAAAGCCCAGTCCATCCATTAAACTCAATCAAGAAGCTGAAAAAGAGGCAGGGGTCTGGAAATGGCTTCAAACATTTGTCTCTGTGCGACAGTTGAAACAATTTTTTCGACTGGGAGGCCCGGCTCCACATTTTACCGAGAGCCTATTATAAGTTCTCAGATGGAGATAAGCCTCGGGCCTTTTATTACTGTCGAAACAGGTAATAAAGTCCTCCAGAAACTATTCAGTGACAAAGATGGGAAGTGAATACGTTTCCTCAAAAATATGAGTCTGTCTTGCACAAAAAAAAGAAAGAAAGAAAAAAATCTCTCGTCTGACCTAGTTTTGGCTTTCGCAACTTTCTGGCGGATTGGTTTATTAATTGAGGTTACACGCAGCCATAGACAAAAGGCGGATGGCGGCTGCGTGTGAAGCTCTGACAGTTATAAAAGCGCATCTGCAGCAGATGTCTCCAGGTAGTAGGCCTAGTTCAGAGATTTCTCATCAAGGTGGCGTCTGCCCGTCGTGAAAAGCGAATGGCGCAAAGGCAGGAAGGCTCAGAAGACGAGCTGGCACTTTTCAATCTCTCTGATCTGTGTGCTTTAAATACCCCGCACCATATGGGACACTTCTCTCTTGTCGAAATGTTCTGCCTAACTAACCACTCTTCATTCCTCTCAGCTTCTCTCTCAGTGTGTGTGTCATTGAGATGAGCTGGCAAGGAGGCACAAACAATAATGAGTACCATCATTTTGAGTTGAGAGCTGTTCATGTTTCATTTGGCTGCAGGCTCTCTACCGCTTGGCTGCGCATTGATGGACTACAAGCTTTTCTGATTTCAAAATGGTAGAACACTACAGTTATTTAGATTAATACCAGATATTTGATATTTGGCTAACATGTATCGCTTTTATTGCAATTTGCATCCTGTTTACCTCAACAAACGTTCTACTTTGGGCCTGATCTGTAAAAATACTCTGTATACCGTGGGGGTACCTCAGGGTCATACATTCCCTCCAACAAAACATTCATTATTCTACCTCAAACAGTACACAAACAAACATTTGCAATTTACATGTCTCTTCCTTAAGGTCATCTGCATGATCTGTTCTCAAGCAATTGAGAACCAACTACAATTTCACGTGTTATTGCTAATGCCGGCACAAACAAGATAGTCAGTATAAAAAATGCAAACCATTTGCATTGTGCATCTCATTAGTGGGGGGAAAAAAAGTGACAGCTCCCATTCTAACCCTGAACCAGAAAAATAGCAGCGGCAGAAAGCAATTTGCATGCTGGATTCTCATATTTAAATGCCTGCAGTGTTTTTAAGTCGTGCATAGCATTAACAAATCTTTTAATTACCAATTGCCAACAACTGTGTTTGGAATAATTTCTGCAGCTAAATGTGTTTTTTTTTTATATCCAGTTTTATCTGCAAGTGGCTGAAACAGTCATTAATCATAGGATGAAGTTTGTTCCACAGCTGTGGAAAAAAAGAGAAACGGATGATGAGTTCATAATGTATGGAGGCCCAAAGCAGCAATGTACATTAGAAAAGCAACCTCACTGCAGAAGATCTGAAAGCAGTCTCTGTGCAAAAGCAGTGAATCTTCAACATACCAAGGATCTCCAACAGTCCTGAACTCTTGTTTGGAGTTTTGCATTTAGTAATACACCTGATTTAGATCGTCAATGGATTGATTAACTAATGGTGACCATGGAAACCTCCAAAGTGCGGTGCTTTGGCCCTGCAGAGTTCCAGTTAAACACTCCTGTGATATAAAAATCCAAGTTTTCAGTTGTCCAGGTCATTCAGAATTTATATTAGTAGGAGTGTACCTGTTTCAACCCAATTCAAAGCAACATGTATCAGGAAAAAGTTGGGAAGTGATCAAGCCTGAACTGATAGGGCATCACAGTATCGGTAAAGGGTAATGGGTTGACGCTCCTGCTTTGGCCATGCTAGTTCTCCAATCTTACTAGACCACTTCTGAGCCAGCCGCGTCTGCCTTCAACCCTCCTGATGCTCCTGGATGCCTAAAAACAATACAGACGTTATTTCCCATTCAAACTCCTGCTATGTTATGATGTGTAATTAGCTACACATTACCTCGACTGCCAACTTTCTCTGGAATGTTTATTTGGCACTCCGTACCTTCCACATTCTCCTGTTCATTTATCATTCTGTACATGTCGAACAGTTTTTCCCCCGACAGTTTCATATAGACTTCTAAAACAAAACCTTGTCCTATCTTAGGGATCTTTACTGAATTTGAGCCTATTTGTTAATCTCACTTGTACTCATGTACTCTACACTCCTACTGTTAAGCCCACTATCCAGAGTCAATCAGAGGAGAATGGGTTCCCATCAAGTTCCCCTCGGTTCCTGACAAAGTTTCTTCAAAATGTCTTTAAGGAGCTTTTTTTAATCAACACTTTCGCCATCGGCTCGCTCATTAGGGGCCTGGAAAAGGATTTCAGTAAAGCTGCTTTGTGACAACGATTTTTGTTTAAAGCGCTATATAAACTGAAATTAAACTTGAACAATTTAAGTCTGATAACTTTTTTGTTACTAGTGTATCAATATTTAGAAATGTTATTAAATGTATTTTTGTGAATTAATTCATGGTTTCACGCTTCTCTGTGCCTGTCAGTCCCAGAGAAGGGGCGAGAGTCTCCCACTACTCAAATCTAGCACTTTTTTTCTCTATTCAAATTAAACTATTTTACTAATACTGAATCACATTGGATCATGATCACATATCGAAATGTAATACATCATGTCAGAAGGAAAGATGCAAAGCTCTATCTAGTAGCAGTAAGTCAAAGGGACTAGACTTGAGTTGTTCTGAAGATGCTTTGCCACTAATCTGAGTGGCTTCATTGTGGATCTTCATCAGTAGATGAGTGGTGAAACATCTTCAAGATTATAACTGGAGTCCATTCTCCTAGACACTACTATGAGACAAGGAGCAACTGCATGTTCTTCTTTACTAAAGTATGGACAAATCCTAAGTCTCCCTGATCCATTGATTTTTTTTTTCAGTCAATTCAGTGCATCACTTTTTCTTTCCAGACAGCAAAGCATCATATATCTGAAGATGACAGAACTTAGAGAGCTGCCCTCTACGGGCCATACATTATCCATGACACCCGTCACATGGTAAGCTGCTGTAGGCTTGCTGCTGTCTGAGCTCTCCAGGCCTCACATGCATGAAGATCTTTAAGAAGGCATTAGCACGGTGACATGCTAGTCTGGGTGCATTGGTGGAGGGGTCTACATGCCAACTTTGTCTGTTACTCGTTTAAAGTTTCCGGTCTCCATCAGGTCTCATGTTTCTGTCAGCATGCTGTCAGGATCCATTCCTGATCCCAGTATAAGCTATTATATTAAGATTCTAAGAATAAGGTTTATTAGTTCGAGAGTCCAAGAGAAATAACTGGGAGAGAGGATGGGAAGGAATGGAAACAGACAGAGAAAACGACTAAGTAGTGTGTCTAAGTAGTACGCCACCTATTCTGCAAACAATTTAGCAAGCAGTGGGTTTTCCCCATCAGAGAGAGTTCCAAGTGGAATGAACCCTGAGCTAGCCAAAGAACCCTTAAGGAACTCTTTCCCCAAGAGTGTACGCCACCATGGATTACCAAAGCTGGCATACTATTTTAACATCCTATCCAGATAGCAGATGAGTGATGGGTGGTGCCGGCCCACACATACAAATTTCATCTGACCCACATACAGCCGTGGAATGACAGTGATGAACTCATCTGAGTCTAGCTGACAGAACACAGCCGCAACTCCACCATGATGAGACTCTATAGTTGTGTTCCACTCTGGATGCAGATGCCTTAGTTGCTTCATCCTTTGAAGGTCCCTGTCTCATTGGGCAGCATTTTAACTGAAAGGGACCCTTGGCAGGCATCATGTTTAGGATTTCCTACTCTTTCCATTCATCGTCTCTTACGCAATTTCAAAACTTGCCTAAAAATCAGATGAATGTAAACCCCACTTCAGAAGATTAAAGAGAAGAAGGGGGGGGGGGGGTGAGTTAGGGTAAGGGGGAAAAAATAGAGGCGGGGGTTGGTGGTGTTTGTAGGCATTTTGAAGTGTTTGAAACCAGAACTGCTGCTCTTCTAAGCGGGAGTGATATGGCCTGGTTGACAGGGGTCCTCTGGGGAAAGAGAGTAAGAGAAAGAGAGTGAGAGATGGAGAAAAGAGCAACATGTCCTTCAGCTCATCTCTACAACAACCTCCATTAAACATTTATATTCCACCAGTGCACTCTGTAGTTTTCTAAAAATCGCTGCTTACTGCTTTTTTTTCTTTTTTTTTGATGTTGCAATCTTTGGCCTAATGCACAACCCGAAACAAATCCGCCTATTCTCCAGAAAACTGAAATAAATGCAAGATTGTAAATAAACAGATAAAGCACCATCAGCCTATTTAGATTGCCTCCCATAATGCACTGGCATTTAAGCATTTGTTGGACTGGAGAAAAGAGATCAATTTAGCTTCTGTACAAGATAAGAGCGCATGAAGACTGCCTCGAATAAACCCTTAAATCATCCTCACACTTAATCTACATTCAGCTCAGCAGAAGCTCTCTCGCTGTCTCTCTCTCTCTCACACACACACACACACACACACACACACACACACACCTCTAGGTGTGCGTTGAAAAGCAGTGTGCTGAGCCTTTAGCCCACTAGAGCTCGCTACATAAATTAGCAATGCACAAACAGCAATGGAAGGACACATCTGACAGCGCATATACCGTTAAAATGTTAGACATATCAGGGCTTGCATATTTATGCTGTTGCTTATTTCAACTGTCTTAGTGAAACAATGGAGCAAAATGTACATCATGAATTGTACACGCCCTTGCCAAGTTTTTACAACATACTGCTTTTAGTACTTTTAGCAGAATCAACTCTTTTTGTACATTTATTCAGTCCTCCACACTAGAGGACAATACACCAAATAGGCATATAGCTTTCAAGAATCATTGGCACTCTTGGGAACAATGAGCAAAACAGGCTATGAAAAAAATGGCATTGTTTATTAGCTGGATCTTACACTGAAAATGAAAGAAATATATCTTCTCAGTGAGGTTAAATTATTCAAAGACAATAAAAGTAAACATTTTTTCCTCAAAAACGCATGTACTACCACCTCTAGACATTCTTATGAACAAAATCTAATGAACATGCAGTATATTACCATAAAATGGTGTTCATTTGAAGCGTTCCGTCCTGCAAACAAACCGAAGTGGAAAAAAATCAGAAGGCTTTTAGCCATCTTTTAACGACTCTGCAAATCTTTTACCTAATGGGCAAAGTAGTAAAAAAAATTGGGTTTGGTGAACAAACAAACAAAAAAAATAGCCATTAAAAAAACGCCATTTAAAGGCGTGGCTGGAACAGTATGATAAATTTACAGAACCTAACATCACGGTTTTTGGTCCATCACGGTATCTGCCTACAGCTTCACTTTTTACCCAGTTTTTTCTCAATTTAGTCGTGGTCAATTCCCATCATTATCTTTGTTTCCCGCTATCACATATCAATCCAGAAAGGTGACGACTAACATATGCTTCCTTCAACGCATCTTCTCAAACCGCTGCTCATGCAACATCATAGGATAGCTGGAGGCGCTTGGAGAAGGGGGGCTAACTGCAACCTGTTTACACGAAAAGACAGATGCTTTGGATTGGCTAGCGTCGCTCTGATTGACAGAGGGAACAAGGCCAATTTATGTCATCTTGGATTCCCTGCAGTGGATTGCAGATGCATCATCAGGCGTAGAACTCATGATCACCCAGTGACGGAGTAAACCTTAGACAGTGGCGCCACTCTTTGGAAACTCTTTAGTGGCTATCCATGACTTTTATGTTTTACCAACATGGTCTTGTGATTTCAAATTCATAAGCAACTGGGTGAGCCAACTTAAATGGAAAGGTACTATTGGTTAAGGCTAAGGTTAAGATTATAATAATAATAATAGTAATCTTTATTTATATAGCACTTTTCATTTTGACTTTAAAATCTCAAAGTGCTTTACATATATAGATTAGAAAGTCAAAAAAAAAGTATTTATGATAAGGCACATTAAAGAATCAATGTACAATCACTAATTAATTCACTATAAATATTGTATTAGTACTACAAATCATGAAAAGTCTATTTAACAAGAGAAAAGACCCAAGAGCTAAGAATAAGCTAAAATAAACAAGTATGCTTTTAATCATATTTAAAAACACCTATAATGCTTTGTTTCTAAAGTTCTATGGAACACTATTCCAGAGTTTAAGGGCAAAAAACATTTTCCACCAGCTGAACTGCGAGTGATGCTCGGGATTAACACTAGGCCTGCTTCAGCTGAGCAAAGTGCTCGGGATGGGCTGTACTGTTTCAGAAGATCAACAAGATATGCCGAAGCTAAACCATTTAGAGCTTTAAATGTCATAAGCAGGACTTTGTAGTCTATGCGGAACTTAATAGGCAGCCAGTGTAGCTTGAATAAAACTGGGGTAATGTGGTAATGGGGTAACTTTCATTTCCTGTTAAGGACGCGGGCTGCTGCATTCTGAACTATCTGAAGTTTCCTTAAAGAGACAGCAGGGCAGTCAGCCAGCAACACGTAGTTACAATAGTCCAATCTCGAGGTTATGAAAGCCTGCACTAGTTTCTCTGGGTCATATAGGGTTAGCATATTTGTTATTTTGGTAATAAGCAGATGATAATAAGCAGTTTTTGAGATGTTACTTACATGGGAATAAAATGATAAACCAAGAGAGGCACCATTTGCAACTATCCTTACTTCTTTCTTACTACTATGTCAAATCCAACAAAATCGTTCATTTGTTAGAATTTCTACGAATTTTTTTCATGAGACAGGGATGGTTATACCCAGGTTGGAGCATAAATCACAAAGCCATTACTTCATTGCCCACTTATACCAAGGGTGCCAATAATTCTGGAGGGCACTGCATTCAAAGAGAGGAAGAGCCCATAGCTGGTTCTGTCTCACAGTGCAGATTGTAAGCACAACACTTGGTGAGCTTCTTGATGATTTTCCACACCCTCAGAGGCTCCATGACTTTATCAGACAGTTTCGTCTAGTCACACACGTTAACCTTTCAAACTCTCTGGTCAACAACCGTACCGGTGTAAATAATCACGGTTGTGTGTCTCTCTGGCATATACAGTATGGTAGCCTGGCTGAGTACGTCACCCACGGAAAAGCTGCTGAGGCGTCTCTCACATCGGCCAGACGAGGAGAGAACATTGGCCAATGAGTCACTACAGAACAGCCGGCCTGACTCAGACCAGGGCCAGCTGCATCACCGCCACTCGACTAGAGGTTATGAAGGTTTATAAACACCTGCTGGTGAACTCGTTGACACCTTGAAAGCACTCCATTAAAACCTGCACTAAGTCCAGAGATGCAGTGAGACAGCATTGGAGTTAAGTAGCATGGAGGAGGGCCATGAGAAGCACCTCAAAGAAATGGGCAATCAGTAGAGCTGGGCAATATGACAATATCAGCAATATCATGATAAATTATGTCACAATACGCTTTTATGAGAGTATCGCAGGTATTGTTAGTACTTTTTTATAACACTGATTGTCTTCATTGTTACTTACAGTAATAAATAGCTGATTGGATCTTAAAATCCATTTTTGTACAAATTGTTTTCTTCCTTTTTGTAGATAAAAGTAAAAATAATATTGAAACCATAGTTTTTCATGTTTTTTTAAAATATGGCACTAATGTTTTGCTGGAACATTGTGAGCAAACCAAGATATTTTGATACATATCATGCATTGTGTTGTGTTATGATATATAGAATTATGATATATGTGGAAAAAGTTACATTTATGTATGAGTATTGTGTCCTAATCTCAGCAGCTAGTCAAAATTATACCTGAGTTAAAGTTAAATAGCGTCCAAACTTAAATGTAGTCAAAAAAAGTAAATGATTGTAAGTAAATAAGATAAGAAGTCAGAAGACATGTTTTTTTCCAACATAGTCTCATTCACACGATTTCATTGGAATTAATTTCAACATCTCATAAGGTTATTTGAATTTGTACGAATTTTACGTAAGTTCAATAAGATGATTGGGTGTGGTATCTACACAAATGGGTATGGATTTGATTCAATGTTTTAAATACTGTTAATGAGTTAAAATGCACAGAAATGTGACTGATTGAACTGGAAGCTGGGCAAGAGAAAAGAAAAAAATCTGAGTCATGATCTTTGAGAGTTGTAACGAGTAACACGGCCTAAAGGAAAATGTGTGTGTGTGTGTATGTGTGTGTGTAACCCAAGCCCCAGATGATGGTGCACTGTAATTGGCTATAATTATTCTAATGGAGCAGGCTGGAGCCGAGGGTCACAACGCTGGACCCCAAATAACAACAAGAGCCTTCAACCTCACCGAGACTGGAGTGGACACACCTAATGGCCATACTGACAGTCATGTCTGCCTATATGTCACTGTCTGTGTGTGTACCTGTCTCTGTGTGTGTGTTGTCTACAGAGAATAGCAGGTTGCTGATAGATGCTGAAATGTTCACTTTGGCTCTTTGGAGGAAGTATTGTGATGCTCTGAGACACTGCGGTAGTGTACTTACAAAATTTACACACTCATAGGTGTTTATGTTTGTGTGTGTATTCTCACACTGAAGTATCATCAGAAGTGTTACATCAGCAAATATAAATTTGTCAAATTATATTTCTCAAACAAGATCAATCATCGTTCAGTAATATTATTGTGTTCTTATCTGTATATATACACTCCCGGACACAACACTAACTTACACACAGCATGATGACTTCACACTATGCATTTCCATGTACCCCACATCTGATATTAATAAGCATGAATATTCATGAAGGCTTCTCACCTTGGCTATTTGCCCTCAATCTAACAGACTGGTGTGTTTTTAAAGCCATGCTTGAGGCATACACACACAGAATGTGTGAACAGATCTGTACTCTTGACTTTGTTTCTCCCTTTTTTATCAGGGTGTGGAAGGTGGTTCTGTGGCGCCGTGGGAGGAGGCGAACTATGACCTCTACAAAGCGGTGGACCGCTTTGGCTTCCTGCAGTAAGAGACTTGACTCATAGATTAACTGGGCAGGAGAATAAATTCAAATTTAATACACCTCTATACATTTGTATACACAGTGGGGTCCAAAAGTCTGAGACCACATTGAAAATCCACCACCATGTTTCACTGTTGTTTTTGTTACACTGTGGTATCAATCTCTCTTCTGTTCGTCTCCTTACATAAACCCTTCTGTTACTGCCATAAATCTCAAACTTG
>JAOUQW010000004.1:10235659-10247146 GCA_028565825.1 Olivaichthys viedmensis
GGCAAGTAATCATGGGTTATAAAAAGTGTCATCTGATTGCGTCAGTGATAGTATGTGGAAAGTGTCAGTGAGAACGTGCCTCTGTAGTTGTCTGACTAAAATGTTCGCTTTGTATTGGAAAAAAACCCAGACGTGCACACACTCTGTCATCAATAGCTGGAGAGAGATGCGTGTCAACTCCTGTAGATGAGATCTACAGGAATGGAAGCATGTTTCAAATGCAAAGCGAACATTTTAGTCAGACAACTACAGAGGCACAACAAGACAGGATCTGGTATGAGTCAAACTTCCTTCCATCCATCACGCATTAAATTCAACCAACCAGCGAGTCTCACTCCACTTCAGTTCCACCGTGCAAGTTTGACTGATGAAGACGTCACAGCAGAACTCTTGACAGCTGGCTTAGACAGAGTACAAAATTGGAAGTGGCGCAGACATTTCCCGTGTGTTGACGTGTCTTTCCGGCCTGCTAATCATACACATTTTCCCCTTGTCCATGACGGTGACAGGACTCTGCAAGTATGCCGTCTTCTATCCTTAAACGAGAAGAAGTTGACGCAGGCAGGACGGCAAAACAGAAACTTCCCTGCACCAGCATCTATTTCGGGGTTGGGTGGGTGGAAAACAGAGAGAGTGTCGAAATATCAACAGTAACACATTTTGGGGGGAAGAATGGGAGTGTAAGAATGAATGTGTGTACGGCTAAGAGAGCCTGAGCACATCACGGCTAATGTCGTTGCCGTTGTCATGGCCCTCAGTGTTTAAATTTAGACTCCTAGCTCCCTCTGTGTATGTGTGTGTGCTTACTGTGTGAAATAAAGCCACCGGGGTAGGTGTTGATATTCGGTGCTGCTGCTTCTGTCATTTCCAGCCATTCCCGCTGAGGAAGTGGAGGAATAAAAGAAGCATCTTCTCCCTCACTTGCATCAACGGCTATATTATTTGATTTAGCCACTTTTGTGGTCTAACAGAGCGAGAGAATGAACAAGAGTGAGAAAATAAAGACTGAAGGAAAGGAGGGATGAGAAATAAGGTGGTCCCACTGCCCCATGCCAGCTCATCTCCTGCTAATTAGGGAGCAAGTTACCTCGTTCTTGTTATTAAAGTCTCGCCCAAGCCCCTCGGCCTCTCCACAAGAACAGAAAACACAGAAAGACGAATGAGGTAGTTTTAAAAACTGAGTTGATGGAAACACAGTGCTTCCAACTTCCTCTCAGTTCAAGAGCTCAGTCGTGCACAGAGGACGATTCCACAGCAATGAAAGCACATGGGACAGTTTTCTGCGTCAAAGACTATGTGTCCTAGAGAAACATTCTGGTTAAAGGCGTTTAATGATTTCTGACATCCCAATGATGGTCTTGTCCACCTGGGAGACAAGACAATGGGTACATTTACATGCACGCTAGTAACCCTCTTAATGAGTTTTACCCTGTCTTTGATCATATTCGTGATACAATGTTTACATGGAACACAGTAATCTACATCAATTGAGATGCAGAGAATATTAGCTAGCTTGCTAACCTTCATCTTAGAAATCAAGGCTTGTGACACTACTTAATAGAAATTATAGTATATTACAATAAGATGGTGTATGAATCCACTGTATGTGATAATGTCCTCTGGTATTAGTTTTCTGTAAAAGGGTAATTCATTTAATTTCGTTGATCATTGGCAAGGATGTCCCTCTTAGTTCCAGATTATGTATTCTTCAAATCCTCCCAAAGGTTAATAAAAAACAATCCTCTTTGATTACCGTATGTGTCTTAGAAGCCAAACGTGTAATAGCTTGTTCAAGGAAAAAGAAGAAGAAAAGCCCTGCTGTAACACAGTGGGTGACATCATGCCTTGGGGATGGCATCATGCCTTTCATTAGAAAAACCAACCTATTTTACTACTGTCATAGTCGACCTCGACACCACTGCCACACACATGTAAAGCCAACAGAGGTCCCCATCGCCCGAGTATTGAGAGCACCTAACATTCATTACTCCCGCATAACCTGAGCACATAAATAACCCGGACTAACATACACTCCTTGCGAAGTATTGCCGCTATACTATGGTTGACAATTCTGAGCGTTATTCCATCCTGATTTCTAGTATTGACCCACGCCCGTTCTTTGGTTTTTGCTCTTTGCCTTGCCCTCTGGATATCGCTGTGTTACGGACTGACTTCCTGGTATTTCGACTATATGCCTGGCTCACGACAACGAACTTGGATTTGCTGGTATTTGTGAATAAACTGCATTTGGATCCTACCGGTGATTTCCTTGCCTTCTGTTACAACTACAGGCAAGTGGAAAGAATTTAGAAATGCAGTATTTAAGCTCTATCCATAAACTCTATCCATAAAAAAAAAAGAAATGTTTATCTTGAGTGATTAATTGGTGATCTTATTTTGCTATAGCATGCTGAGTTTTTTTTTTTTTTTTTTCCTGTACTCTTTTCTGGTTATGTACATTGTTTCCTTGTGTGTTACTTTCTATGGCTTTTTTATTAATGTACCAATTAAAATGTTTCATCTTTGAAATGCCAATAAAGACATTGTTGTTGTTGTTTTTAAAGATGGTGTATGAAAAAAATCACTTGCACAATTAGAAAAATGGGTTCCTCAAGAGTTGTTTGGATGCTTAACAGTTCTATTTTTCTAAAGGTAGAAGCTTTTCTGAATGGCAAACCCTCTGTTGCATTTTAGAAAAAAATGGCAAGGCAACTAGTAGCCGTCAACATATCGGGGGTTTTTCATGTCAAACCAAAATGTTATGATTGGTATGAAGTGGAGGAGGGAATGATTATGTAGAAATGCACTTTTCGGTAATACAGTGGAGTGTTTTGCAGAATGCTGGCCGTGCCACATTCCAGGATAAGAGTATCTAAAAGATAAAAATGTTTTCTTTAAAATAACTGAATTTCGTACTCAAATCAACTTTTCAGAATGGTTTTAGAGGCTGTGAAGGTTGTCATTAATATCCTTTTAGCTGAAAACCTGCACTTAAAAAATAAATTTAAAAAATCAATCGTTCTTTAGATTGCTAATGGTTCTAGCTTTTTATAGGGGTTCATCTTGGAACCTTTTGTGAAAGGAAAACCTACTCATGTAGGGTTCTACATAGAACCTATAAGGGTTTCCCCCAGAACGACAATTTGGAGAAGCCTTTCGCGTCCTAGGTGGAACCATTAATTTTTTTAAAGAGTGAGATCATAAAAGGATACATCAACATTTTCTCCTTGGAAAGATTCATGAGATAAGCAAGGCATGGTGTTGTGTAAATCCTGTGTGCCTGTAATTGAGCATCCCAAGGAACACTGTATGCTTAGCGAGCCAAATGCAGCCAAAGATTCAGAAAGTACGACTTGCCAGGGGGGAAGAGAGGAACTGCATAGGTTCTGGACAGAGTGTAAACCCTTGAATTAAAAATGTCATAGGCTTACATCAGTTTGTGTAACCAAGATAGGATGTTTAAAGGCCCAACCCTCTACCTAGGACACTGATGTGCTATTACCTTTTGCATTGGATATTGAGATGGCGTTGGATTGTTCGCCCATCTCAGGAAATCTTGATCCTTCATATCAAAAATACATGTTTTAATAGTTAATTTCGCACCATCATCAGATGTCAGGTTGCCACTACAGAACTGATGCATTAACATTTACAACTTACATGGCACCTTATGTTACTGGAAGAACAGTAAGGCGTAAGATCTCTATATATGACCTTAACTTTTTACATTCAGAACGCAGCGATAGATGAGCAGTTGAGGTCCTGTTGACCGAAAGGTTGTGAGTTCTTAGAAAAACAGAGTTATTCAATTGTTCTTTGGATAGTTAAGTGTTTTTAGCTTCCTAAAAGGGTTCTACTTGGAAGCATTTCTGAAAAACAGGAAACACTCTGTTGTAGGGTTCTACATAGAACCTTTAGGGATTCTTCTAGCACCTTATTATTCGCTTTCTATTTTTTTAATTCATCATTATTTTAATCCTTATTTCTAAATCTTGTTCCTATTTGTAATTAATTTGAATTATTTTTTCTTTCTTTGCAAAGCACTCTGAATTGCCTTGTGTATGAAGTTGTGCTATATTAATAAATTTGCCCTGCCTTGCCCTAGAGGTACAACCAAAAAACCCTTCTCGGGTTCCTTTTTGTCCAAGACTGCCTCACTTGTACTTCACAAAAACACCTGCCAAATGAATACATGCAAATATACGGTGTTTTCGAGCATTACATGAGGATCATCAGACAATTCACCAAAGAAAAAACTATATGCAAGGTGAAATATTCACCCAAACAATATTAGCTAGTGATATTAACAATAATAGGCTCTTTGACGACTTTTTACAAAACAGCCAATGTGCAGAACCTTTAAAATAAACCCTACTTAATGCAAGTGCACTGTTATCAGCATAGGACCCCCATCCCTCCATCTGAACACGGATTGTGTGTCTGGCTGTTATGAAGCTTCTGTATTATGAGACACCATGCTGGTAATGACACTCATTCATTTTTATTACCACTGTGGTTATTGCCCAGTGTGCAGGACCCACTCATCATCCGTGCTGACAGACAAGAGGTGGGAGGACAGCAAAGAAGGAAACATGCTAGACAACAGAGGATATGTTTACACACATACATTTGTGTGTTATGTCTAGGTATAACAAATGTTTAATCCTCTCCCTCTTCCCAAGTTTTAAAATGCTAAATGACTTGTGCTACATTTTACTGACTTTTTTACCTACATATTTCTTGACTTTTGGAAAGCATTGGACTGACCACTGAAAGTGCTGTTATACCAAAAGAATGTAACATCTCATATTGTCTTATACAGTACATGTCTTATAATTATCGCCATCTCTATACACTACTTGAGTAGGAAATAACAATTGACTTCACCGTACCTGTGCTTTTGGAGGGCACAGTATACGGTGATTGATTCTGTCCCCTCCTTACTGCCTTTCTTCACCATTGGTAATGATGGTGTCGAAATGTCAGGGGATATATTTCCTGAGCAAGTGAAGATAAAGAAGCTCCCGGGATGATGGATGGCATCAAGTTCTGTTGAAAGTAGTAGGACTGATGGGACAGATGACTTCCCTTCACAGTGGCTAAGTATCTTACCGCAGTGCTGTGGAACAAGATCCATTTTCCATAGTACACAGTGGCTGAAGTTTTGAAAATTGTAAGAAAATCTAAGTAAACCAAATAGATTTAAATTCATGACGAAGTAGGGTGTGTTGCCTCCTACCTTCCAATCAGAGATCCACTGTGAAATTGACACCAGACATCAGTCATGGTATGTCCGGGCAAGAAATGGACACTTTTGATAGCTTGGGGCCGGTTGCACCAACAGGTCTTTATTGAGACGGTCTTAACTGCTAAATAGGTTGTATTAAGTCCAGCGCCACTGTCTGACAATGTGTTGTAACCACAATATTTAAGCCTGAAATTCATGTTTTGGGCAATGTAAATACACTTAAAAAACTATGGAATGGCATTCAAGAACAATATTAAATGTATAAATATGACATTATTAAATAATTAAGCGTGTCGCCCCTGTAGAGGCAATGAAAAGGTGATTTTGTTTTGTGTGCACAAGGTGCTCAGAGACAAGGCTTAATTGGTGCTTAATTCTTAATGCTTAATTGTTTTAATCGGATACAATGCTTATCTCGAGGACCGATTTTGATATGGATATAATTATGAACTGCACCTACTTAAAGTGAGCTGTAACCATACAAGTGCTTGGTCAGCTTATCCATTAAACCGTGGTCACCTTATTACATCAAATTAACCAAAACATGGGCATTATTTTATTGATTCAAGAACTGCGAGTTAAAAGCATGAAAGAAGTAGCCTACATTGCATGCACACATTATGATTTCATGACCTTGATTTAGTATCTCATGGCCACATTAAATTACTCGCACAATTTACTTTTTGCGCAATATAAAAAATAAGATCGATATTTTCATAGCCTGCCCAGTCACTTCTGTTGCAACTTACAACAGCAGATACAGCATTTTTCATCACTGCCTGAGATTCACGCTTTCTGCCGTTGTCCATGCAAAATAGTTTTGGTTTTTTTCAAAATACTATTTTATACTACTTCTACCTCAAAAAAATAGGATGTGCTGTATCAAGTGCTATTTTATAGGCTGGCCGCCAAATAATATGAGTGGAAGCCATATTTTTAAATTAAGAAATTTCCAGTGATCACAAATTAATGTGATAATCACAACTAGGACTATTCATGCAGCCTCACTATATTCGCAATATAGTAGACTACTATTAGATGTTTGTTTGATACTTTGCTTTCTTCTCATTTGTATATCATCATATTAGTTTAAACTGTATTTCTTTTTAACTGTCTCTTGCTTTTATGCTACATCGTATTGCAGTTGACAGCAAAGAAAAAAAAACCATGATCTATAAGTCCGCATTTTCTTTCCCATAATGTTTTGGGGCTTGGTGTTTCAAAGAGGGTGGTCTAGACGCTATTGAAAAACTCTTGCCCCAAGATCTCTACACAAGAAGAAACCTGGCAACCTCAGAGGCGTGACATGCATGCAGGTAATTTCAATAATCTGAATGGGGCGCCCAGAAATTCATCTTGAGCACATGAATACGGAGAACTTTCCCCACATAAATACTGGCGTAACTTTTAATCTTTAGTTGACAACTTAAGTCGCCAACTCTGAATATGGCCCTTCATGACCTGAACATATAGCTCTAGCTGCATTATAACTTTTCTTGGTGAAGGGGGCTCTTGGGCTGGTGGATGGGCATTACTCCGAGATGCGTCCAGCTGTGCGAGTCAGCCCTCTGGTGATGTTTCAACGGTGCCAGATGTTTCCACCAAGGGGAGCAATGATTACTTAGGGACCTTTTTTTTTTTTTTTTATTATATTTTTTACCACTATATCGAAAACAGAGAATGACAAAAATGATGTTTGTTGACTATTAACAGTATAGATCCTACATTACCATTGGGGAAGGTTCAACCATTAAGAAAGCTGACATAAATAAACTTCATTCGTAGACAACATTCTCAGCTTGTGGTTTGTAACCTGGGGGCCCCAAACAATTGCTTGGTTTGCTTGCCCTTTATCACCTCTGGTCTGGACTCGTTGTTTTCTTCCTTCTACTAACTGGCACAGTGAAATTCTGTTGAAGCCAAGCATCATTGTGGAACTTCTGATGACTCATGTCAGCAGGCTGACCAGCACTAAGCTGACGGTAGATCAGGATGTCTCTTGCTGACAACATAGTGGTTTTGATATCCATGAGGTTAGAGTTGGCTTTAACCTAATCAGTCATGCTAGAACTGGGATAACTGAAGAACCAACATGGCTTCATGCTTGCAAATTTGTAACAATTAGCATGACTCAATTCGTATGAATGGTTCTGAGGGTTAAGCCCTAAAACTCCTGGCTTATTATTTATTTATTCATCCTGAAGCATATTATTTATTAACTTCTATGAATTATTCAGTAACTACAGTGAAACTAATAGTAAAGGCATGTAGTTTTGAGAGTGAGGAATGTAAGTCTGGACAGGTCCTGGGAATTTAAGAGGTTAAGGGTAAGATTAGGGGTGGGGGTTAGCGTTGGTATATTTATCACGACCAAAATCGACCTCATTGCCCTTGCACGTTCAATTTCTTGTGTTTTTTGCATGAGATCATGTTTGTGGAACCTGTAGGATATGCTACAGTGATTAATTAGAGTGCCACTGTAACCCAATTTTTGTCCTTTCATCACCAAGTATCAGATCAAAGCAAGATTCCACAGGGAATACTCCTCTGTCCTTTGCAACTTCATAACCTTAAGTATACCCAATCAATAAATGTGTTAAATCCCAAGAATCATGGACTCCCCTTCCTGTCCCAGCCCCTTTGTCGTTCCAGGGGGAAATAAAGTGAGAGACAACATTACATCTGCACTGGGCCTGGTCCAACAAACAGAGATCTATCACAGAAATGGTCCCATCCCCTCTTTGTCTTGAAGTTAGACACAAATACATCTCTCTCTGAAGCCTTCCAGACAAAATCAATAGGCAGAGACAGCTGAGGGGAGAAAGGCAGGCCACTCCTCATCCACTTGGATCCGCTTATCCCTGAGTCTGGGCCATAAAAGACATCATATGCAGCAAGTAGCACACCGAAGTCATAGCTGTATATCTCTCTGATAAAGGCTTTATCGTACGGTAATTTCAAAAGGATTTATACCTTGTACTTTTGTGGCAACTCCACAACATTCTGGAAAATATATTACTATATGATTTCAAGTGCCTGTGTGTGGTCGGTTTGAGTGTTGTACAAAAAGTGCCATGTACAATAGAAATCCGTAAGCTTGTGTGGAAATGTGTGCAAAGTGCACACTAAAACACACCTGGGGCCATATTAAATAATGATATCCTCTGGACCACCACTAAGTTGTTGCAGGTTTAGGAGCTGCTTTTTGTGCTCAAATGCTTTGTGAATTACTCTTGGATTGAAAAGAAGGAGTCTTAAAATCAGGATAAACCCCTCAAATTTAAAAAAATAATTTCCTTAAATCTGCAGGTTAGCAGGTTAGGAGCTACGTTTAGCCTCAAGAACTTTGGGAAAACTGGCCATGACTTTTCTAAAAGTACCATAGTGTTAAGATGTTCTTGACCATTTAAGCGGTTCTCGATCCCAGTACTGAAGGGTTTATTGTGTTTTCACAGCTCTAACACATCTTATTCGACTCACCAGCTCATTAACAAGCCCGGCATGAGCTGGGTCAGGTGTGTTAGAGTGGTGAAAACATGGACATATAAAAAGCATTGGATCCCCAGCACTGGGATTGAGAACCAATGGCATTGGAGAGCATTTAGATCATCTTATAACGAAGTTTTATGTACTCTCAAAATTTGGAGAAAACTGCATAATCATAAGGCCTGTTTAGATTTTATATGAATGGAATAAATGCAAATCGTTAACTTCGTTCAAAACGTTTTTACATAATGTCATTTGGCTGTGTTTAACATCAAGCGGACGTGAACGATTCTCGGTGAGTAGTGAAGAAAAACCTGAAACCTGAAAATTCAGAACCAAATTTCAACTTGTAACAGAAATGTAACAGCACCAAGGCACAACTTTTGAGAGCGGAATTTAATCTTTCCTCTGGCGGCTGCACACTCGCAGGTAAATAAAGCTGAGAATAGAGCAAGACAGGGACTTATTGAGCCAGATATTGAGCGTAAGATTTTTGGTTCGGCAGTGGAAGTGAAAGCCGCAGTCAGACCTATTTTTCCTCAGCTATTGTGCCTCAACAACACCGAGGCACGTTAAGATCGAACCAAAACTGCAGGCGTGAACAATGGGGAGAAGTGTTTTGCGAAGATGGTATTATTTTACCTTAGTTGACTTTAAAAATAACACTCAAGAGTAGAAGTATTGACTTGTTTTGATTTGATTCTGTAAGCGGCATGACCTCGGCTCTAAAGTGAAAGCCGAAGTATGACAGTTAACACTTTACCTGTCAGTTTCTAAAGAGTAATGAGCAAAGACAGGTGCTGTCTTTTTGGCTCTTTTGTGGGCTCAAGCTAGCCACATTTAGAGGAGGATTTTAGCGTTTGTAAAATAATTATGGACTGGAAACTCACAAGAGACAATTTATTGTCCAGGACCAACACATCAGGCAGTCTTACATATTTGATTTCGTTTTAATAGTCTTATAGGTAAAAAATACATTTTTATATTCTGCAACAGTTTTATGGAACAAAGCTTCCCCCTGAATCCAAGCAAATCTCATCAGAAAGAAATTATGAAGTCGTATTAAAACAATGGTTATTCAGCAGGACTGTTGTCAAATTGGTGCATTTTTTTCCCCACATATAAAGAGTATTTATTGGGAAATTTACACTTC
Organism: Olivaichthys viedmensis; assembly: GCA_028565825.1. Taxonomy (NCBI): domain Eukaryota; kingdom Metazoa; phylum Chordata; class Actinopteri; order Siluriformes; family Diplomystidae; genus Olivaichthys; species Olivaichthys viedmensis. The sequence continues at coordinate 10,245,547 of JAOUQW010000004.1, forward strand.
CAGCTGATTATTGCTGTGCTGTCTTTACGTGTGTTTGTCACGTCATTGTGTCTTTTCTTGTTTCTACAGGTTTATTGTCTATTCATCCTTGGTCATTATCCTATTTGTCCCTTAATGTGTGTAATAAATGCTGTGTGTTATATATGTTCTAATCATTAAATAAATTCATTTATTCATTCACCACGAAGTCAATCCCACCACATGGCACCATTCACGGGTTTCATACTGAACCTAATATAGTGCTGTCCAAAGTTATTATGAGTTTTTATTTCTTTTAACATTTTTTTCGGGTTCTTTCTTTCTTTCTTTTTTTAAGTTTTAGTCTTTATTTTAATAAAAAAAGTTTGTACACTTTAAGGCTGTGCTTATAATTCTTTGCAATTTAATGACTATGCTTTGTAAGCATTTCATAATAAACCTCCAACAAACCACTATAATTAATTAATTATGGACACGGGCTAATATAATTGTCACTGTTTATCATAAAGCCGTGTGGTGTACTGCACAACTATAATGGCTCATAATGTGCTGTGCAAAAATTATAAAGCACTTTTATTATTTATCAAGAATTATAAAATTATTAAAGGTTTGAATGTCACTAGTGAGTGCTTCTAGTAGAATGGTTGTTCAGTAATTCCTCATTATATCTTGTAAGTGCTATAAACTTTAATTGCAGGATTCCAAAAAGGGAGATTGAAATCAGTTATAGGCAGCTTGTCCTTAATTATTGAAAAATTACAAGAATGCTTATGTAGCACACACATATCCTCGTCCAAGCTGCAAGGACATTTCAAATCACAAATAGAGAATTTAGCTCCCAACTGGCGCAGCTGTAAACTTTCGCCCTGTTGTTGGGATATTGCGAGTTCAGATCCTTACAGTATCACAGCTGTCCGTGGCCGGAAATCTGAGAGAGCATAATTGGCCTCTACTTATTTTCCTGTTTTCATTTTATCACTAGAAGAAGACGTAAATGCCTAGATTTTAGAAAAAGAAGCAAAATGCAGTGGTTAGCTCATACCCGTCTGGTTATTTTATTTCCTAAGTCTCTCTCTATGAGTTTAATTTAAGGTTGTTTTTTTCAGAAGCTAAAATGTGCCACTTTGTTTTGTTGGTACATCGGTTTCAAATGCTGGGTTTCATTGAATTGCTTTTTTAAAAAGCAACGACTAATTTGGGAGAAAAATCAGAGTGAAATCATAAATTCAGACACTTATAAATAGTGACACGTTACAACATGTTTATAAGGTCATTAAGCAATTAATTATGGTACTGGGACGTAATGAGGCATTACGAGAGTTTATAAAGATTCTTATAATCTCGTGTTACAATTTAAAAAATTATAATGATTTATGAATAGTGGATTAATGGAAAGTGTTACTATCTACATTTATTTTACTTTTATGCATTTTTGGTTAAGTTTCAGCAGTTAGGTGTCACGTGCGGGGGTGCGGACACAATAACATAGCCGCTTTCTTTAAACAACATCTTTATCTTACTTACACAAAGATCGGGGGGGAAAGCAAAACTCACGGCGCGACAGGCGTGCTCACACACAAACAACAGGAGACAATACAGGACGGACACAAGCGGGTATTTA
>JAOUQW010000004.1:10272991-10284209 GCA_028565825.1 Olivaichthys viedmensis
TACATCCGGATTTCTGTAAAGCTGCTTTGTGACAATGTCCATTGTTAAAAGCGCTATACAAATAAAATTGAATTGATTATAGACTCAGTTATAATGATTTATAGAACATAATTTTTTTACACCCCCGTCCCGTGCTCTATTTTCCATGATGTCAGATCAAGTGTCACACAAATCTCACTCTTAGCCATTCCTGAAAGCCTTCCATCTCTTCCATCCTCTCTTACTCCTACACACACACATATACACACAAACATTTCCTCTCTAACTAAGAGGAATCACTGTGTGATCTCATATCATGTTTGTAGCTCACTCCATCGGCGTGTCCAAAAAGCGCGCATGTACACTTTCACCACCACCTCAATGATAATGCAGAGAATACGTCATGTCTGGGACTGGCCGGCCCAAGAAAAAAACGATGGCTGCTCTCACAGAGGACAGGCTGTGAGCTAATGCTAAGAGAAGAGGGAGTCGTTTGGGAAGAAAATGACTCTTTAGTGACCCCTGGAGGTCAGGGTGGAATTGCATGTTTGCTTTAGCAATTCAATTCAATTCAATTCAATTCGATTTTATTTGTATAGCCCTTTTAACAATAGACATTGTCACAAAGCGGCTTTACAGAAATCCGGATGTAGATAAACTGTCAGCTCCGGAATTATTAGTACCCTTGGTAAAGATGGGTAAAAAAAAAAGGTTATGCAGTACTAAATGCAGGGGTGCCAATTTGTTTAAAAAATTGGTTTTTGTTTTTACTTAATAAATTTACTTCAATTAAAGGTTAGATTTCTCTCATATTTTCAGTGTTTGACCAAGCTCATTAACCATCAAGACGTTTTTTCATAACCTTTTTTATCCATCTTTACCAAGGTTGCCAATAATTCTGGAGCTGTTGAGAGAAATGCATTTCCCTGCATTTAGGACCCAGTAATAAGAAGTATGCTGCTGTGGTGTATTAACATCAAAGGCAAGCAGTAAGCATACCAATGCAGAGAAAATACCAGAACGTTATTCTTCAGCTTACGGTCAGCTTTAATGGATAATTGATTAAGCTATAAATTAACATGACGCAAACATTACAAATCAAAAGGATGGGCACGTGTCGTCTTTTTTTTTTTTACTGCACGTACTAAAGGTCGCATTGCACTAAAGATTTCCAGACGTAGATTAGGACACACACACACTTAAGACTGACAGGCTGAGTGAGAGTCTCTGCATCAACATTTCAGGGCTGTTCGTTTGCAGCTGCGCTAAAGACGTTCTAAATCAGGTTGCCTGCCGCTTTGGCTGGCATGGGGTTTTTTTTAACACCTCAGAGTTTCAGATCAGGAAAAAGAGCTCTGGTGGAAAATGTCTTTTTGGTTGTTTGTGTGTGTGTGCTTCCTTGTCAGGGCAAAATTTAGTATAAGATGATTAGCATTGATTAGCATCAACCATTTCGAGGGCCTGCCTTGCCTAGACGCTCTCACTTCATTCGAGTGAACTTGTGTCATATCACTGTAGTCAAACTTCACATATGAATGAATGGAAGTCAAAGTGAATGGATTTGTGCTTTAATCTCAGTGATGTTTAGCCGCTCATCTGAGGTTCTTCATCGGTTTTACTGAATGGAGGCAAATTTCCCAGCACAACATCATGAGGTAAAATGACATCAGGGTCCGGAGGTGTGTATTGGTTTGAAACCACCAGACTAAAGCAGTGTGTTGTAAGTAGATGATAGGTGGTGTCATATAGCCCCCCTAAATAACATTTGCATGGCGAAAAAAACTATTTACTTAAGCAGTTAATTAGCAAACCTTGGAAGGGTGAGCCAATAGAAAACAAGAGGACAGGCCCTGGTCTCTTCTTTCTGGAAAAAAAAAAAAAGATGTACTGCTAAATATTTGGTAGCGCTCACACCAGACTTTTGCTTCACACTTAGCTAGCTAATGTTAGCTGTTCACAGAACCACTACGTTCCCTCCAAAATCACCTCACACCAGCACTGCCCATAATTGCCTGATTTTTGCTCTTCCCCGGCGAGGAAAAAGGGGAGGCAAAGGTCTGAGTGACCACTGCTTTACTCTTTCAAACCAGACGTCTTCTCTGTCCAGAATGTGGTTAGTAGCATGAATCATAAATCAGCCGTAATGCTAAGCCAATTAGCCTACAGTGTGATGTGTCACTGCATTCCACCTGTCGTCTCGCAAATGTCTACTACCCATATCTGCAAAAAGTTGGAATATAATTTATGTAATTTTACAAAAATATTTAGATGTGCTTTTGGTGCATATCTGTCTGCACAAGCTTGAAGTTGTCCTTCCCCGGCAGTGCCTTTCCGGATGCTGATCATTATATAGCATCAGAATGATGCTGGTATTGCAATCTCATTGCAGAATTACACTGAGCAGGACAGCAGTCCTTACTGTCTATTCTATTACTCTAATAGTATTATTCTAATACTGTTCATCTGTAAGGATTATCACCAATTCGCAGGGTTGATTGCTTTGACTTTCATTATAGTGCTTAAGTTTGTAGGGCTTTTGTCAATGCAAGTTGGGTTTGATAATTAGTAGACTAAATGTATATACCATGCATGTAGGCTATACCTATGCTATGAACGCAATAGCTTACCTAAAGGCTTATAAGTGCAAAAATTGTCATGATGACACTGAGAGGCAACATGCAATTTGAGAAATGCAGTCATCTTTTGAATTTAAAGGAAAAGCCATTCTCGTCTTTACAGCCTGATGTTCCGTTTTCTCTAGCCGATACCATTGAGCCACAGAGACACATATATATTATCCCATCTCGGAGTCCAGAGACCTGTTTATGCACTCATTTAGCTGAATAATAGACTTGGTTAACTTTAGTATTGGCAGTTATGCTCGGGGGTTTCGCAGTAATTGTGCATTAATAATTGTGTACATTTGTTCCGATTCCCAGATGCTTCAATAATGTACACACCACGATGGATGAGTTTCTGTCTAAGGCCTAGTCCACATTAACACGGGTAAATCTGAAAACGCTTCTTTTTCTTATACGTTTTGCCTTTCCATCCACACTAATACGGCGTTTTTGACCACCAAGAACGCATCTTTTTCAAATCCGCACTCCAAAGTGGATAAATCTGAAAACGCCGTTTTCGCTTTTTAGTGGCGAAAACGGCCAATAGTGACGTAATGGTGATGGGTCAGACACCCAGTGCGCATGCCCAATTTTATAGTTTTTTTTGTGGATGGGAAGCTTTTAGGAAATGGACTAAAAACGCCGTTTTCAAATTTACCCGTGTTAGTGTGGACTAAACACTTCAGCCAAATAGGGGAAACATTAGGTTACGTTTACATTTATTCACTCGACAGATGCTTTTATCTAAAGTGACCTACAAGTGAGACAAGATCCAAGCACAGAGCTGAGGGTTAGGGGTCTGGCTCAAGGGCCAAACAGTGGCTCTCTGGCAGTCCAGGAATTTGAACTTTGAACTTTAACCACTGTTCCTCATCGGTTGTTGGTCTGGTGAACCTTTTAGCTGTTTTTTTACCCCATTTTTTTCTCGTTGCCAATTCCCACCCACTAGCTAGCTAGTTCTCTCCTGCCGCAGGACAACCACTAACCGGGGAGGGTGGGGCTAACACGTGATTCCTCCAAGAGGCATTAAGCCTACTGCCACATTTTTTCAAACTGCTGCTCATGTAACGTCACAGGGCAGTCCACGTGCTCTGAGGAAAGTGTCCTCTTCCATATGCATGAGCTCACAGACGCCCACAATTGGTTGGTGTCTCTCTGATCGACAGGAGAGAAAGTGTAATGCCAACCCAGAGAGCAGGACCAATTAGGCTCTTTTAGATTCCCTGCATCGTCAGGGCTTGAACTAGCGATCTCCAGACGATTGGGTGAACGCTTTACTGTTGCGCCACTCGGGAGCCTTTTAGCTGTTTTAACCTCCACCTTTAAGGACTTCTCTGAGATATTTACATGCCTTCACATACTGAAATGTACAAATACGTGTTCGGTTAAGTTTTAGTGATCTACATTCCCATCGCTGCCATTCCATCGCTCTATTTACATCAACCTGTCAGAAGGTCAAAGTGAAATGCCCTGAAAGATTGGGCATCCCTGCTTTTCCGTACTCTGGACAGGGAGGCAAATATATATCTGGCCATTTGACATTTCTTTGACATTTCCGCTCTTTTTTCCAGAGCGGAAAACATTTTTTTTTAATACAAAAAGTTAAGCACTCCCTAATGTAGGCTCGGGAGCGCTAACCTTTTGTTAAAACGCGACTCAGAAACTCAGCTGTGTTCCTCGAGCCAAGTATGAAATCGCAAAATCACATCGAGCTCGCGCTGTTGTCACAACAGACAATATTATTCCAGTCAGGCAGGCATCGAATAAATGGTGTGCTTTTTTAATTTAAAAAGTCACAAAGCACACTGGAGCTGCCGCAGTAATGATGACACAGCCTAAAGCTTAGCAAATCTTTACCATAATAAAGGGCCAGAAGCATGTTCGAGTCTGCAAACTCATACTGAGCTTCTGTTATATTAGTTTTATGCTGTTCTGCTGTTCTACTGTTTTGAGTAAAATTCTAATCCAAGCAGGATTACTCATTTTAACTACTTCAAATATCACTCTGTTTTTCTGTGAACACTGGAGTACAGAAATTATTATATAGAAATATGTTGAAATCGGGTAATTCATTTAACAAGTTGCTTTTGTTTGTCTTTTGTCCGATCACTGCTACTATGACAATGCAAACTACCACAGCTACTGAAATAGCACATCAACCTTAAATACACTAATAAATTGTCATATTGCATTAAAAATTTCAACATGTCACTTCGCAGTCAGTGGCGTGTCCAGGTTTTTAGACATGGGATCGCAAAAGGGGGAAACCCCACACTCTGGGGTGGCGCCACCTATTTATATATAGTGCAAAGCTGCATTTGCAGAATATTTTATTTGTTGCTTGGCACAAACTAAATGTCCACATAGTGACATTACTGTAATGGCTTCATAGTTGTTCTATAGTTCCTAATACTGAAGGGATTTGACCAAAATATATATGTGATGACCTTGGTCGGTGGGTGTTGAAATGAGGAGCCAGAGGCAGGGGTTGTGGGAAGTGGAGCTGAATTTTATTGGCTTCTTATTCTTTTACTTCAGGGGCACTTTTCAGCTTTACGAAATAAAAGGTTTTAGACACAAAAAAAGAACGAGACAAAATCATGAAACTGCTTTCGTCGTTTTATCGTCGTGGGTTCTGTCTGGTGTGCAAGCTCCGCTTCGCTTACGAGCTCCTCTCTCTCAGCGCTCCGGCCTCCTACTGAGAGGAAACAGACACATAAATAGGAAGCCAGAAATCATTCGCAGGTGAGACTACTCACCCGATTACCTGTCACCTCGTCGTGCCCTCCCTCTCCATCCACAGCCGATGCTCGGCCACACCTCCCTGCCACATACCCCCACCGCCCGACTCAGGCCGGGGAGCCGTCCAGCCAGCACGGACGGTCCCCCCCCCCCCCGGTGGGAGAGAAAGTCCGCCGCAGCCATCTGCGCCCCCAGCCTGTGGACCACCTCGAACTTATAAGGCTGCAGAGCCAGATACCAACGGGTGATCCGCGCGTTGGCGTCCTTCATGCGGTGGAGCCACTGGAGTGGGGCATGGTCCGAACAGAGGGTGAAGGGCTTACCCAGCAGGTAGTAGTGGAGGGTGAGGACAGCCCACTTGATGGCTAGGCACTCCTTCTCGATGGTGCTGTACTTGCGCTCTCTCAACATGAGCTTCCGACTAATGTACAGCACCGGGCGCTCCTCACCGTCCACCACTTGGGTCAACACTGCCCCCAGCCCCCTCTCTGATGTGTCTGTCTGCAAAGAGAAAGGGAGAGAGAAGTTAGGCGAGTGCAACAGGGGACCTCCACAAAGGGCTGCGTTTACCTGGCTGAAGGCCCGTTGGCACGGCTCTGTCCACTGGACCGGGTCTGGCGCTCCCTTATAAGTGAGGTCAGTCAGGGGGCTGGTGACCTCTGAATAGTCAGGCAACCTGCGATAATAACCCGCCAGCCCCAAGAACTGCCTCACCTCCTTTTTGGTCTTAGGCAGGCCGCAATCGCTGTGGTCTTGTCAATTTGGGGACGCACCTGCCCATGGCCCAAGTGGAATGCTGCGTAGCGGCACTGCTTTCGGGTACTGCGTTGCATAGTCCACCAGGACTAATACAAAGCGGAAGCCACGTGAGCTCTGCTCTAATGGCCCGACGAGGTCCAGCCCAATTCTTTCAAAGGGGAACTTGATCAGCGGAAGGGGGTGCTTGTATCTTCATTCATACAAAATCGAACAAAAACACCCTTGCTTGTCAGAATCCCTACAAAGTTTCTGTGGCATCAAGTTAGTTTGACACACAGGCTTTTGTTAGCTAGCTTGCTAATTAGGCCTCTGCAAGCCCCAGTGGGATTGAGTTGGTTCTTCATTGGGCCATTTTCATTTAAATGCAAGAACTCGGTCTCACAGTTTCTGAATAAAAAGGGAATCTGGGTCGTTATCTTCGTTCAGTTTGCAGAAACACACCTTACAGTTGCTGTGTCACTTTGATTCTCACCATCTCAGACCATCTTGGCTACAGGGTCCAGGTTGGGACCAGACTCTCTGTTAGAAAGACCATTTAGTTGACACTTTTGCTTCTCTAAGCAAAGAAAGAATAATGCACCATAGAACAGGTCTGTGTTTAGCTAGCTAGTAACTAAATGTTTCCTACTTACACCCATTTTAATCGTCAAATTGTTAGCTTTCGCCATACACTACCAGTAAAAAGTTTGCAAGTATATAATATACGTATATATTTATATATATTATATATAGTTTTCATTGTCTTAAAGACACTTTGATAAAGGCTTATGGTTGAAATTTGTTTCCAAGACAAATGTAAATAGTGACGTTAATGGACATATATACATTTATTTCTGAATCAGTTTTCTTTTTAGTAAGTAGTTTTTACTTAAAATTCAATTGTTTCCTCAAACAAATAGTTTTGATTTAGAACGTTAGGACAAGCAGAACAACAAGTCGTTTGGCCTATTTGAGAAGATTAAGAAAAGCCTCCTGGGTAAGCTCCCTCATGAAGCTGGTTGAGAAGATGCCGAGTGTGCGCAAAGCTTCATCAGGAATACTGTTATGAATTTCAAATATAAACTCGTTTTGATTTGTTTAACACTTTTCTTGGTCACTGCATAATTCCATATGTGTTATTTCATAGTGTTAATGTCTTCATTATTATTCTAAAATAGGAGAAAATAGTCAAAATGAAGAAAACCCTTCTATGAGCAGGTGTGTCCAAACTTTTGACTGGTAGTGCAATTCCAAAGTTTTCGAAACTTGATTGTGTTACCGAAATACAATCTGTGCAGCACCAGAAAAAAATAAAGGCAGAGAATTAAATACCAAAGCAGGCTGCTGGTATTTAAGGTTGTAGAGCAATACCTTTATTTTATTCTGGTGCTGCACAGATTGTTGTAGCCTTTGGGTTTCTATAGCCTCGCAATAGAGGTAAACGCATTTGTAGTCCAGCCAAAAGAGATTTCAGATCCCTCATTTAGGAGAACCAAAGGAGGTCTGCTTTTGTTGTTACAGTGGCTTTGGCTCCCACTCATGGACCCTCCTAGAACCACCACTGCTTCCAACCAGACCACACTTTGGAGGGCCTCTTCCTCATGCATGAGTCATCACTAAGAGCACACGCATGCATACATCCTAAGTATGCAATAAGTTGATCCTAAGCTCCAGATGTTGCCAGGCCTGCTGACATTCTTAACCGGATTTTACCCTTCGGCTACACGCGAGCTTCAAGCCTCTCTCTAAAAACACTGCAGAGCCATTCCTGCACGCCCTATTACACTCTGCTTGTTGTAATTAAGCCTGATGCAATTAGCTGTCAAAGCGTAGCGGTATTCGGTGAGAGAAACTACCTCTGGAGCCGCTGAGCAGGCTATCACACGCTCAGCTTAGTCCCATCACCGTCAGAAAAGAATGACATATGAGTGGTATTCCTTTTTTTGTCACATGAGCATTTTTGATGTCTTTGATAAAGGGCACCTATTCATGGTTATAACACCCAAATGCTATTTCTAATTGTCCACCATAAAGATCATTGTATATTAGACTACCTGACACACATCTCTTGTTTACCTCCTGTTTTACGTTACTCCCTAGTTTTCCTTGTTGTTACTCCAGCTCCACCTTGACTACACCTCCTGATCATTTTTAACACCCGTTTCTTCTAAGTACACTCTAAAAAGTACAAAAAAAAAAAAAAAAAAAAAGCGTTCTATGGCCCCTTAAAGGGTTCAAATAGAACCCCTTTATAAAGCTACAACTACTAAATTATAACAGGTGAGAAACATGTTGTATTTCTTAAAATGAAGCCAAACCCCACCCCTCCCCATAACTATTCATAGTCTCAGCCTCAAATGCTCCGCCCACAGACTACAGAGCATCTGAATTCTTTTGGACCAGACTGGCTTACGAGACTGAACCATTCATAACTTTACATAATTTTACATTCTTATGAGATAAGTCTGATGCTAAATCTCATTACAGATGTCACATTAAAGAGCTCTTGTCTTAGCCTTTTTTCACACATATGTATGTATTTAATACTATTAATTCGATATGTGCTGATATTACATTCTTATATCATGATTAAATGTCTTACCTTTTATCACAGTTTACAATTTTATCGTGACAACGATATGGTACTTTTAAAAACTGATTGCATTACTAAAAAGATTATTCAGTCATAGTGACCGTTCTGTACACCATGTCTTCAAATTGTCCTGGATCTTTTTTCCGGAGAACAGAATTGTGGGATTTCCTCTTTCCGAGAAGGACATGGGCCAAAATAAGGAACCTTAGAGAACAGCTGTCTTTATGCTGCCTTTCGAACAGGACAGTCTTTATGTAACACAAGCCCTAGTCATTAAATTCTGCCTACCTAGGAAACGCAATAGTAGTAATGGTATTTTGAAGTGTCTTTGATAACAATATCACTTGATATATCATAGACTTTATCCCCAAGTTCTCTCACATCACTCCATTGCTTCGTTCCCTCCACTGGCTTCCTGTAGCTGTCCGCATCAGATTTAAAACCCTAATGCTGGCCTACAAAGCCAAAAACGGACCAGCCCCTACCCACTTGAAAACATTAATCAAACCCTGCACTGTACCATGTTCGCTACATGCACGGCTCGGCTCGACCCTCCATCCCTCAAGACACAAGGGAGACACGTATCAAAACTCTTCTCTGTTCTGGCGCCCAGATGGTGGAATGAACTTCCCCTGACTGTCCGAACAGATGCGTCACTGGCTGTTTTCAAACGAAAACTGAAGACCCACCTCTTCACTGCACATTTAAACGAGCACTAAATCAAAAAAACAAAACAAAAAAACAAAACACCTGTACTTTTCCTCTGCTGTACTAACTCTCTTAGTAACTCCTCTCTAACAGGGTTTTAGCTCTACAGTATTCCTAGACCATGGCCTATTTGTACTACCATGAGAATATGTTTTTTTGATGGAGATTACAAAGCACTTCTGTAAGTTGCTCTGCTAAATGCTGTAAATGTAAATGTTAGGTCTTTAGCAATTTTTCCCACATTATTGCTTTGCCTCTCATCCAAAGAGCAATGACTCTGAGCTCAGACCTCCATAACTAAAAGTATTAACTTGTGTTACTCAGTCCTGCATGAATGTTTCTGGGTGATGAAGAAAATCGATAGTCTTCAGCGCCCATGCAGGGGACAGATGAGGTGGAGGGAGTGGTAAGGGGGGGGCACCATTACTCTGTTACACATTTTCATTTCCTGCTTGCCTTGTATCTGTCAGGTGCTGAGCTGAGAAGCAGGCGTTTATTTCTGATGGGCCTTTGTTTTTTTTATTATTCCTCTCTTTCTCTCCTTCTGTTCTGCTGACTGGCCGGTTCTCAGTGGGAAGAACGCTGCATCTTCAATTTGCTAGCCCTCAAACGCTCTAATTCTGAGCACATACGTGTACGCACACGGTGATTGTTAATTTAGTCTGAATATGAACCAAGCAGGGCTCTGTCTCCTGGAAATGATTAACTCCGCTTTAAAAATTAATCATCCTTTTTTTTTTTTTTTAAGTCGTCTTTTTTTGTTTCCTTTCTTTCCAACCCAATGTTACTTGTGCAAAGTGAACACGTGGCTCAGCCCCTGAATAAAAAGGGACTGAACCAATGAATGTGAGCATCTGCCACCGGAGGAGAAAGAACCTCTCAGTCATCCGCATCGATTTTCATTTGATCCGTGAAAGAGGGAACAAATGTGACAGAGCAAGGCAAGACTGCAGCTCTTTTTTACAATCTAGTCAGTAAAAGTTAAACGATGTTTCACCTCAGTCATTGAAATGCAGTCCACGCGTGACCGGCTTCATCCATAGATATACAGTGCCCTCCAGAATTATTGGTACCTTTTGTAAAAATGAGCAAAAATGATTGTATTAAACATAAATTACACACAATAATTCAAATTTTACACTCAAACAATAGGAGTAACTGCTTACCTTTGCTCTAACAAATATCACGCTGATAGGAATGATTTTTATTTCTCTCTTTAAAAATGTTTTTATTACTATTGACACCCCTAAGGAATATTTGAAATAAATGCAAACAAATTGGCATCCTCGAAAACATTATATTACTTGCTCTCAGTCCCCAGGAACTCTGTTGTTGTCTTTGACCATTTCCTGTTTTCCTGGGGTTTAAATATGAGGTTGCACACATGTGAAACCCCAGAACAATAAAATAATGATGACATTCAAAAGGCTTCTGGCAGCTTTAGCTAAGCTACTGTGTTCCTAGCATAGGTTTAGTGAGAGTTTGATTTGAAGATATGAAATGTGTCTGTGTAGGATTACAGTTTGGGTAATGTATGTGGTCTTTAGCCAGAAATTCTAGTAACTTTCTCTTTGTTCATATTAGCCCAAGATAGCGGAAATGTAATATTTGCAGCATAGGTAATGATCACAGTTAAATACATATTGTGACATGGCTGTATAAATTTATACGTAAGGTACGTATCACACATGGAATCTTCTGCTGTGAGAACACTGTGTAGACTCATGTAGACGCCCATCTACTGTATGTAATTTATACAGAGAACTGTGGCAAGTTCTCCAAGATTCTTGGAACAACCTACCAGCCGATTTCCTTATAAAACTGCACAACAGTGTGC
>JAOUQW010000004.1:10284309-10303742 GCA_028565825.1 Olivaichthys viedmensis
CTCTGACCCCAGCTTACCAACATGCTGGGATATGCGAAGAATTAATTTCACTGTACTGTACTTGTATATGTGACAATGAATAGCATTCTATAAAAAATAGCATTCTAATAACCCAGCAATAATAATACACTCCTAATCATACAGCTATAATAATACACACACGATAACAGCTATAATACACACCTAATAACAGTTAAAATACACATAATACCGTTATAACATGGAAAGCTGGTGCTACAACACAAGCAGATGGAGAAGAGAAATGAAGATACAGACACCAAGAATGAAAGACAAATCAGTGAAGAAAGCAAAGACTAATGATAGATGGAAAGAAACAAAACAAAACTAGCAAAGAAAAAAACAAAATGCAAAGATAGAAAGAAGCAAAAATTAATTAAAGAAAGAAAAAAGAGCAATAAACAAAACTAAATGCAATGAAGAAATAAAAACAAAGAATGAAACAAACAAAATGCAAATATGAAGAAGGACGAAAGGAAAAAACATTGCTATAATTGGTAGTTATAGCACCACATAAATCAACACACTCAGCTGAGTCTAAATGTTGCATATAACATTAAAACTGACACCATCACTCAGCCACTGAGACTACACCGTATGAACACTCGACAATGATGACCATCAACATGTTTTGTCAGGGTGGATTTTGTGTTCAAGAGTTTGGAACATTTCTTAAAAAGGCTGACGTCCACTTAAAAAGTAGACGCAGCATTAATGAGGTCGAGACAGAAGTGACTGACTGTCTGTGGAGGGAAAATCATTCAGAGTGGATTCTACAAAGGGATTAGGACAGAGTCTTTATCATCTTCACTGTTGATAGCGTGTCCCCCCCAACCAACACATGGAAGCCCTGGTGGGTGATGGGTAATAGTAGCCCAGCAGTTAAAAGTTCTGGAACCAGAAGGTTGTGAGTGCCACAGTTGGGCCTTTAAGCAAAATCTTTAATTCTCCTTTATAAAACTGCTTAGCTATATTGGATTCTGCCTCACTTGTAAGTCACTTTGGATAAAATCAGCTGCCAAATAAATTTCAGTGATGAAAAAAAAAAACAGACTGCTTGAAGTGTTTCAGATATGTTTCACTACATACATTTCAAATCAAGTCTACACTGAGCTGCTAGTTTCTCAAGTACACCTACCATATAGGTCACTTTCTTAGTGTACTATTACTGACTGTAGTCCATCTGTTGCTATGCAGGTCCCCCTTTACCCCATCCATCAATAGAAAGGGACCACCACTGACTAAATATTATTTGTGTGGTGAATCATTCTCAGCACAGCAGTGAGGGGAAAAGAAAAGAGGAGGAAGGAAGGTACGGTATTTGAGAAGAAGAGTAGAAGAAGGGTATTTGAGATGGGGAAAAGAAATAAGGGGGCATTTAGAGAGATAAGAGAATAAAAGAGGGAGCATTTGGGGAAAAGAAAAGCAAAGAGGGAGCATTTGGGGAAAGAAGGAAAGAGGGAGCATTTGGGGGAAAGAAGGAAAGAGGGAGCATTTGGGGGAAAGAAGGAAAGAGGGAGCATTTGGGGAAAGAGGGAGCATTTGGGGGAAAGAAGGAAAGAGGGAGCATTTAGGGGAAATGGAAGGAAAGAGGGAGCATTTTGGGGAAAGGGAAGGAAAGAGGGAGCATTTTGAGGAAAGGGAAGTAAAGAGGGAGCATTTTGGGGAAAGGGAAGGAAAGAGGGAGCATTTTGGGGAATGAAGGAAAGAGGGAGCATTCGTTTGGTGGAAAGAAGGAAAGAGGGAGCATTCGTTTGGTGGAAAGAAGGAAAGAGGGAGCAATTGGGGGGGGAAAGAAAAGAGGGATCATTTGGGGGAAAGAAGGAAAGAGGAAGCGTTATTTGGGACAGAAGTAAAGGGGAATAGAGGGAGCATTTGGGATGGAGAGAAAGAAAGAGTTCATCATGGAGGGAGGAATTGTATAGTGTTGTATTATTAGGAGTGGTATTATGTGGTTTGAGACGTGGCCTAAATGAAGTTTTATACATTATAAATGATACGTCATCGAGAGATTTTTAAACGGTCTTTAGAGCCTGAAACTTTTGTTTATCGTTCCGAATTATTTTCCAGACACAGGTTCTGTCCTTGCAAGAGCAGTCGTGATGGCGGGGGGAAACTTTTAAAAGGTAATTATCTGCACATAACCTCATTCACAGTGCAAAAAAATAAAAAATCCATCAACAGTTCTTAAAAAGGGTTCTGCATCTATCTGGATGAAGGAGTGTGAGAGCAGCAGCGAGAAGGAGGAGCAGCTCTCCAACCATCCGGAATACACACGTCAACTGGGCAATTACAGGGGCACGACGGGGCTTAAAATAATGTCACTCTGTCACATCTTCATCTAACAAAGGGGGGGGAGCTGTGTGTGTGTGTGTGTGTGTGTGTGTGTTTGTGTGTATAAGGTAGCAGCCAGGTGCTTCTCTTCAGGGAACTGTAATTTGGATGTTTTTCTTGTGATGCATTTCAATTTTGTTCACAAGGTGTTCATTCAACCAAGAGAGAAAGAGGAGGAAGAAAAGAGGGGACATTTGAAAGAGAAGAGTGGGAAAGAAGGGACTATTGGAGGGGAAAGGGGGGAATAGGAAACATTAGAAAGGGGGGGGGGAGGAGGAAATAAGGGCCATTTGAGAGGGAAGGAAATGAAAACAGGGTACATTTGAGAGGAAAGGGAAGGAAAGAGGGGATATTAAAGAAGAAAATGAAAGAATGGGAAGAGGGGGACTGGGGTGAGAGAAAAAAAATGGGACAGGCAGGGGGAAAAGATGTGACATTTAGTGAAGGCCATTTGGTGGAAAAGGAGGAAGGAGAAATTTGGAAGGAGTAAGGAAAAAGCAAAAAACAAGAGAGGACACTGGGAGGGGAAAGGGGAGGGAAAAGTGGAAAGAAAGATAGAGCATTTGGGGGAAAAGGAATGAGGCATTTGGTGGGAAAAGAGAAAGGGAAGAAGGATTTGGGAAAGGGGAGGAAAGAGGGGTTTTTGAGAGGGTGGAAAAGCAAATGAGGGGAATTTGTAAGAATTTTGAAAGAGAAAAAGGAGGAGGAAAAGAAGGGCATTAGGGGAAAAGACCAGGAAAGAAGGGGACATTTTGGGGGTAGGAAAGGAAAGTAGGAGCATTTGACAGGAAAAAATTAATTTACAGGAAAAGGGAGGCATTTGGGGGGGAAAGAGGAATTGTAAAGAGAAAAGAAAGGTATTTGGGAAATGAAGTGGAAATGAACATTTGGTATTTCGAACAGTAAAAGAGGAGAAAAGAGGATAAAACTTGAGCTGATATTACAATTTCACATTATGATAACTGTCTAACCTTTTTTAAAGATATTACCACAATATTGTATTGGAGACAGTTTTTGTCCTCCATGCTTTTTAACCTGTCATGCAACTCTCGTTCGGTTCAGATTTCATTCTTCGAGAAGGTCACATGCGATGCTTCTGCAAATGAAGGACCTGTAGAAGACGGCTGTCCTTATGCTGCCTTTTAAATGGGACAAACTTTATCTGCCAAAAACGCTGCCTACCTAGGACAGAACAGAATGTTGAGTGAGTGACGATACTTTGACGTGTCCATGCTAACAATATTGTGCATGTTGAATATCGTGATACAGTGTATTACCAAGTATGGGCCCATGTCTAAAGGAGGGGACATTTTGGAATGGGGAAAAGGTGGTGGCATGTGAGAAGAGGAAAAGGAAAGGAGGGAATTTGGGATGTGAGCGAGGAAATGAAAGGAGAAAGGGAAAAAAGGGGGGACATGGAAGTGAAGGAAAGATGGGGCATTTGGGGTGAGATGAAAAAAGAGGGGACAATATGGAGAGATGAAGATGAAAAAGGGGGCCTTCAAGAGGAGGAAAAAGAAGGAAATAAAAGTGGTGACATTTTAAAGAGGAAAAGAGGAGGAAAGAGGGGAATTTGGGTGAAGAGGAAAAAAGGGGAAATTTTGGGGGGGAAGGGGATTTGTGAGAGGGAAGTAAAGAGTGGTATTTTGAGATGGTGGTAAAGAGAAGCAAAAAAATCATGGGAATAAGAGGAGGAAATGAAAGAGGGGGCCATCTGGAGGGGCACAAGAGAAGGCATTTTAGAGGAATAATGAGGAAAGTGGACATCAAGGGGAAGATGAAACATTTGGAAGGAAGAGGAAAAGTGTAGGTAATGGGGGCATTTGGAAGGGTAAAAAAAGGAGTAAAATAAAAAAGAGGAAATAGAAAAATAAATGGCAGGTATTGCATGGGGCAGTCATGAAACAGAATATACACTAACGAGTGAAATTAGCAACAACAAAAAAATTATACAAAAAAGAAAAACTACTTGTGGACAGAATGTAGCACCATTTTTTTTTTAAAAAACGCCACATTTACATCTGCTTTCCCTTGAAGACATTTTAATAGATTTACTCTCTCTCGCCGTGTTCAGAGGAAAAAAACTTCATTGACATAAGGCAGCGCGAGCATCAGTCGAGCACTGACAGCGCATTAAGTGCACCAGCAAGCAAACATTAGCAGAGCTCTTATCTGGAGGAAACATCTCTGAACGCTTGATATTGAATAATCGCTCCGGCTCTCACTCAGGGAAAAATGATTTAGCTGCGTTTTTCCTATTGACTCAGAGAAAAGCAAACTGCTAACTGAACAAATTAAGGACGGGGAAACACAGATTTCTCCCTCGGGCTGCGGCATTGCAATTACAACTGAGTGAGCGTGTGTTTGCAAAACTGTCTACTGGATTCCTTTTTTTTTTTTTCTGTTTTTTTTCGTTTCCTCCTCTCCCACAAATCAATTTGTCATATTCAGGGACACGCATGAGAAGCAATTTATTTTACACTTACTGGAATTAGTTATTTCCAATTTCCCTCGTTGACACTTGAGGCTCGACGCCAGCGGCGGTCTGCGCTTAACAGTGGGAACAAAGGTCAATTAATTATCAAATGTAATATTCAGATTTATAACAGTAAAGCTCTTTATTCCTAATCCATCAAAGTTGTTTACATTAAGCGTAAAGGAACTGTTTGGCCAAAAATGAAGTTTACAGAGTGTTCTCTTTTACCTCAAATGTAGTCAAACAGCCAAGACATGTTTGGTGTCTGAAGGCGCTACGAGACTAATGTAACTAACAAGTAAGGAACGCTTATAGCCACCAGTTTAGCACTGTGCAAACTTTCATATCCAAATCATTCCACTCACCCCAAAAGACATTGCACGGCGTGGCCGATAATGAACTGGGCTGAGACTCTGAGTTCGTTACAGTTTGAAGCGAGTGTGTGATGATTTAGACATAACTGGAGGCTATAGACTTTCTATTAAATACATTTTTTTGCAATCTAACCACTTTACAAAAAATTAGCTTTACACAGTCACCCATCCCTAAAATTTTTTATGTATTGCAGTCAAAACCCCTAATCAACATGTCTACTGGTAAGTAAATATAAACCAGTCCTATGAATATATTTGCACAAATATTAACATATAATTGCACACACATATAAATTATACACGTACATGTTAATTGAAAGGTCCGTTTTTAAATGTAACGGTTACTCAAAAGCAAAAAGGCAGAAAACAGCAGCGAGCACAGAAAACATGTCCGTAACAAGTGCCTTTACTTTAAATCATTTTTGATTGCATAACTAAACAGTTTTCCATCTTTAATAAGGCGTTAATAGTAAAGTTCTAATTCATTCTAATAAAGCTATAGTCTACTCTTTCAGACAGCCTTCCTCCATGTAATAAGCTTGGTACGCAAATGATGATGATGTCATAAATATGCAAATCTTATACATGTACGTTAAACCTCATTTAGTGCCTCCTACCAACTTACTGAGCTACTTTATGTCATGCTCCCAAAAAGGCCTTAGTTAAACTGATTTACTCACTAAAAATATATGATGTAACACTCTCACTATTTCGTTTGAAACTTTATTTAAATCCACCTTGAACACCTCCAGTGGACCCAGGGGGACACAAACTTTTCTTATTGGGATCCAGATAGGGGTAAAAATATTGAGTCACAGGCCAGAGGCTGCCTGTAATAGTAAAAACAAGGAAATAAATAGTAGGCCTGCTTGATTGCCACCATTACATCCCCTTTTAATTTAAATGAACAGCTTAACATGTGAGTCTTAAGCACTTTCTGCTCTACGCTTGAACGGGGCTGTGTAAATAAAGATTATACAGGCTTCACTCACTAGTTATGGTCCTTCATTATGGCAACTGCTTCCTGAAAATTAAATACACACACATCCCTCTAAACTCAGTGGAAAAATATTAATTTAGTCAATGTGCTTGAAATCTCCTGCACTCGCGTTCTGGTTTTCTGTCTACCCAAAAGCTCGGTGACATTAAAGAGGAGGAAGGAGGTAGCCAAGTTGTTTGTAGATTTGGTTTTGCGTGAAAGTGACACCCAGCATTCAAACCAAAAATTCCTTTAAATTATTATTATTATTATTTTATTTTATTTTATTTTTATTTTTTTACTTTCTTAGTTTTTAAAATGGCAGCAGGCAGCAAATGGCACATGAGCCTAGACGCTCCCTCATAGACTGATGAAAACAAAATGATGCTTATATAGCTCATACTTAATGTGCTACCTGGGCAATTTTCAAACTCAATAGATTAGCTATTGCTACTTATTACCTATAACTACCTTTTTGGGACTCATTAGCCTCCTATGATGCTAGCTCTAAAACACATTTTTATGAGCTGAATTATTTTAGCCTTCTGTTTCTTTTCTTGGCCCCACGTATTCCATTGAGGTTTGAACTAAAACCAAACCTTTTCTTAACTCAATAAACCTCCATTTTGAGAGATTACACAGGGATTTTTACAGACGAAGATGTTTTAGCCAGAATGCGACAACTTTAACCTCCTAAACTTCCTAAAGTACCGTGGGCGTATTACTAGCTTAATCAAATTGCATTGTTTTCTGCAATATCTTGGAGTAGGTGGAATTCTCATTATTTTTCTTATTGTAAAATATGTCCTTTGTCCACACAGTGTGTGTGTGTGTGTGTGTGTGTGCACTTCCTATAGGGGAGCTCACTCGTTCCTGCTGTGGGAAATGGAGGGAAAGGCATTAAGTGAGGATTAGGTTTGGCTCAGGTTTAATTCCCCCTGCTGGAATAACATCCAGTGTGAATCCACTGAGGAGATTGCCCACAAGGCAGCCACACAAAGAGACACGTCTGACACTGTGTGTGTGTGTGTGAGAGAGAATTCTCCTTGGCTTTCTCAACACACGCACTGGTATGACCTTCTGTACATATTTTCACATTCGGATATTCTGAAAAAATGAAGGTGGGATTTAAAATGCGGTATTTCCTGCTTTAGCACAGCACCCCGGTGGTCTGACGATTTGTCCTACCTCATCGAACTGTCCTAACGTAGTGCGCATTTATATTATCTATTGATCCGTTCTACTTTTTCTACTGCATTACCGTGACCTTATCCGAAAATGCCTCCAGCATGAAACTATAGGTGGTATATTTTGATAGGAATAACATTAAGCTAGGATTTATGTAACAAACTTGTTAATAATTAACGTTACAAATACAGTAAAACTAAGAAAAGTCACGCTAATAATGAAAAACAAATACTAATTGTCAGTCGAAGAAATCCAGGCTAAAGAAGCACTAATATATGGGCGTGCCGTTTAAAAACCTGAAACCTGCTGAAAAAGTGAAGTGTGCATGCGCAGAAACCCTTGATAGGACGTCTCATTAGGACAATTTATCAGAACACTGGCTCTTCATCTCCGTAATGGCAGTTCATGTGGTTTTAAGTGACCTTCAGCCTTCTGTGTTTCATTTTCATTACAGCACACGTAACATGGATGGATAAAAATATATTGAAATGGAGGTCAATACGGAGCGCAAGATACGCCAAGTATAATAAAATAAACTACAAAATACTGCAACTGAAAAATAAAATAAAGTATTCTGTATTTTTTTTTTTTTAATACAGAAATACATTCTAGTATTCAGAAGTAGTGTCACTTCCATTGATAAAAGTAATGTTAGCATTATGGTGGATGATAGTTAACGCTAATGCTAGGTATCCTTTAGAAACCATACTGGTGGTCTGCACTAAATCACGAAGGCTCAATCAATTATACTCTCTTTGCTTCTTAAAGTTTTACTTTAGGCCTACCACGAATGTTACCCTGCTGTTATATTTTTCCTCTGCGTGTCTCTACATGGCGAAAGCTCAACATGGCGGCTTTGCCTGCTAACTAGCACCCAGCGCACTAGCTAGTGAAAATAATAATAGATGTGGACATTACTCATTTACTCATTACTCACTTACTCAAAAGGAGATTACAGATTACGTGAAACACTTATTAAACATCGAGTAGCAACAGTTTTTTTTACTGCTAATATTTGGTGCTAGTAGAAAATTTCTAGCCGATGTGCTTCTCAGGTTAGCATAGATTAGCATGAGTGTTAGTCGATTTTTTTTTCTTCTCTTTACCAAATACAAATGACAAAATAGTGTTTTGTATTACACATACATAATTTAAATACATGTATCTGAAATGCTGGCTATCGCTGCACGCACACACGGGCCTGCGCACATAACAGTATCACATTCCTACAGAATTATGGATGTGTTGCAGAGCTTAGAGAGAAGTCTGCCTGTAATGGGAGCAGTGTGTGTGTGTGTGTGTGTGTGTGTGTGTGTGTGTCTTCCCTCCAAACGAATCACACCAGCCACGCCTGTCCTGAGCTAACATGGAGCATGACTGCCCTCTCGTGAGAAGTCAGCACCGCCTGTGTGTCTATGTGTGTATGTGTGTGTGACTCGGAGTGCAGGGGGCCAGCAGATGGAAGATAATAGCATTTAGTGACGTTCCATTTAGGGGATTAAAATGCCGCAGTGCCAGCAAGCCTTTCACATTGGGCGTGCTGGGGTTGGGGACAGCAGCCGCAGAGCCTGCCGTAACACCCGTCCTTGGGCTATTACACACTCGCTGGCAGGCCTCCACCTCCCTCCCATCTTCCTTCTTACCATGATGAGAGGCCCAAACTAAGTTTATGTCCGAGTTACGTCTGGTTAGTGCTCTCAAAAGCCATATAGTGGGACTGTGTGTATTACCCATAATGCAGTGTCAGTGCAAGTCAGTGAGAAATTCCTGCAAATAAGTTCAAATGTAATAAAATAGAGCATAGGGTTAGCGACTAGAGGTGGTCGATATGGCAAAAATGTCCTATTTTGAAACCTGAAGACATTTTCACAGTACACGATATATATCGAGAGTTAGGTTTGCTAACAGCAGCGCCACATTTACATGACCTACGAAAAACTCTGGTTTCGATAATATTTTTAACATCTACGAAAATAAAATGATTTAACAAGGAACAGGTTTGTACAAAAATAGATTTTAACGTCCAGTCTTCTACATGTTACTATTATAAAAGTGCTGATGATATCGTTCATATTACTATTGTGTATGTAGTGTGTGCTCCTCTTTTGTTAGCTCAGTGTATTGATCTACGTAGAGTCCCAGCTAACAAGAGACACCCACATAATGTAAGCGGACATCCGATTTTGAACTGCTGGATAATGTTACCCAGAAAGGTTAGAAGGACATTCTGGTAACTTTCTGAATGTTAAAGACAGGTCCTATATACAGACGGGTGACAAATTGAAGGAAAAACCAACATAAAGTGTGTTAGTAAGGTGTTAGGCCACCACGAGCCGCCAGAACAGGTTCAATGCTCCTTGGCGTAGATTCTACAAGTCTCTGGAACTGTACTGGAGGAACTTTTGGTTCTTCCAAAAGATATTCCCTCAATTGGTGTTTTGATGATGGCGGTGGAGAGCCGCTGTCTAACACGTCGCTCCAAAATCTCCCATAGGTGTTTAATTGGGTTGAGAATCTGGTGACTGCAAAGGTCATTACATATGATTTACATCATTTTCATACTCATCAAAACATTCAGTGAGCCCTCGTGCCCTGTGGATGCACTCATTTATTCAGCATTTTCCTTCAATCTGTCACCCGTCTGTAGATGTACAGCTGAGCCATTCTGTACTTTATAGTCCTTCGTCGTTTTCCATTTTAAAGCCAACAGACCTACAACACATGTGGGTTTACATGTGACAATTTGAATTGAGGGGAGGGGGGAACCCAGTAGGGTGTTTTTCCAAAGAATCATGAGACGGAAGCGCTTCTTTGTGCTGTTTACCGCTCATGTTCATGCATTTTCATTCCAAATGTCAGGTTTGTCCCGCTGTTTTCTTTTTCTTTTTAAATGTGCGCCTGTTTATTTGACCACAAAATGCTTTTCTGTTATTGTGAGCAATTGCTTACTGTTGTGGACGTTAGCTTGGTTTTATTCATCGTGCTAAGACCATGATCTCGTGTGTGTGCGTGAGAAAGATATGACACACTCATGGCCACAGAAGTTCCCCCACCATGCCTTCTGTTTCCTAAGTTTATAGTCTGTGCTTCTTTATGAGCGTTCAGAATGAGTGACCACATCACACACACGCACAGGATGGAGGCTGACTATTTCCTCACTTGATGGACAGTTCGGCTGGAGGGTTTGAAGGTCACTACTGCCAAATGTCCACCTGAAGCAGAGAAACTCATCAGTGGTGTGAGGCCTGCCTCAGCAAAATGTCAGCAGCTGAGAGTAGAAATCTCATCAAAGTTTCAATCCATTTCATTTGTTTTCTAATAAATTGTTTCTTGCCTTTCTGTTTATTAATCACCAATCCCAAGCTCCACACACACACAAGGTTACTGTTGCTATTGTAGGTCAACTTTCAGGAAAGGTTTCAAGTAGAAGCCAACAGGAAGGCCTTTAGTATGTTAGAAGTAAACATAAATATTAGCATTAAACATAATTAATTTACTTTAATAAATAAATTATGGCAAAAAAAAAAAAAGAACTGGGGCAATTGCTACCGCGTTCAGCATGAGCTGGTCTAACTCGTGTTGTCTATTTAATAAAGTTATTACACGGCTCGTAAAAGCAGGACTAAAGGTTCGCCTTAGCAATCCACAAAACACCATCTTTGCCTTCAGACCAGTTTGAGGTGACAAACTAGCTAACGTCTAGCATCCCAGCTAACTTTAGCTACGTTTGGGTTGTTAAGGCTGTGGCGTTTTACAGGAGTATTCTCGTACACACGGCTTAAGTCAAACCAGCTCATATTACCAGCTACCCAGCAAATAAAATGGCTTGTCTTTGAGCAGGCAGCCTTTGGTTATGGTGTCTATGTTCAGCTGATTGTGAGGGCCAACACAAAAGTGAATCCAAACCTGGCCTTTTCCTTTCAATTATTTTTGGCTTTGGTAAAAAGTAGAATGAGTCCCACCCCCAAGCACATGTTTTGACCATATCTGGAGCTTTAATTTAAAATATGTCCATGGGAAACTCGAGCACACCTGCTAAAGTGCTGAAAGTTTGATTGAGGTAAAGGCAGATACCATCGGTTGCTAAGCAGTAATTAGAGGGCCAAGAAAAAAGGGGCTTGGTAGAAAATAGTGTTGGAAATAGTGAAAGGCATCTAAAAGTTACTCAATTGCAGCATGCGGAACCCTTGCTCAGCATCCTTCAGTGTTAATGCATTCACTGCGAGTGCGCCTGCGCTTCAAAGTCATTGAGAGAGCTTTGGCCTGCTCATCAGCTGAAGCTGAATGTTTTGTAGGGCTCATCAGCTGAAGCTGAATGTTTTGTAGGACTCATCAGCTGTGTCTCACAGAAGGACGCCCTGGTTTCGACTGTGTTGGTGTAGTCATGCTCTCCCTCCAGGCCAGGGTTCTCAGCATGTTGTTTGATCTGAAGAGGGCAAACATAATGAGCAAGCAGCAGGCAGGGATTAAAGAGAAGAAGCCTGAAGTGGTGTGTGCGTGCGTGAGAAAAGGAAGTCTTGTGCAATAGCAACAACACTTCAAAAGCAATGCAGAGCTCCAACAAAAAATAGGAGCCGTGTCCTCACATACAATAGACAAACGATCTCATCAGCTTGCCGAGTGGGGATAGCAGTTCTGGACAGCTGCATCAGGCTGCTCTCCCACCACCACGGGCAAGCGATATAGCACACAGTCTACCAGTTCTACCTTGGCCCACCAACTTGGCCGAGCTGGTTGTGCAGCTCCATCCCTCCGGTCTATCAGTTCTGAACTGCTCTGACCAGCTCGACTAAGATGGTAATCAGCTAAACCTGTCTTAGACCAGCTTCAAATTTAAGCAGGTTTAAGCTGGTTTTACCAGCATGGCGTTTGCAGTTCCAGTCGGCATGTAGACTGTCTAGAGTTTCTTCCAAAGGCATCCATGGCACGGTTTGGGTGCCATTTGTGTGCCATCTCTGTGGAGTCAAAATGTTCAAACAACAACAATGAGGCCAAAGTGCTGTACTCGAGTTGCAGGTTTAATGCAGAAAGCCTTACTTTACAAAAGAAAAAAGATCCTTGAAGCTCATACATACCAAACGGAAAGAAAATGTAGTCTGCTTCATCTTCATAAACACTACACATAGGCCAAGATTTCCTAAAGGTTTGCGTGTGTAAAAACGTGCTAACTTGATAACACCTGAAGAAAAGAGTCTTCGGACAATTACGTCTTTCAAACAAGCAAAATAACACTAGAGGTTTGCGCATTTACCGTAAGGAATATGTAAAATGGGTCATTTATAATTAAAGGTGCAAAATACAGGGCGGTAAACGAGAACAGCGATTGCATATGTAAATTAATAGGACCGTATTAAAGGTATTACAGTCGTGATGTTTCCACCATTTAAAAACCAAATAAACCCATTTACAATATCTTAATAAGAAAAAAGTTTCTCAAAATTAATCTTAGTATCTCAAAATAATGAGAAAGCATCACACCTCCAATAGTATTCAATAGAATAGCCTGTGAAAAGGTTTTCATTTACATATAGGCCTACATTGTCAACAGAATGAACACTCATGTCTTCAGCTGAATATTGTATTTTGAGCCATTTTTGGTGCATATCGCTGCATTTATTCGACGCCTACGTGTGGAAAGTTTCCGTTTACTTCTCCAGGAACAATTATCAAGAACAATTAACACACAATAAAATGTTGTTTTCTTCACCTTCGTTGCACGACTTTATTATTCTTTGTAAATCACCCGCAAGACGCCCACTAACTACACGCTCAATTTATCAGATTGCACAAGCAAATTAATACTCTTTACATACAGTATTTTGAGCACCGGAACCGCTATTCATTACTTAGTGAGAGAGGGAGAAAGAGAGAATCTCACAGGCTTTACACTTTGCTGTTGATTGAGGAGTGAGAAGAATTACATAACCTTTCAGTTGGTCCCGAGAGAGAGCTGGAGATGAGGGGGACGGGAAAGAGTTGCTTTTCTTTTGCTCGGAAAACACAAAAAAAGACAAAACACTAGAAGTCACTGTAACTACCTTATCACAATCTTCCTACGAAAGAAAAAAGTAATGTATTATTGATGCCAGATACGAATCTGCCATACTATGCTTACATTAAGAATAGATTAGAATGCTATTTATTGTCACATATACAAGTACAGTACAGTGAAATTTATTCTTCGCATATCGGTAAGCTGGGGGGGTCAGAGCACAGGGTCAGCCATGATACAGGGTGAAACAGTGGCAACTTGGCAGAGCTGAACCCACGACCAGGCTTGAACCCACGACCTTATGATCAGTAGCCCAGTGCCCTAACCACTGAGCCACCATTGCCCAAACAATTATAGTCCATACAAGGACACTGCTCCTTGTAGAGCCCAAAACGGGTCAGTCATCCCCTGCTGAAAAGATTAACATGAACATGGTTGTTTGAATTTAAAATGTCTTTGTAAATAAACCTTAAAATTTCCAACAAGGAGTCAGCAAGCCAACAAAGGATCCCTGAAGCCAGGAACAAAGAAAATACAAAAGCAAGCAGAAGGAGAAGAGTGTGGAATAGATGTGTTGTTTTGGATCTATCCAATTTATCCAATCCAGTTCAGATGCCCTAGCCATGCTGGTTGACTGGTTCAAATCTGTCGTTTAAGCTGTTTTGCTAAAAAGCTATTTTACTACTTCTTAATAGAGCTGGAGTCACAGCTTGTAGGCCAATCAGAATACATTAGTTTTGTCATGACCGCATGTAGCATCTCTGGCTGAAATTGCTAGGTGAAGAGCTGTAAGGGTCAAAGTAAGATATGGGACTTATAGTGGGACTCATTTTTTAGCCTGGGACATTCATGCATCTGACCAGCCCACTTTGCCCGGTGAGCCGATATGGTATTATATTATTATATAAGTACATTATCGTATCATATTATACTATATCATAATCACGATCATCATGCTTATTATTGCTGTTACACCGAGTATAATATATAATATTATTACCAATTCAACAGAATTCCCCCCAAAGAACATGTTCCCTCAATAACCATTGGTTCTTGGCTGATTCCTGGTAACATTCCTACATCTGTACTGTTCTCATCAGCAGCAAACTAGTCTGCTGACTTTTGAAAAACAACAAAAGATAGCAAAATGATTGATCACAGAAGTTATTCGAAAACACGGCAACCATGCTTTGAAAGGTATTTGACACTAAACTTTATCATGTATGCAATGCTATACTGTGTTATACTTTTCACTTTACACTATGATACCAGTCTCATTGCTGGCAGCTATGAGCTTCTTAAATCCGTGAGTTTGGCGCATTTGGAAATCTTTCTTTGTTTAATTTTAGATTTTTCTACAACACTTTTCTCTTTTTATCCTCTAAGTTACTCATGTGACACTCATTATTGTCTTTGCAGCTCCAGCCCCAATTGTTGGATTAGTGAGTCAGTCAGAGCGTTGTGAAAGGCTCGGAAACTAATAAGATAATTTTCCATTGTCTCAGTAACATCAATGAAATGTAAATATATTCTTTATACTATCAATACAACATTATGATTAACTTTAGCTTCACATTTTAATCGTATTAAATAGCGAGGTACTTTCAATGTCCATGCTGTAATGTTAATATGTGCCCACATGTTTGTTATTGGTTAGGCCTATTTGGTAAAATGAAAATTGCAATTAAACTCCAGCGCTTAATTGGAAGTGTTGATGTATATCTATTTGAAGACCCAGCCCATTATCAAGTCAGCATTGAAAGCAGAAGTCATCACGTGACCCAACGCTGCATCAACATCCAGCTACAATTATCCATGTACAAAATTATTGCAATTTCCGACCCTGTCACGGGTCCAACAACTACAGCAGCCCACCAGGAATTTTTACGGTTCTCCCATACCCACTTCGGGATCGTTGACTGTCCAAAGGTGATTGTGTTAAACCACTGGCTGTTGACAACAATCCTTTTTATTGATGGCCCAGTGTAGCAGAGAGAGAATTGATGTTTCTAGCAAACCTTAAACTGAATGTGTACAGACATGGGGACTGCTGGGTGAAGAGAAGCTGTGCAACATGAAACATATGTAATATATCCAGAGTCTCCATTATTTTGGTCCAGTGTTCACACAAGACTTGGAGACATTTTCCTTGATGCCCTTCACATTGGGCTTAATAATTAAGAAGAATGAGATGCATGATGTGTGTTTGTGACAACGCCGCCCAATTCGTGTCCCTCTTGGTCAGGATGTAAATAATGCAGATGTGGTCTGTTGGCTTATACTGCCAGCTTTACTGGACCTCCAGCAGACGGAGCACTTTTCTCATGATGGTGTTACTCTTCTGAGAGGGAGTGTCAGGAGCATGCAGCAATGATGATGAAGGCTGAATGTTAAGCGGGTTTAGAAACAGAAGAGACTCTTTACTTTCACTCTGTAGGTCAGATATTCAAACCTTTTAAGCATAGAAACAGGTTCTTTTTTATGACATGAATGGTTCATAAATCATCAAACCACAATTGATTTAGAGTCCGGTTACTTTGTCTGAGGGTCAAAGGACATTAAATAAGGACCTTATAATGAATGGAGAGGTCACTGAAAGTGCTTCTGTTGGTGCATGTGTGAATTTCAGAGCCATGCAGTAAAGCTCAATACGACTTGCTAGAAAACGTATCACAACCCTCTGAGGAGGATGTGAGAAAATATGAAATTGAAGTGTTTGTGACATTTGGCAGCGTGATTTGGCATCCAGAGAGGGGATTTGCATGCACCTGTTCAGAGACAGAGAGAGAGAAGAGAGGCTTGATCATGGAGAGGGCTTACAACAGAGCTTCTGTTTGCCATGCACCTGCCTAGCTCTCATTTAGCCGAATGGACAAGAGAGAGGCAGAGAAAGGGGCGAGGGAGGGAAGACGGAGCAAAAGTAAGAGATGGAGGGATGGGGGTGGATGCTCTGTCTCCCTTGGTTTTTACACAAGAAGACATACAAAGCAACAAAGAGGCTCTTTGTGAGATTAAAGGGGTTGAGAACAGAAAAGCTGCTCTTCCTCTAGGTACCACTCCATGTGTCTCTTCTCTCTTCCTCCAACTTACTGCCAGCCTGTCCACACTCTCACTTTGTTTTAATGTTCAGTCCATTTCTTCCTCTCTTCTCCGCTCCTCGTCTCTCCTCTCCTCGTCTCTCCTCTCCTCTCCGCTCGTCTCTCCTCTCCTCTCCGCTCGTCTCTCCTCTCCTCGTCTCTCCTCTCCTCTCCTCTCCTCATCTCTCCTCTCCTTGTCTCTCCTCTCCTCTCCTTGTCTCTCCTCTCCTCATCTCTCCTCGTCACTCTCCTCCTTGTCTCTCCTCTCCTCTTCTCTCCTCGTCTCATCTTGTCTCTCCTCTCCTCATCTCTCCTCCCCTCTCCTCGTCTCGTCTCTCTTCGTCTCTCCTCTCCTCATCTCTCCTCTCCTCTTCTCTCCTCATCAGTTCTCATCTCTCCTCATATATAAGTTTATATTTAGGTTTAAATTGGTGTAGGGCCTTTAATAGACTGGCTTTACTGTGGTGTTGCTATGAAAGATGAAGGAGTAAAAATCTATCTGAAGTAATTTGGCGAACGACCACGTTCTGCTGATCAATACATGGATCAATGAGAAGCGTCTTAGTGAAAAAGCAGACTGAGGATCATCAGTGGATGACGTTCTGGTGTGCTGTCAGAATCAGTCTTCTCATTAATACAAAACCCCTCTGTATTATCTGGAATCAGTCGTAATTGAAAGTAGATATTAGTCTTGCTCTTGCACTAAATTGGAGGAGGCAGGTGGAGGTAAATACTTTTTTCTTTTAGATTTTCCCATAATGAATTAAACCAATTTTGTGCTATTGTGTTACATTGTGCCATTATTTGGTATCGTCAAAGATTTTGGTGATGGTTAGCTGAAGCTGTTTTGAAATTGAAATAAATACAGTCGCCCCCAAAGCTACACCCCTAAAACACATGGGCATGTGCTGCCTAGGCTAATAAGCCTTAAAATAAACCTTGCCACCCCAACTCTGACCTCAAATCACATCTCTGAGATGTGATTGTTTATTACTGTTTATTACTCCTATGCAATTCATGCAGATTTAATGATTCATATCTAGCTCATGTTGATTTAAATGATCATAGTGTTGTAGGTATTTTGACCGTATCCCCTAGCAACTATGAAGCCAATACAGTGATGTCATTATGTGGCCGTTCATTTTGCACCAAGTTACAAATCAGATGTTCTGCAAATGCAACTTTGCCTTATACATAATTAGGAGGTGCCACCTCATAGTGTGATCTTGCCCTCATTTTGCCATCCCATGACTACAAACCTGGACACACCACTGTCTAGAACTCCTGAATAAAAACAGAGGAGCTTTTTGAATTGACAAGCAACATGTTTGACAGGTAAGTAAAATCCCTTTACAGAACCTGGGAACAGGCAAGTAGAAGTCGTTTACAGAACCTGGGGCATCACAGAGGGGGGAGTTTCTCCTTTATGCAGATATTCTATTGAAAACTGCCAGAATGTGAGAAGAACTTCCAGATATACCAGATATTACAAAAAGTGTCCTGACTAACTTTAAAATCACTGGACATGCTAATTTCGGTGCTGAGGATCTAAAGCAGGAGTGGAATGAACCACTCCAGTTCTGCAGGAAGTCCTTGGCATGTTCTAAAGTGATTCTTTAGCCCGAGTTATCAAGTCTTTCCCAAAATGAATCAACCCAAATCATATTATGCAGAGAAATCACAAGACTCCGGCCTTACTGAATTAGAACCTATCATACAGCAGAGCCCTTTCTCTGACTAACACTTGAGAGGGGGTGGAGCCGGCTGTGGTTTGCTATCTGTGTGGGAAGGAGAGTGCTCAGGGGCAACAGCTATTGACTGTGTGTCCTGTAGGATTACTATTACTGCTCTCTGAGGGTAAAGATATTTAGATAGAATTGTTGGCATGGATTTATATAGATCCCATGGCATGACTCCAAGTCATTTATAGAGGCTTAGTTATTGTTCCACTCCTCCACATACACTCATTCACTCTTAGCTCTCATACGAGTGAAGCTGAAACTGAAGTGTGTGTGTGCGTGTGTGCGCGTTTGTGCTTGCGGACATGCACTCATGCAAGCATGTTAGTTAATATTTAATGATGTACACCTGTGAGTCTAATGAGGTATGAAGTGGATTCCCTACAGTCCTCACGTCACAGACACGCGCACACACACACACACACACACACAATCTCAGCAGACCACTATCTCTGCAGTCCTCAGGTGTTCTCCCCACGTACTCCAATTCCCCACTCTCCTAAATCACATTACTCCAACACCCTCTACTCTCCAGGGGGTCCTCCCCCCCTCTCTCCTCTTCCCTCTTGTAACTAAATTTCAGTCTATGCTCCATAAAACACCCTCAAAGCACAGTGTCCTCACAGTGGCAAAGCAGAGGAAGTATGAACTTCATGCAGACTAATCCCTGCCCCCCACCTGGCTGACCCTCTAATCTCTATGTGATGTGTGTTTGTTTAGTAGGGATTACTGTAACTGCAGTGTGTGTCACACTTACAGAGATCCCACTGGGTGGTCTAGCCGTTGAGAACAAGATTAACAACGCAAAGGGATCATAGTTGTATTCTCTGGAAGAGTTTTACTTAAAGGCTGAATGTAAGAAAAAATGTACATTGGCATAAATTATTACACACTCTATCTTTACTGATCGGCAGCCACCCTGCTTATTGATTCACTGGAAACGTCAAATCAAATACTGAATTTAGTAAGTACTATTTTTTCCCACTGTCATGATATATGGTATGGTATAAATTACTTACCTGTTATTATTTAATGAGTTAGGCTCAGCATTGTTACAGTCATGATTTTTTTACAACTACATTCAATATCTAGATAAGGATGAGGAGCAGGCTTGTTTTTCTGTTTCTGAATTTTAGGTTTAGATCGCACTGGCTGTCAGTCAACTCTCAGTCAACAGAATCACAGAGTGCAAAATCCACACAACTAACAGTGAAGATGAGAGATGCTACAAAAGAGAAAAGGTGAGCCCTTGGGTG
>JAOUQW010000004.1:10319764-10336142 GCA_028565825.1 Olivaichthys viedmensis
TGTAGAAACGACATTTCATTTCAATGTATACGAGGTATATGGAGAAATGACAATAAAAACCTACTTGAACTTGATATGTATGAACATGTATATGCATAAATATGTATTTATCCATCAATCCATCATCCATGTAAACATCTACTGTAGATGTAAAAAAAAGTTTTTCCTGGATAGTTAAGGGTTCTACTAAATGGGTTCTCTTTGGTCATCTATCATTTGTCTAACTATAAATCTACAATCCATCTTTACATCTAGGTATAAAATCTACCAACTATCTATCCATCCACGAATGTAAAGAGCCACTTATCATCGACCCACCAATCCTTTTTTTATACTACATCTATATACACATTTTCCCCTTATGTAGATATATTTATCCATCAATGTATCACTTTTTTTTCACATCTCTGTAGACCAGACCACTGAACTCTCAAATGTGCCTTAGTCTTTGTAATGAGAGATTTATGCACTGCATCCCTACTACAATGTCCTTCTCTATGTAGTTGCTGAAAGTCTGATCACATCCTGCATTTATGTTCTCAGTCACCTGAAGAAAAGTAGCTCTTCTGTTTGTCCTTACATATCACACTAATGCGCAAGCATCACGGTCATTGAAACACTGGCCAGTTGAGCAGTCTTTGTGACCGAAGCTCCCGTCGTCCGTGCCCCAATAATGAAAAAAAGTCACTTGGATCTTTTCCTCTTGCCGTCTTGATCCAAAATCGAAGTCACCTGGGTGCCTGCTCAGAATTTTAATACATACCAGAGCATGGTAGGATGTTAATTGCTTAACTCTATCATGCAGTACATCTGTCTGGAAGCATCTGCACTCGTTATGTTTCCCCACTCGTTTCTACAGGTTTTTTGCTTTCAATCGTCACCCGTCTGTAAATATCTATCTATCTATCATCTCAAAGGTTGTGATTTCCTCGACTGAACTGGCTTTGTTTTAATAAAATCAATGTTTCTGTGTCCACAGTGTACGGGAGCTATCGACGTGTTTTGACACATTTTGGTGCGACAACGGTTTTATTAAACCAGAGCGAGAATCAGTCATCTATATTTCTTTGTCTGGAGTCTGGAGCTCTAGTTACGGCGTCTGATAGGACTTGAACACGTTTGTCTCTGAGGAACACAGA
Source organism: Olivaichthys viedmensis (assembly GCA_028565825.1). Lineage (NCBI taxonomy): Eukaryota > Metazoa > Chordata > Actinopteri > Siluriformes > Diplomystidae > Olivaichthys > Olivaichthys viedmensis. Next base: position 10,320,904 of record JAOUQW010000004.1, read on the forward strand.
GTTCCTGTTCTCAGATTTCTTTCATAAACGAGCATTGTTCACGGCTGCCTGGCTTTTCAGCTCCTTTTAACAACCCCCCCCCCAAAAAAAAACAACAACAACACCACAACTGAAATCACGGAGGAGAGGCGTTATGGAACAGGAGAAAGCCACCAACCGACAAAGTGATGCAGGTGGCTAGGTGTGAATGTGTTAAAAAATAAAAAACAACGTTCAAAATACCAAGTCAAGAGTTTTAACTTCACATTTTAATAGAATTTATCCCATATTTTCTGTAATCCATGAACATCTAAAGACAGCAGAACGGCAGACTTTGTGGGCCGGGGGGTTGATTCGCCCTTTTCGAGAGGTTACAGAGTTATTGCAAACTGAAGGAGTGAAACCCCCAAGAACAGAAAGAGGGGGAAAAGTTTTTCAGCCGAAGCCGCCTGTAATCTCAGTGAAGCAGTCGACGGCATCAAGTGAGCAAACAACGCGATTGATTACAGAGGAAAGGAGATGAAAGGAGGAGCTGTCACATCAGAGACGAACAGATTCCTGCTTGAAAATGTGAAAATGGAAGAATGCAGTCTCCTCAGTCTTTCGAAAAGAAAAGAAAAAAACAACCCCGCTCTGAAGCTGAGAGAGAGAGGATAGAGAGCATCAAGTATAGAGGATCGAGAGAGAGAGAGAGAGGATCGAGAGAGAAACGAGAGCATCGAGAGCATAGAGGAGAGAGAGGGAGAGAGGATCGAGAGCATAAAAGAGAGAGAGAGAGAGGATCGAGAGCATAGAGGAGAGAGAGGATCGAGAGCATAGAGGAGAGAGAGGGAGAGAGGATCGAGAGCATAAAAGAGAGAGGGAGAGAGGATCGAGAGCATAAAAGAGAGAGAGAGAGAGAGGATCGAGAGCATAGAGGAGAGAGAGGATCGAGAGCATAGAGGAGAGAGAGGATCGAGAGCATAGAAGAGAGAGAGAGAGAGGATCGAGAGCATAGAGGAGAAAGAGAGAGAGGATCAAGAGCAGATACACCACCTTTCCACCGACACAGTGCCAGAGCTGGTGTGGGTTCAGGGAACCAGATAACCTATTTAAAACTCGTCCTATTACATCATCACATGTAGGGGTTTCCTAAAGCACGGCGTAAAAATATCAACTGTGAGGAAGTTTGCAAATTTTACCTCAGGATTTGAGAACATTCTACCATCCAAAGTCAAATCCTTCAGCATCTATACCATAAATATACATATTAGAGATCTAGATAGCTGATGATAGTATATACAGTATATAACACTATTTTAAAAAAATTAAGTGCCACGTCAAGACATTTGAAATGCACGTATCCATGTAAAGGATATTTCATCGCTTTAAAGGTTATGAGAGTCACCAACATTAGCATGTATTGTCTCGAGTTAGCTAGCCAATTTTCTCTGCCAACTAGATAGGACTATTAAATATTAGGGGGAGTTAACGTTGTAGTCAGACCGAGAATAAAAATGCATTATATTATGAAACAATTTATTCTCTGCAGAAAAGGTGTAAAAAAAATTTATTAATTTCTGTCACGTTTATTGAAAAGGCCTTTAAAAATCAATGCAAGTCTATGGGGGGGGTACTTACTTCTGGAGCGGTGGTCTCAGTAGTGCATACTACCACTACGGCTCTACTTTGGATATCCCTGGTGTAAACGCATATCTAATTACAGACATCAATTACGCGCAAGATTTATGCTTTTAGCTATTTATTCTGAGTGTGTAGATGCTCGAACAAAATTTCGTTCAACTCCAATTCAGTTTATTACAACTGGCAGGAAAATGGTTGTTTCTTCCTCAGTCCATATTCAAAGCTGTGATATTAAAATTAGCCGTCTTTTCAACAATAATTTTATTATTTTCATGACACCTATTATAATAAGACATGAACTAATGAGTTGCTCCATGACCAGCAGCATTTTTGTTCAATTCAGTGACTACATCCTGCGCCGAAAAAGCTCATCTAAATTCATCACGGTGTTTAAAAGTTTGTTTTTCCGTCACAACCCGGCGTACGGAAGCTCCAATAAGCCAATCAGATTGCAACCTTTAAGACTCTGAAGCTTGTTGCTAGCAAAGTGTAGAAAAGGTGTGCTGTAGGCGGAGCATCCGAGGCTAAGACCAACTTGTCGGTAGAAAAGAAAGATGAGAAAATAGAGGAAAGAAAGTAAGAAGACAGAGGGGAGAGAAAAAAATTAAATAAAAAAATCTCTCAAACAGCTCCAAGCTTATTGTGGAAACTTGACATAACACTGCCTTATTCAGAAACTCTTTGGCTTGCCTCGCTGTCTGTCACCATCTTCTAACGGAGTGTGTGTGTGTGTGTGGAGCTCAAAAGCACCATCAAACACACAGACAGAGAGAGAGAGAGAGAGAGAGATATAAAGGACATAGTAGGAGATTCCTAATGTATGGGGCATTATAGGACTCTTCATAGCTCTATAATGAGCTTGTGGTATGTACACCGTGTGTGTGTTTGTGTGTGCGAGATCCGAGGCCTCTCAGTAGTCGAAGACTTATGTAGCACCTTGAGAAGGCCTGATCATGTAAACCGAACTTAACGCTAATCGTGTGGGGGTTTCCGATCTGCTCACGTTACAATGTCTGATCTCTAGAAAAACAGCCGCAAAAAATAGGTGACCCTGTGCCGCTGTTCTTTTCACCAAAAAAACAATTTATATTAGAAACTAGGGACGCACCGATCTAATACCGATACTGGCCTGATCCGCATTGGATCGGATTTGACACGTCCAATCCACTGATGAATTTTATATTTGACAGACAGTTTTCTTCTTTGTTGTTTCTTGACCAGTTATTTCCCACCGTAAAGGAATAGTTTGTTTAAAAAAATTATTATAATAAAAATCAGTTTTACACTATTTTCCCCTTACACTAAATGTAGTTAATCAGCCAGGACATGTGCGGTGTGTTTCACATTTGCTTCTTTAGTTTTGCACTGGAGCTACGAGCCAAAAGTTGTTAACAACTAATGGAAGTCTATCTCACCCAAAATCTTTTCTGTAAATATCTAATTTACCACATCCAGTTCTGATGCGGTTTAGGACATGGGACACCGGGACCCTGCTTTTTAACAAAATCGTTTATTGAAAAATGAGATTACGCAGCTTAATGAGGTCATCTGAAACAAGTACATGAAGACTCTGACATTTTTTGGGTGAAATAGACTTCCCTTGCCTGTTCGCTACATTTGCCTCAATAGCTCCAGTGCAAAAGTAAAGAAGCAAACATCAGACACCAGACTATATTTGGATAAAAGAGGAAAATCGTTTACATTTTGTTTTGCCGAACTGCACATCAATAGCCGAGAGACAATAAGCGAACGGCTTTTCAGGTATCGGCCAACACTCTGATCTCGAGATCGGTGCGACCCTACTAGAAACGATAACGACAGCAAAAAGACAGTGATGGTAATAAAAGTGGACAAAGTGAACAATAATCACATACATATTTAAGTCTACGCATTTTTTTTTTTTTTTTTACGAAGTCTGCTACAAAACAAGCCCAGACACCCGGCACTGAAAAAAACATCATGACGTTGTTTTTTTTTTCTTTTCGCGATTATAGGCGTTAACAAGAATTCTTAAACACAATCACCTCTACACCAACTCTCAGGCAAAAAGAGTGGAGCATCTAACGGCGCCATATTTGCTTTATACAAATAATAAATCTATTTGTCAAAAGACGTTTAAATACTTGAGTTAAACCCCGATTATCCCTGCCCAACCACGCCCACCCTTCAAACACGGAGAAAAGAAAAAGAAAAAAAAGACAACAAACCCACTGTACAGGAACTGTCCATTTGCACTGTCCGATTCGGTAGCATGTGGTGTGTGTTCTGGCTCAACTTAGAAAAATATTTCAAAACTGGATCGATAGAATTCAGTATAAAGTGTGTCGCACGTCAATCGGTCCATAAAACATGTCCATTTTTCTCTCCATGAGCGAGAGAAAACAAAGAGGTGGGATCGGAGAGGATTTAATGCATGAGAGACGGTGGCCCTGAAGACCCCCCCAAAAAAAAGCGCACACAAGAGTTCCTATGGCCTGACCGTACGTATAAACGACAGCTAGGGTTACAACCCCCCCCCAAAAAAAGTAAAAAATAAAAACAGTGATCGAGTAAGAGAAACAGAAACATGCAGTGGGTTCTCCTCAGGGTCTGTGTCAGCGCTAATACATGGACTCCTGGCCCCGTTCGCTGTCCTCTGGAGGGAAGTCCGAGTTGAGCAGAGACTCCATGTAGGCGATGTAGCTCGAGCTGTGTGTGTAGCTCTCGTTGCCTGAAGGGGCGGGCATCGGGGTGGAAACGGGCGCTGAGTGGGTAGAGAGGCAGTGGGCAGCGCTGGTGCTGGGGTTAACACTGAGGCCTGAGTAGGGGGTGACACCGGAAAAGGCCGGGAGCAGGAGAGGGGCGCTGAGGGACTCCGTAGCTGCCATGGCGGGAGGAGCAGGCAAACGCTGGCGCTTAGCAGCCTGAGGCTCGTCGCCGGCTTCGTCCTGAGGGTCGTTGGTGCTCACCGTCACCTGGGAAACACGAGAAAACATTACAGTTAAACATCAAGCGAGCATGCTGCCTGTTAACGCTGACAAGCAGTCACCTTCCCTTTTTCTGTTAATACAGTGAATGCCTGGTAGTTTGCCTTTTAGGGAAAAGGGGCCAATCTGGACAGTTCGGCTTGAGATGGGGCAGAGCCAATTTCTGGGCCAAAAATTTTTCAACAGAAGCCTGAAACGAAGGAACTATTCAAATCTGTTACATGGCAATATCGCAAATCACAGTTTTTTCGAATGCATCTTTGAAATGATAGCTCGAATATGTAAATATATGATTTTTCCACCCTGTTCCATCACTACTCTGATTTAGACTCTCCATGCCCGTGTGTTATAAAAGTCCTGTTTTCAGCAGTTTAACAAGTCGACTTGCTGCTCATTTAGAAACAACATTTCATCAACGGCTGAGTTTCATCACACTACATTTGTAACATGAGGCTTTGGAGTGCAAATAAACCCGTTCTGATACTCAGATGTCTTTGATAAATTAGTGTTTTAAGTTAAAGCACAAAATCTTTGTTTGTTTGTTCTTTTTTTGGCCAGGAGCGATGTTTAAGCTTTTGGTGATTTTTAAATGTGCCGAAATGTGTTAATTAGCAGCTAATAGAAACTGATTACACACACAGAGACAGTTGAGACTAATGAACGTTTTGGAGAATTGGTGTGTGATGCAGGCTGACTGTAGCTCACCAGGCGAGACAGCACTCTCTTAGGCAGCTCCTGATGGAGGGAGTGAATCTCACTCTGCTTCAAAAGCAGCTGGGTCTCATCCTGAAACTCCACCTGAGACACACAGAGGGAGAAAGTCAGCACAGGAAAATGGAAATCATTAGCTGCGTCTCAAACGGCGTACTACGCAATAACAGACTGGTGACCAAATGTGCGTTTCCAGACATCCTGATGTTGCCGAGCAACAGGCGTTCCTGGGTCCACAAGGGCGGAGCTAAAGTCAAATTCAAACAGGCAATGGCAAACTTGATCATGCGACATATAACAAGTCTTTTCACTTCTTCAGCTCGTCATAGGCCATTGCGTAGCATACAATACAATACCTCTCTAGCAGTAGATGTCTGTTTTCGTCTCATTCTGATACCTGCACGGATTCAGTTTAAACACAAACCTTTCTCTCCGGAATGTTTATTTTTTAGCAGGAATACGTCTGATCTGTGGTCAAATGGGTAGTTTTGCACATCTTCTGCAGCTAGCTATATAGTTTGTGCGGCCAGATCACACTAGCCAGGTTCTACCAGGGTAACCATGGCAACCGACACTAAACAGGAACGCCCACTAGTGACCAAAATCGCTGCCGGTGTGAACTTGGGGTTATACTGCATGACTGAAACCGGGATTCTATTCCAAGCAGTAAGTTGAGCTGATGATATGAAAAGGAAGACTGGTGGATGCTATCATGTTTGCAATTGGCTGATCAAATTTTACTTAAGCTCCACCCTTGTTGACCCAGAAACGCCAGTCATTGGTCAAAATCGAGACATGTTTGCGTTTTCATCTACGACATATTCTGAAAAGGAGCAACAAGATGGCATTAAAAAAAGAGCTCAGACTGTTGCCATGGCTCAGGGTCTTGATACTTCCCTCTTACCCCTCTCTTAATCACTCACTCCATATCTCTATACACCCATAATCCTCGGCATTCTCCCACTTTATAACTCTGTCAGACCCATAAACACACCAGCCTGCTGTGCTCACCATCATTGCTCCCAAACGCAACATAAAACCCCCTGTAAGAGCTACAAGATGCTGCTTTGCCCCTCGAGAGGCACGACGAGTGTTAAAGAGCATAAAAGATACATGGATATAAGACAGCAACATTTTCCTGGTAGCGCCAGGAAACTTCAGCCAAACACATGGGGTAAAAGGAACATGATGTAAATGTGATTTTTTTCTGAACTGTTGCTTTAAGAAGCTGCAACCTTGTGTTTTCTGAGTGGTTTTTCGAAGGGGCAGCAGTGATGCTCCGTGTGTGAGAGAGTCTGGGTGAGATTATTCATGATAGAGGAGACGTGTCAAGAAGAAAGAGAGGGGGGCTGAAGGAATCGGGGTGCATGTTTGTGCGTGTGCGAGATAGTTTTGCACTTCCTTGCAACTCATAAGTGAGGACACGAAGCTACAGAGACAAGCGTGTGTGGGTGAAAACGTATAACACGGATCAGCAAGAGAGAGATACGTGGTGTGTGTCGAAAGGCGTGTGAGAATGAAAGAGTGAGTAAAAGCAGAGATAATGGAGGAGAAAGAAGAAGAGTAAGAGGATTGAGAGATGTGTGTGTGTGGTCTGATGTGATCAGTGAAGGAGGCTTCTTCATTACGATGTGGAAGGAGACACGAAGTGGACAAGGTCACTGTCACGCAGCTACAGCACTGTTCCCTTTGGACACGAGCATCGTTATGCTAAACACGCCAACGCACGCATGCGCACGCGCACGGCCAGCTGGACGTGCACGGCCCCCGCTGCTGCTGAATGCTAATAGAGTCGAGCTGGTGTTAAAGCTGAGCGCTAGATTGGGTGAAAAGTTGTTTTCCTTTCTCCAGGTCTCTCTTCTCCACAGTTCAGCCAAAAATCTAATTTACATCATTTAGTAGTTCAGCCAAGACATGCTTTGTGTTTGAAATGTGCTCCTTAAGTTTTAAGCTACAAAGCTAATAACGCTGACATGTAATGGAAACTCTCAGCCACCAGTTTAGCATCGTGGATAGAGCATGCCTAAATCATCCCACACTCCCCTTACAACATGTTTGGCTCAATAACACCATCTGTACCTAAACATTTTCATACAATAGCAGAATAAATCTGTATTAAAAACAAGACTCGGATCGGGCATTTAAACACCGTGGCAACCATAGCGAAACTTGAGACACTTTAGAAGCAGATATTCGTTTCCATTTTACGCAATCTGGCTTCTCAATTTAAACAACCGGCGGACTTGTTTGTGATGAAGAACTACTAGCCAACCGTAGCACGGGAAATGGGATTTGTGTGTGTGTGTGTGTGTGTGTGTGTGTGTGGGGTATTGAGCAGTGGTCCAGCAAAAATGAAATGTACTAAATAATGTAGATTTATATTAATATTCCAATCACTTCTAACATACAAATCCACCTTCAAACTCTTAACTCACTGTTTAATTTGTTGCCACGGTTTTCTCTCTCTCTCCCTCCCTCCCCATCCCATAATCCTTGGCATTCTCCCACTTTATAACTCTGTCAGACACAAACACACCGGCCTGCTGTGCTCACCATCATATCCCCCAAACGCAACATAAAACCCCCTGTAAGAGCTACAAGATGCTGCTTCACCCCTCGAGAGGCACGACGAGTGTTAGAGCACGAAAGATACATGAACACAGCAAGAAAGGCAGCGACGGGAAAGAAGGACAGAGAAAGCATGTGGTAGAGAGTTCGTAAAAAGAAACAACGAGCGAGAGAGCAGTAGAGGGAGAGAGTGAGCGAGAGAGGTGGGGTTTACCTGGTAGAATCTGTGCACGTGCTCTTTGACGAAGGAAGCGTTAAGAACCCGTCCGTCTATCGTGTTTATGACCATCAGCTCGCCCAGTTCAGGGGGGCCATTACACAAACAGTCGTGACTCTGAGAGAAAGAGAGAGGATATTTAAAATCTAAATTTAAAAGTGTAAAAGTCAAGGGTGGATCGTTTTGATAACCAAACTCAATTTTAAAAGGACGACTTTAAATGCAATATAACACTACATCAGCAGTGAGCGGGTTACATTTATTTGGTGAGGGGAAACCGCTAGAATATTGTTTAAGACAGACTTCAAGGAAAGATCGCTCTTTGCCTTCGCTATAGTGTTCAGTGCAAAAGTTCTCACACCCTCACCTTGTAATGTTCACGCCAACAAAACATGCAGTGTGCGTTAGGGTTTTTACAGACGTTCCTTCATTCTCGTAAATAATAAAAATGGTCAGAAAGTGTATGTTAATAGTGAAACAATAAAAATGATATTTCTGAATGTAATATATAGAGCAGGGATATTCAACTAAAATTTATGAAGGTCCAGTTATGGAAAATTCCTTGCTTACAAAGGTCCACTAACATGACTGAATGGTGACAAGTTACATTTTAATGCTTAACCATTAATGATTAATTTGTGGCTATTTGTTGCTGGGTCTGTATCCGGAGCACGGTCTGCCAGTTGACGACCCCTGATATATAGAAATGTGGATTTTTATTTCACGTTCACTTGCCTCTAAGGAATTTTTCAGGTCTCCTGCTGTTTGTTTTGGACGTTTATGAATCTCTCTGGCATTTATTTTTTCCCCCAGTTTTTTTTTGGCTGTGTTTTATCCATTTCTGAATGATAGTTTTTACACTTGGATATCTTTTTTTATCTTATTCTCCAGCTCTGTGAAAGGTCAGTATTTTCTGCTGGCATGCGAGAGCTGTTTTCTTGATGCTCACTGACTGCTCACAGCAAACCGCTCGAGCTTTGAACTGATTCAACTTTTCATGTGTTAAATAAGACTTAAAGTCAACATGTGTTGACTATTTCAAGTCATTAGACAAGGTAAAGCAGATTCAAATAAAACTAGAGCATATCAACGGGGATGCAAACTTTTGAGCTTGCTAATAAACGGCTGACTTGGACTCAGTTGCTGTAATGTTTAGGCTGTATGTTGTAACTGCTGGAAAACACTTTTGTACATAAACTGTAGTGTAGTTATAGGAGGTTATAGGAAAATAATGAGTGACGGGGTGGTGTGATGCGGCCGTTCCCCCCCCCCCCCAGAGTTGATTATTTTCCTATAGCTGCACGTCCTGAAGTGTTTTATTCTGCTTATACCACAGCAATTTGCCAACGGTTACACATGATTATTTATTAAAGAACGACACGTCGTACTTTTTATCCGTTTATAGTTACATTTAATAAGTTAGTTCCTGTTCTCACTTACGTTATAACAGCTAGAAATACGTACCCTCTCCACCCTCTCTTTTTTTTTCTCTCTCTCTCGAGAACTTAGATGTACAATTTCTATCTCAGTTAGAAACAAAGGGGGATGCAAACTTTTGCACTCAACTGTATTTTAAGTGAATGAAATAATGTTTGTCATGTTATCTACACTGGTATGGAACAACATAAACTGTGTAACTCTTTCAGTTTCATAACCATGGATTTGGGTTGCACAATAATCGCTAAAATAATTATCGCAACTGTTTTGCTTAATTACTGAAATCACAATTACAGAAAACAGCTTTTCTTTCACATTGTACATTATAAACCTGTATTACTTCAGATAAATATATCTTTAAATCCAAATAATCCTGTTCCTTAATCACCTTGAGTGTCAATCGTTTAAATGCGAAATATAAACTCTATTAAATAATGAATGCATTTTTACTATCAACGAGGATCTCGTGATTCAAAGCACCAGAGCCAACAAACACCGATATCTAAGATAAGCCTATTCGCTGAACTTTATCCAAATTCACCAATATTGCAGTCAATTGTGTTTAATTAAATGAGGGTGCCAAAATTCCTGACGGCGATTAAAATACGATTAATTGTACAACAATGATAAAGGGTTAAAGTTGTATTCCTTCTACTAACAGAAATGAAGTGACATCTAAAAGCCAAGAAGTTACAGCAATTTATTTCAAAAGGAATAAAAAATAATAATTTGATTTATATATGTATGTAAAAAAAAAAAAAAAGAATTTCCGCCAAGCCTGGGTTCGTGTCCTCGTGTACCCACCAGCACGTTCTCGGGGTAGACGTTGTCGCAGTAGGAGCCGTCGTCGAAGTTGACCTCGTAGAAGGTCTGTGAGCCGATGCCGATGATGGTGCAGCGGTAAAACCAGCCATCGCTGCTCCTGCCGATGGCCTCCTGACCCAGAGAGAGGTCGCGCAAGGTCGTCTTCACCTGCTGCAACACAACATTCAGTAAAAAATCTCAATATTGGGTGGTATTTTTATTTTCTTTTTCCCCAAACACCTACACCTACACACACTCATGACAGTCAGGTTTGTGTGAGGTATATTTATTTCTACAGCATTTCGGTGTAGAATGTCTAGAATGTTCTGCCCAAATCAAAATTAATAAGGTTATTATCTAAAATATATTATCAAACTGTACATAAGCCTTTTGCTAATGAGCAATTCCAGGCACATTTTGGTTTTTACCTTCACATTGACTTGTTTGTGCTTGTGACAGGTGACGGACACGACGTACGGCCAGTCGGCGGGCTTCATGACCACGCCAGCCAGGTGGGCACAGGTGACGTGGAAGGAGGTGGAGCAGTTCTCATACGAACACTGGATACACGCCCCGCATATCTGCTTCGTGGACTTGTGGCAGTAGACGCACTTCTGTAAAGGGACAGAGATAAACATTGAGTAATAAATCAATTAATTAATTAAAAAATAAAAAGGAGAATCGCAATATTAAATAGTTAAGATTACTAAGATAATATGTTGCTTTTGCAACACCTATACAACATTTTTTGTAAAAGGAATTTACAAAACAGGATTTTTTCTGCTGGGTTTTCCTCAAATTATCCTGAATTACATCACCATATAATTAAACATTCACTACATTTCTAATTATAATGGAACTTCAAAGAAATTAGGTTTTGTTTATTTTATTCACTTGGCTGCAAAATCCCTATTAAGGAGCAAAAAAGAAATGTTTTTTTAAAATTAGAACTCCTGATAGAAGGTAATAATATTCAGTATGTGCACAAATGTAGTCATGAATCTCGCCGGGATCAATGGGTTGATTTCTGATCATCAGCCAAAATGTATTGCTATGTTAAAGTGACCACGCCCAGTTTGGCACATTGCATTTTTGTTAAAAAAAAAATTTATGTTCTATATTACATTACAAATAGAACAAACAGATGATACATTTCATACCCATTCCCCATACCAATATTATACATTACACAGATTAGATAACATTCATGAGAGCAACAATACTAATTAGATGCAGTATCCAAAAATGCAGGGGAGTTGAATAATCCCTATGCACTGACATAACGTGCAACAACATATCTGGAGTTCTAAAGTTTCTCATACAGAACGCATACCAGAGCTTTAATACAGAACACACAATGGGACGTGCAATTAGAGAAAAATAATCAATGATGTTACCATCCCCAGAGTGGATTATTTTCCTATGACATCAGTGTTTTATTCCGCTTATACCACAGAAATTTGCCAACAATTACACATTTTTATTAAAAAAATAAAATAAAAAAACCCACGCCTCATGTTTTATCCATTTATAGCTACATTTAATGTTGTGCAACATCGGCGAAACAAGTTAGTTCCTGTTATCACTTATGTTATAACAGATATAAACAGTCGTTCCCTCACCAGCCTCTCTCTCGAAGTTAAAAAGACAAAATACAGCTTGTGTTTCTTATAAACCACAAAGCACAAACTTGTCTGTCCTGAAGACTTTCCCATGGCAGAAAACTTAAAGGAACAGCTTTACCGCTGACTGTTACCGCTGACACCGGAGTCTCCTTCCATAAATGTTCAATAAACCTTCTCCTTACAGAAAGCTTCACCACAGCAATGATTATAACGTTTTTCTTTGTTAAATAACACCACTTTTTAAAAAGCTGTTTATTGTTAGGCTTAAATTAAGTGAGTCCGCCATACAAGACCCTGTGAATGAGTTGTTACTATGGAAACGATAACGTATTAGAACGAGCGCAGCCAGCACTACTGTCAGAGCTGCTGTTATAGAAAATTAATCACCACCTGATGACCAATCAGAATCGAGACTTCAAAAGCGCTGTGGTGTAATAAAAATTACATCCTTTAGAACTGATACAAATATTTGTACCTCTTTAAGGAATCTTTATATTGACATAATGCATGTGCCGATATCGAATCAATATTGCATGACATACCACAATATGCAACAAAATACAATATGATTATCGTGAACACTATATAATTTGATCAAACAAAGGGGACATGACTGTATTTGTATTGAATTTGGTTCATGTTCTAAGTTTTGGACTCTTTAAACCTGTGGTACACCGTAGGCGAGTTTTCATCTGAGATGGAAAACTTTTTTGTTTTGATAATTCCAAATGTATGCAAGTGTGTTTTTTTAATTTTTTATGATGCAGGAAATAACTTCATTACGTAAAGCACTTTTATCACAAAAGTCAATGTAATGGAAACAAACTGCCCGCAGCAAAACTTGCAAACATTTTCTTTCCCACAACACATTTTCATTTTATTCCTTGCATTATGTGCATAAAATCGATAATAACTTGGCTTGTATTTGTGTTTATGTATTCATTCGGAACTCCTTTTAGTGCTGTGTTTTGACAGCATCATGAAAGACTTTAAACATGTAATGATCTGTAAATAAGATATTGCGATGGTGTCGGAAATGGATAGAAGTTTAGACAATTATGATGATATAAACATTCAAAAACCGTCCACGTGGGCGCGGTGTCTTTAACATAGCAGTAATGTCCCAATATAATCCGCTTTTCTTCATCTTCATCCCTCTGACAGACTCACCCATGTCCCCCTGCTGACCAGAGTTTATCGATAATAAAACTTCTTTATGAAATTGTCAATACTTCATTTCAGCTCTCGAACGACCGACAGACCCGACACACACACAATTAATATTCCACGGGGCAGAAGTGAGACTGGGGGAGAAACTATGAGGAAACGATGCACGGAGGGATTTATGGACATCGATGCCTCATGTTTTTATTTATACATGAATCGAGTCTCCATTTTGGCTAATGAACAGCTTTAACAGATTAACTTACTATGAGTAAATTAATTGAGAGAGAACTTTCATTTAACGATGCTACTCTGAAGTATATCAGCTTTCTATAAGCAACAAGGAATAACGAATGCAAATGAACACTAATGCTCTGAGAAACACATTTACGTCTGCTATCCAGCCACAGCGATGGAGTGCTGCCTTCATTTCTTTCAGCAATTCGTTTTCTGCCAACAAATGGAAGAAAAATGATGTCCCCCACGCACAAATAATGGCTGGTTAATTTTAAAGTCGCACCGTATCGTAGTGTCGAAATTCAGGGACACAAAAAGTTGATAAAGAAGTCAAAGTGTTCAACAGATATAACGTTAAAAATAAAAATTCTGAAGCACAAGGCACGTGTGAGGACAAGAGCAAGGATTAACATCACTGGCTCCAACGAGAGGCTGTAAAATAATCATGAGGACATGCACACTAATAATCCAATCATTATCCAATCTCATCATTCAAGAAATCATGCAGACGCAGGGCTGGCCAAAATGACGGAAGGATCTGGGCCCTGTGCATGTTTCCCAAAAGCATCCTATTACAGGAAATCAATTAGTATTAATTGATCAATTAGATGGATTTAAGCGTATTATGATGAATTGGTTTTGGGGAGTCTGGATGTTCCCTGATTTAATTACTGTCGAAATGAAGGGCATCTGCAAGCAAGAAGTGACACACTAAATGGTTTATGCAATTATTTTCAGTCAATTTTTTCGCTGTGACGCTGATTCAGATTCAGGAAGCGGATATTTCTCTGTTCATGACCTCACACTAAACCCCAGTGGTGAGGCTCGACATGTGAATGTCTGTACATACGAGGGCTAAAAAGTTGCATTCGAATTTTTTGTGAGACGACAACCCGGGCCGTCTCCTATTGGTTGACGCATGGCTGCGTCAGAGTACGTTCTGTCAAAATGTAAACAAAATGACCATCATTTTGCCATACGTCACTGATATTTATCTCGATTTTACATTACTTAGGCGACCTGCGATCTTCAACTCGTCTTCATACAGGAATTTAATTACGATTTTTTAATTTTATTTTTATTTAAGCCCCTCAGACACAGTTAATCCAAAATGGCTTTAATGGTTTCCTATTTACTGTATATGCGCACTACATAGGGTATAACAAAATGGCATTGTAGAATCTACATAGTACACTATACACCCACCAGAATGTTACTTGAGATTTTTTCTTTAAATGTATATATTATTTTAAATATTTAATTAGATACAAAAAATCTTTAAAAATAAAATAAAAATAAAAATCAAGGAACAAGTCATTTAGTCTTAAAACCTTCAAATGTGGATTTTTTGCCTTTAAATAGACAAATAATATAAAATTCTAATAGAAGTGAAGTTTATGGCAACAATATATATAGTCGCTGTGCGGTAAAAAAACGCGCCTCTCCAAAAATCGAATTTTTCAGGAACACGAAAAAACACTTTCATAGAGAGTATCATACAAAATAAATCTGAAATAACTGAATTAAGACACATTTCAGCTCAGAAATAAAAAATGATCTTTATGATGTCGTCAGTGAATAATTTTATATTTAAAACGGACGTACGCGGTTTTCTTATGATGGATTCCAACAAGTCATGAGTCACGGTTAACTTGAGTGTGTTATTTATATTCCTGAAATCCAGTCAGTGTGAATAAGTTGACATTAGCAGAGAGTAGGATTGCTATTTTTGATCAAAATAAGCATATTTAATTTATATTGAGATTGTACAGTTGTGGCCAAAAGTTGAGAATGACACAAATATTAATTTTCACAAAGTCTGCTGCCTCAGTTATGATGGCAATTTGCATATACTCCAGAATGTTATGAAGAGTGATCAGATGAATTGCAATTAATTGCAAAGTCCCT
>JAOUQW010000004.1:10340275-10360892 GCA_028565825.1 Olivaichthys viedmensis
TGTAGAAACGACATTTCATTTCAATGTATACGTGGTATATGGAGAAATGACAATAAAAACCTACTTGAACTTGAACTATATCCCCCTCCGTGCTCCTGCCTTCTCCCCTCACTCCCTTTCCCACCCTGCTGTCAACTGTAATAGCGCTTTTTTTCAGCCCGGGAACAAATCTGAACCAAGGACTATCCGTACCCTGGGCACGATCAGTAAAGTACTACTCGAAATTCACAAAATGATTTTCTTTGAAAGGAAAACTGAACAGGCATATCCCATGTGGCATTAAAATTGAGCATGAGACACTGCGGGTTTGTTGTGATGGCAGTGTATGACCCAAACAAAGCCAAAGGTGCCAATACTTTAAACAATGTGAAACTACACAGAGGACTGGGAGCAAACTGTGTCAGACGGCGTTAAAATACAATATAAAAAAAAATTATTACAGAAATTCTCCCATTTTCCGTGACTGAATCTTAAAATGGCGTTCTAGTGTGCCTGTAGTGCCTTAAGTAGGGTGTACAATGCCATTGTGTTATACACTATATATTGAACACAATGAATAGGAGGCCATTTGGGATTCAGCTTGACGGATTTTACGCGGATCATGGGTAAGAAGCGTAAATAAACATCGTTGTGGGTAAATAAATTTTAAAAAGGAATCTGAATTTTTATGATGAAACTAATTTTGCCTCCTAAAGACGGCAGGAAAAATAAATAAATAAATAAATAAATAATAATAATTTGAAAAGAGAAAGAAACTTTGGCATACAGTCACTGCACTACTACTGAAGATCGCTGTGTTGATTCTGTGACATCTGTGGTCTGGACTATTTCAAGCTTCACCCACACGTGCGCGGTCAGAACTCTTGATACCCAGGCAAGAAGGAGAGGGGGCAGGGGTGGTCCAGCGGTTAAGGCTCTGGGCTACTGATCGGAAAGCTACAAGTTCGAATCCCAGTTCCGCCAAGCAACCCACTGTTGGGTCCTTGAGCAAGACCCTTAACCTTCAACTGCTCAGCTCAATAAAAGCGTCTGCCAAATGAGTAAATGTAAGAAGCAGAACCAAATTCAGCACAGGTACTTGGTTACGGTACGGCTCACTTGGCGGTGGGACAGTGGTTCTGTTACCGAGCCGCGTCATGCCTCACTGTCCAGTAGGAAAAACTGACAAGTGACCCATACTGTAACCAAGTACCTGTTCTGAATCTAGTTTCCCTTCTTACCTGGGTATCAAGAGTACCACACAGGGACATATTGGTGGAACTCGAGATGGTGCAGACCACTGATTGGTCAAAGGCAATCGTCACAGAATAGCATTTTTTAAAAATGCTAGCGAGAAACGGTACGGCACAGCAATCTTCAATAGTGGTTTCCAAAAACATTCCCATCGAGTACAGTGGAAAACCCGGAAAGTTCCGATTGATCCGTTTGCTCGACTGCTTTATGTCTCTTTCACATCAAAACAAATGCTGAGTAAAATCAGGCTTTAACGAGCCTCCATTGTTGGTCCTGTTGTTGGTGTTAACTCTTAACAACCTCCAGAGAACTCCTCCTACTTTCACAGGTCATGTTACGTAATGAAAAACAGACACAGGGTACGGAGGGTTCTGGATTCAGATTAGTAACCGTACCGTGATAAGTAGCACCAGAGTTTAAGACTCATCCCCTAAATTTTGTCTTGCTTTAAGAAAAATAATTAATACGTACATCGCTTTGTGGTCTACATCGCATCAATAATGTTCAATAAAAATGCCTGGTACATTAAAGTTAGTACTGCCTCAAACAGCACTTCAGCACCCCCTACTGGCAGAGTATAGATTAGCGTGTGTCGCATTTGTGCCGTAGTTCAGTTTAGCTAAAGTGCTGATTTTAATCCCTTGGTCAGGCTTGGAAAGTATCTGTCTAAGTTCATCCTTAGCAAGACGCTTACCAAGATGTTTCATGCTGCAACCGTCTAACTGAATTCATAAGTAGCTTGTGTATGTGGTATTTTCAGTGTTGTTGGTAATAGCAGTGGTAATTTACCATAAATGCTGGAGTAGCACCCCTATCGTAAAAACACTAACAAATAGGGATGTTACAAATGCAAAAAAAATAAAAAATAATAATAACAACATGCACGTCATTTTGTCACAGCTGCTGCCAGTACCAATGAAGGGAAACCGTTGGATTATTAATACAAAAATATTCCATATCAAGTTAACAGTCTGGGGCATTGGAAGATTTAAGGCGTTTTTTCCTCAGTTGAAAAATGTCATATCGATCAGGTCCCAGTATTGATTTATTTGTGATCACCTCCCAGTGGTGGATTAGTAAAGTTCATATTTAGCCCAGTGCACCAATTCTAATCGGTCAGTGTTTACAGCCTGACGTCTGAACATTTACATCAGTTAACACTCAGACGGGTCGCCAAACTGGAGACCAAACGACGGCGAGGGTGTGGGGCTTTCTGAAGTTTGTTCAGTTCTTCAAGTTAATTTGTGCAGACTGCACCACGGCGCTCAGTTAGTACTGCAGAAAGCAATCATACAGCAGCATCACCTCACTGAGCAACCCTCTCTCTCACACACACACCTCCTAATTGGCTACGCGGCTTATGCTCGGCCCGAGCAAAGGAGAAGCACAAACTAAACAAACAGCTTTTTCCGCGTTTTTTCACACCACCCACCCCGAAAGTTTGCAGAAGCAGAATGTTTTTTAAAGTAAACACCGGCTCTAGAGGTTCGGGCCGAGCAGAAGGAAATTGGCTGGAATCATTTGATTGACAGCGTGGTTCTGAGAAGACGACGCGGCGCAGACAGCAGTGAAAAAGACGAGAGGAAACAGGATGATTAAGAGGCAGCGGTGGAGGAAGAGCAGGCTATAGTGGAGACACATGTCAAGCTTTAGTGTTTTAAAATGGAATACCACGGATTTTAACACCAGTTTTAATTTATTTGGGGAGCACAAAACGTTACGAATTAAATACGACGTAATTAAATATTAATATTCACCGGTTAAAACTGGTTATCGTACCTGCTTTTTAAAAATTGTATTAATTTTTTTAAAGATTAAGAACATGGTGTGCAGGTCTGTATGGAATTAAAATTTTGATAGTAGTGATGTCGCATAATGACAATAATTCAAAGAAAATGGACAAGGGGTATGGTTGAAATTTTTTTGGCATGCCCCCTCGCATGAGACCTCACATCAACCCCCTGGTGGGTGTGCGCGAGAGAGAAAGAGACGCACAACTGTTAGCTTGGTGCCAAGCCCAGTGGAAATGAGCTTTACCGTAGTGCCGGGTTCCTGAGGACGTGATTGGAAAACATTGATGTAGTGTTGCACTGAGTATATTGCACTGTGCGTTAGCAGTGTGAGTGTGTAGTTGTGTGGTGTGTACTCACTGGCATGGACCTGCAGGTTGCAGCAGGAGCAGGAGAGCAGCGTGCTCGTCTCAGCGCTGGAGGGAAGCGGCTCCGTGTTCACCACACCGGCGCTGAAACACATCTCAGGCACGAGGGGCCGAGTCTGCTCGCCACACCGAGACGCGGGGACATCGGACACGGGAAGACCGTCCTTATGGGGCTACACACACACACATTAGTGACAGGGAAAACTTTGCAGTACAATATTTAACAGTTTCAGAGAGTTACCCATCATGACATTAAACAATAAACATAAGCTCTGACTTGACCCATAATTCCTGACTGACGGTATGTGTCTGAATTTTGCCACCACACCCCATCCTTCTGTTCGCGGCTGGTGGGCGTTTCTATGACACTTCTATGCGTTTAATTGTGGCCGTTGTTATGGAAATTGAGTAAACAGTATCAAGCCGTATCGTACATGTCTTGCTTTGGGGAAAGTGAACAATTTGATACACTGTTTGCTATTTTTATACAGTATATCAAAGCTTAGAGATAACCGCATGGCTAGCTGGCTCACTTAATCTTACTAGAAAGCTACCTAACTAACGTTAGCGAATAACCTAACAAGCTTGATATGATTCAAGTCGCTCCTGAAAAAAAACATAATTCCTAAAATGTAAAAGTTTTTGTGATCGGACAATGTCTGGCTTCGCCCGATTGGCTAATTGCAATGTGATGGACGGACTCGTGTGCAAGTTCAGCTTTGTATTTTGCAATGCAGAAATGAATGCTCTCTAGTGAAATGAACAAGATGAGGCGCTGTGGGTGAAAATCAAAACGTAGCGTGAAGCAAACGGGAAAACAAAAGTGTGAGGGCAACCCTGCATACCGGCAGCGATTTTTCGTGATGTCGCTCAAGTCTCTCCAAGTTGGTCCCTATATTAAGTTTCCCTGGTGACGCCTGGCTAGTGCGATATGGTCACACAAACTACAGCTACAGAACTCGACCACAAATTGGATGTCTTCCTGCTAAAAATAAACATTCTGGAGGAAAATGCTTGGGTATAAACTGCATCCGTGCAGCGCATCACTGTCTACTAGTGTCAGGATGAGCCGGAAATGTTAGCTCTGCCGTCTATTTGCTGCGAAAACACTGGCGGCGTTTTATTTCGGCACGTCAAACACTTCAAGCCCGTATCAGTGCAGCAAGCCTCACCGGCTGGTTCATGAGCTGCGACTAAGAACGGATATTTGTAACCAAAAAACAAAAAAAAACACACAAAAAAAAAACACGGAAAACATTTCCGTGCCTGGCTCCCATTGGTAGTCGCCACATTACTTTGCTTCTCATTTGTATAATGTAAAACTCTGTTCAACCTTTTAGCGTCACCTCCCACTTTGCGTCGCCACTGTAAATCAACAACTCTCATTTAAAATGAATGCCTTCCGGTCGCTTCGTTGCGTCACGTCGCCACTGGTGTGATCGCAGGGTAATAGTTTTACACTGAACCGTGATGGTGTTAGATACCTGTGTGTACGGACAGAACAGCGTGCAGACGGCGCAGTGCGGCTCCAACGTTGCCATGCCAGCGTTAAACTGCTTCTCCGCCACAAAGTCGGGCGAGCCGGTTTGCCATAAGTGGCACTGCTCTTGCTTCTTCACTTCCTGATCCTCTGCGCCCCCTACTGGCAACCCTGAGTACAGCTCTGTCGGAAAACAACACACGCACGCACACACACACACACACGCACACAGTTAGACCAATTCCTGTGTCCTTTCTTTCGGTCTTTTCCTCTTATACGGTCTCACTCCCTCAAGATATAATTAATAACCTAAACACACACAGCCAAGCATTGTGGGATGTCATTACGTTCCAGTGCGCTTGGCTTAGAATAGCTTGTTCTAATGCCGTGTTCATTTTATGTCATTCTTATTTTTATTTTACACTTACTTGTTTTGTTTTCAATAAAGAGTGTATGAGAAACAGGAGATGTAAAAACATTTGAATAAATAATAATATTATGAACATTACATGACGGACAGGTTTGTCCGAATGCACTGAGGCTAAACTATAAAAGATGGAACACCACATCATTTACAATCAAATTTACATAATTTACATATTTGTTGTGGCGGAAATGTATGATCTGGAAACTATAGCGCAAAATGATAGCTATAAATATCACAAACGTCGCTACTTTTTAAAATCAGGCAGCTTGTAATTAGTTATGTAAGGAATAAAACACGACAGAGCTGATTATTTTCCTATAACAGCACGTCCTGGAGTGTTTTATTCCGCTTATACCACAGCCATTTGCCAACTATTGCACATTTTTATTTATTAAAAAGTTTACAGTAATAATTTAATGTTGTGGAACATCCACAAAATACGTTAGTGACCCCAATTGCTTATGTTATAACAGTTCTGTCTCCCTGTGTGTGTTAAGACTTAAGACTTCTCAAAACCTCAGAACGCAAAGACATCTGCCCTGGAGACTTCCCTGCGGCGGAAAACTTCAAGGAACAGCTTTACATTTTGAATGTTAAATAAACGCTCTCTTTACAGAACTCTTCACCATAGCAACTTGGTAATGATTATTCAGCTTACTTTGTAAACAACATCTTAAAAAATATATATTTTTATTTTATTAGTCTATTGTAAGGCTTAAATTTTGTGAGCGTTCACCATACATGTCCCTGTGTTCGAGCTGATACTATAGAAACAATAACATGTTAGAACGAGCGCATTAATACAAACCTGTGATTTGCCTTGCAGCCGGCACTACTGTCAGAGCTTTTTTTGGGTAGGCAGCTTGACAAATACTGCCTATTAAGTATTATTATCGAGAAAACCCATCCAATTAAAATATTTACACAAAATTTCAACTAAAAGGTTGAAATGTAATAAACTGTATCCATCATATTAAACATTTGTTCCTCAATTTGTTGGTCATACGACAGCTAACATTAATTAACCTATTAATTCTTTCCATAGGGGAAACACCTTCTGATCTAGGCTTGCTAAACGCAACATTTTTCAACGTATTGCTCCACCGAGTACGTCGTAAGAGCGCCAACTTTTTATGCGAGATTAGCACAAACTTGTACACATGCGAACTTGAGCTCAATGTGTCAACCCTTTTCGTTACTCTGGTGAAAATCCCTCTAAGAAGGATGGGGACGGGATTAGGATTACTGCCTAAACCTCAACTCCTGGTACGTGCTCTCAGTCCTGCGCTCATCGTAATCCTCACTAGTCCCTCACCTTTTCCCTCAGTGTCTCTCCCAGAGATAGGCTCCCGTAGGCTCAAAGTGATTTTGAAAGTAGGCAAGCGGGAGTCGTGATCCCCAGATCAATAAGTGCAAGTCACAGCAAAGAGAGAGAAAAAAAAAACAGAACAAAAGGGGGAGAAGAAGTAGTAGACACATCTTTCGAAGATGCCTGTCTCATTGGGCAGCGTTTTAACTGAAAAGGAACCTTGAAAGGCATCACGCTCGGACCCTTTAGTGTCACCATGTGTCTCAACTTTTGGCGCACCGTACATGTGAAATCTGTTTATTCACCATCACGTCGCTAGTTTACCTGAGAATGAATCCCACACCAGCAGGCTAGTTAGACTAATTACTGGTGTCTGCTTCATTTTTAACACTCTAAAAGTATCTTGTGATGATGTAATTCAAAGGGAACCCACCCTCGTCGCTGGAGGCCTCCTGTTTGACGATGAAGGTGGGCGTGCGCATGGGTGGCTTGCTGAACGGATGCCTGCGACTCTTCTTCACCTCCACCTTCATCTTCATCTTCGGGTACGAGTTGGTCTGCTGGTGGAGACAAAAAGGACACATACGGTCAGATCCAAATATTCTCCAAGAACCCAACATGTTATATATAATCGCAACTATATGTATGACAATTAATCGTCAGCCAAAATTTCATAATTGTGCCAGGCCCATGGCTGATTTTTTTAAGGCACAACCTGCTGGAAATGTAAACTTGAAATTGTATATGTAGTGATTAACTGTTTTTCTTTTATTAGTTATCAAAAACAAACAGTTTTATCAAATGATATTTCTCCAACAAGATTCTACCAAAATTTTCCCCAGCAGCCACTAAGTTGTGGCTCCTCAGTCGACCTTCAACAGGACAAGTT
Source organism: Olivaichthys viedmensis (assembly GCA_028565825.1). NCBI lineage: Eukaryota > Metazoa > Chordata > Actinopteri > Siluriformes > Diplomystidae > Olivaichthys > Olivaichthys viedmensis. The sequence goes on from JAOUQW010000004.1 coordinate 10,347,772, forward strand.
TTCTGCAGCATAGGCAGTTCTCTATTAATTAGTTAGTCCGTGGGTTCTGCCAGCTTTGAGCCTTTTTTAGGCTAGCATAAGTGCTTGTTAGCATGTTAATAAAGAGAAATGAGTAGGGAGTGTCTTCCTCGAGCTTTGCCTGTTGGACGATATAACGGATCGGTTTGTTCTGCAGTTCTTCTGTTGGTTTGGTTTGCATTTGGGACCAACAGATGAATAAATGCTGCTGTCAAAAGTCATCAGAAACGAGTATTTAAACACTCATTTAAACCCAAGTAGCATTAATGCGTCTCTACAGAGTTGCTTAATTACTCCTACCCGCTTGGTATTCTGGATTTGTTTTTGATAACTTGTGGAATAAAATACAGCTCCTGATGGTGGACTTGAATGAAACAATCTTCAAATAGGCGATTTTTAACAGTATGGTGTCACTGGTGGGCGTTTCTATGGGCGTGATTATGGCTGCTGTTATGAATATCAATAATAAACAATATCGAACCGTATCAAACATGTCTTTTGGGATAGTAAACAACGTGACGGGCTTCATACGAGTACATTTTGTAGTAGTTCTTCATTATTATTTTGAATAATGTAGTAAAAATTAGGAGCTCCATCATACGTTTAGAGGTGAATTAAAAGTCTTCACACTCAATTGATGTTGGTGTGTTTCCTCGCCTGATTGGCTGAACACAATGCAGAATTTATGGATGTTTCCAGAAACTCAAGTGAGCTAACCTGCAGGCCGGGATCCGAGCTGCCAATAGCCGTGCCGCCGTTACTCTGAGCCTCGTTCACCTTGGACATGGCGTAATGCTCGAACGCCTGCTGGAAGCCGTCCTGCTCGGGTGACTTTACTTTTTTCTTTTTCGTCTTTTTCTTTTGCTGCTGTTCGGCAGCTGGCTCAGGCTCCTGCTCGGCCTCGGGCTGCTGGGACGCTGTTGAGACAGGACAGAGAAGACTAAATGAAATATAGTCAGCAAAATCCTAACAGAAGATTTCCAAAAAAGCTGAAAACATAGCAGAAGTTGCTGAGAGGAAGGGTATTGTGGGTAAAATTCAGGCTTGGCATTTTATAAGCAACATTGTTTGAAGAATCTTGTCATTAATAAGCACTTTTTGAGGGACATGCAGTGAAATGCTTACAATGAAATATATACATCAAGAACGATCAAAGAGACCTGGAGGTAATTAACTAGCGCACTTTGAAAATCCTTGTCTCGGCAAAAACAGTACAGAAAAGAAAAAAGAAAAAAAGAAAAACAACATTCACTTCTGAACTTACATAGATAACAATTTTATAAAAAATCCCAATCAGTATTTTTGCAACTACATACCTGAAAGATTGAAAGGATGAAATTGGTACGCACAAAAGTTTGTTACAGCACACAAACTTTCGAAAGAAACAAAAATACTTGAGAAATAAAAGGACAGCTAAGTTAAGAAATATCTCTTCAGAGACATTAGCTGTATTTTTAGAATTTGACAGAACAGCAGGATTTGTAGCTTTAACCGCAGAGGCTACAGGCATTTGCTTCAAATCGACCAGACGACATATTTAATATTCAACCCTGACAACATTACCATCATGAACACATCGTTTACACTGGCAACGACGTGATGGAACGAAGCTGCAAAACGTTTTTAATTTTAATTCAGAGCTGGTTATTTACAGAGACAAGATGTGCGCACCCAGGATCGATTCTGGGCTCGTTTGAGGGAAGTGTGTCATCACGGGTTTGTTTCTGTACACAGAACAATTCCTTCCGAAACGTGTATTGAAAGCACACTTCATTAGCCTATGTCACTTCTGTTGTGCATTAAAAATTTTGCTAAATAGGAGACGATAGGTATTTAACGTGCAATTAAAATATTTATTTAATGTATTATTCGTTTAATTTGTTTTTCGTTACTTTTGCTCAACACTGACTGAAAGACTTCACCTGAACCGCTGATCAAAGCTGCTTATTTAAATACAAAAACAATTAACCTTTCTTATGAGTTGTGGTCACTTGCAATTGAATGCCTTCTCTTCGCTCCATATACAGTTGAGTGCAAAAGTTTGCATACCCTTAGGACAAAATGAAGACGACAAATTGAATTTATAGCAATAAAAACATTTATCGTGTTGGGTTTCTCAGATGTTCCTTCATTATCACAACTGATAAAAATGGTCATATTAGTGTATGTTAAGATTGAATAAGCATCAGTTCACAAGTTTGCATCCCCCTTACTGAATGTGGTATAAATATCCTCTAATAAAACACCCGGCCAAACGTATTGAAAAAGAAACCGGTCTGGGGGGGGAAACCTGCACCACTGCCGCCCAATCAGTTTCCCTGCACATCTTCCAGCCTGCAGAATTGAGTTCCATCTCTTCTCCACAAAAATGTGAACATGTTACAGAACTTTTGGATTGAAGTTGGGTTGAGAAGGTCTCCTCACCTTCTTCTCGGAGCGCTGCCTCCTGCTCCTCCCGCTCCAACGCCTCCAAAGTGAGCAGGGCCTCTCTGGTCATCTTCTCCTCCTTCTGCTGCCTCCTCTGGGCCTCCTTCTCCTCCACACGCTGCTGGTATTCAGCCATGTCCAGCTCGATGCCCTCCTCCGCCAGCACCTTCAGCTCCTCGGGCTTCAGCCTGCGTAGCTGCTTTATTTTCTGCTGCGCCCTAAGGGAACCAAAACATATTTGTGTTACTGTACAGTGCACCAAGCTCTGGCCTTGAGTGAGGCACATTTCCATTGACTATAATATTCTAATACACCGTGTTCCTGATTTTCCAAAACAGCAAATAATGTCTTATCTTGAAGACATTTCACCACTTGTCTGGATGGATGGGTGTTTTCCCACCAATCAGTAAAACTGATGAAGCTTCTCCAATATACAACCCCAATTCCAAAAAACTTGGGACGGTAAATGAAATGCAAATAAAAACAGAAAGCAGTAATTTGTAAATTTACTTTGATTTGTATTCAAACAAAAACAGTATAAAGACAAGGTATTTCATGTTTTACCTAATCAACTTCATTGTTTTTTTTGAAGATGCACGTTTATTCTGAAATTGATGCCTGCAAGACGTTTAAAAAATAAATAAATTATTAAAGTTGGGACAGGGGTAATATAGGACGAATAACGATGTGATGAGTTGAAATTTCAAGGTGATGTGAAACAGGTGATGTTAAACAGGTGAGGCAAATGCGTTATAGTATATAAGGAGCCTCCAAGAAAAGCCTAGTCCTTCAAGAGCAAGGATGAGTCGAGGCTCGTCAATTTGCCAACAGATGTGTCAGCACTTCGAGAACAACGTTCCCCAAAGAGAAATCGGTAGGATTTTGGGCATGTCACCCTCTACAGTGCACAATATAATTAAAAGATTCAAGGAATCCGGTCAAATCTCAGTGTGTAAAGGGCAAGGCCGAAAACCACTTCTGAATGCGCGTGATATCCGATCCCTCAGACGTCATTGTCTTAAAAACCGTCATGCGTCTTTAATGACATGGGCTCGGGAGTACTTTGTTAAACCAGTCAACACCATTTGCCGCTGCATCCACAGATGCAAGTTAAGGCTTTACTATGCAAAGCAGAAGCCATACATCAACACTGTCCAGAAGCGCCACAGACTTCTCTGGGCTCGGTCGCGTGTTTTGTGGTCCGACGAGGTCATGGTATGGGGGTGTGTCAGTGCCTATGGCATGGGTAACTTGCACATCTGTGAGGGCACCAAGATGTGTACAAATTTTGACGCCGTCTTTTCCAGGGATGTCCCTGCATTTTCCAGCAGGACAACGCCAAACCACATTCTGCCCGGATTACAAGTGCATGGCTGCATAAGCAGAGCGTGCGGGTGCTAGATTGGCCTGCCTGCAGTCCTGACCTGTCTCCGATTGAGAATGTGTGGCGCATTATGAAGCGGCAACGAAGGCCCCGTATGATTGCGCAGCTGGAGACCTGCATAATGAAAGAATGGGAGAAAATTCCGCTTGCTAAACTTGACCAACTGGTGTCTTCAGTGCCCAAATGCTTAATAAGTGTTATTAAAAGAAATGGTGATGTTACAAAGTGGTAAACACTCGACTGTCTCAACTTTTTTGGTGCGTGTTGAAGTCATCCGATTTTAAATGAGTGTATATTTATAAAAAAATAATAATAAAATATATTTAAAAATATATTAAATTCACAAGGTAAAACATCAAATACTATGTTGTTGTAGTGTTCTCTATATAGTACAGGGTAAATAGAATTTAGAAATTACTCCTTTTTGTTTTTATTAGCATTTTTCCATACTGTCCCGAACTTTTTTGGAATTGGGGTTGTAAACATCGAGATTATAACAAAAGTCCAGTCACCTATTCGACATTGAATAGCAGCGAGTAGGACGCCGTTTCGAACATGGCAAATCTCAGTGTATCTCTCACCTGCGAAGCAGTTTCTCCCTGAAGGTGACTCTGTTTTCCCTCCAGTGCTCCAGCTCGGGGCTGGTCAGAATGGTGGGCTTCTGGTGGTCCAGGATGGCAGTGTCCTTTCCCTGCTTCCACAGGTCATAGCGCTCAGGCTGCAGGCAGCGCACAAACACGTCCATAGAGATTTTCACCATGTCCTTCCGGCACGTGCACTACAAACAGAAAAAAAGACAGAGACATGAAATGGATGTAATAATAATAATAATAATAAAAATTTACAATTTATATAGCGCCTTTCCAAAGCCCAAAGTTCCTTAGTTAAACTTAATTCAAGGGTGCAAGACCAAGAACACCGTCAAGTCGCACTAGAAATTTGCAGTTTGCATCTCGCAAACAGCCATCAGCAAGGTGGTACTAGAAGATTGGCACTCTCCATTTTGCTGCAGTTATCAATAACAGTTAGAAAGTTACTTTGCTTGCAAAACTGTGTTGGTTGTTAGCAAGCTAGTAAAAGTAAAAGTAAAAGTATACCATGTAACCAAGCCTCCCAACGTAACATGTTGCCACTTTTCTATAGAATAATTTGTATTGTCGCATCAAGTATTATATTATATACAACCTCATGCCTGCACACTGCTGAAATTAGCACATTCCTCCATTTTGGATCTTCTGCACTGTAATATGAAGGCTGACTCTTAAGAGGTCAATGTAGCCAAAGCAGTTGCTCTATTGGCTGATGATGCAAATTTGCCAAAAGTTGACCAAAGACGAGCTCAACGTAAAATTTTGCTAACAATTTTTTTCCCCCACACTGCAAGTGTGCAAAACAAAACCATTGATTGTGACGAATTCCAGTTAAATAAACGAAATTTAGCTTGCAAAAATTCAATGACAAAGCTAGCGTAACTGGGTCTTAAAGAGAAGCGATACAAATAAGTGACTGTCCTCAGTTTTAAAATGATGAACTATTAATAAATTGAACGAAAAACAGCATTAACACAGCTGTATATGTACGTATACAAGTCACCATGTTGCGAAACTAAGTATCTGAACCAGTTTGGAGTGTGATGATGTTCTTGTGAATCTTTTGCTTTTGAACTGTATCCAACTCTTCAAACACCCAAACAGGAGATATGTGGGAGACTGTCGAATATATTTATCCATAATGGCTTTAAGAAAAATAGACTCTCGAAGTCCAATACCAATTAAACAAAGAGCTTGCTGAACTTTAAAGTAGAAATAATAATCTCAAAGTAATGTTTCAGATGCGGCAAAAATGACCAAGTGCCAAATTAATTAAATAAAAAGATACCAGAGAGCTACAAAGTAAAAGACAATGAGAATAAATAACAGACTTTAAACAGCAGAAAGACCCGACACACCATCAATATGCTCCTTTAAGTCATACTCAAAGTTTCGGTGGACATAATTGCATGCGATTCATTCTAAATTTCATTTCAATGTATACGAGGTATATGGAGAAATGACAATAAAAACCTACTTGAACTTGATATGAAAACAACTGAACTAGAAAAGGCTGGAAGGATTCCAAGACGCTAATGAGGCCAAGCAGGGCAGAGATTCCAAGAACTTCAAGGAGTTTGACTACAAAACGTTATCTGAAAGAGCTGCCTCCTGACAGACTCACCTGGTCACCTCCCTAAAAGGGTCACCTCCTACAACCTTCATGTGACAGGGTCAAGGTCCTGAATGGGTCAGGGTCCTAAGAGGGCCACCTCCAGAAAAGGCCGCCTCCAAAAAGAAAAGAAAAAGAAAAGAGTAATCTGAAATGGTGACCTCCTGAAAGAGTGACCTTTTTCATGTGGTCACACTTTCACAATGTCACCATTTTCTGAACTCTTTTTTGACCTATTTTGGATGACTCTTTTAGGATGCGACTCTTTCACCTGCTGACATGGTCCCCTCCGGACAGGGTCACAAGCGGCCTTCTAAAAGGGCTTCCCCCTGAAGGAGTCAAGATCCTGTTTTAGGAGGCGATCATTTTACCATTTAGGTTACCATTTCAAGTCTTTCAGGAGGCGTCCTGTTCAGAATACTCTTTCAGTAAGGGCTTCTTGCAGGAGGTGACCCCTTTTCAGTAGACTTTCTTGCATTTCTTGGAGTCAAGTTACCTCCTGAAAGAGTGTCCTCATCACAGGGTCATTTTTAAAGGATCCCCTCCTGACAGGGTCACAGGACGCCTTTTAAAGGGCTTCCCCCTGAAAGTGTCTTTTAGGAGGCATCCCTTTCAGGTTACTCTTGGAGCAAGGGCCTCTTGCAGGAGGTGACCCCCTTCAGTAGAACTTCTTGCATTTCTTGGTGTCAAGTTACCTCCTGAAAGAGTGCCCTCATCACAGGGTCATTTTTAAAGAGTCACCTCCTGACAGTAACAGGCCACCTACTCAAAGAGTCAGGATCCTCTTTTAAAAAGGTCACCAGTTCATGCAAATCTTTCAGTAGACGTCCCTTTCAGATTACTCCTGCAGGAAGGGCCTCTTGCAGAAGGTGACCCCTTTCAGAAGAATTCCTTGTATTTTTTGGAGTCAAGTTACCTCCTGAAAGACAGATCTCACCACAGGGTCATTTTTAAAATGGCACCTCTTTAAGTGGTCACCTACTGAGTCATTTATTGAAAGAGTCATTTCCAAAACACAGTCTCTTATGCTTCCAGGTCATCTACTCGATTGAGATGCTGGAAGTGAACCTCACCATGGACGGGAAAAATACCTCGCTAACTTCAGTTCTCCACTCCTGCCAAAGGATTCCTGCCAAGTGCGCTGGCAAGCTCTCTGGTGTTTAAAAAATCCACGCTGGCAGCCTTTTACTGAAGTTTGCAAAGTGTGCTGATCATTAGAAGGTAGATAAAGTCTAAAGTGACGCTCTATCTACCGGAAAGCAACAATCACTGTTACCTGGTAGCAGGTTTGCTGATGTCTTCTACATCCTTTTGAATAGTCGATACAGAAACGGTACAGCAATATGAGCCTCTATTTTCAGTGATGGCTTTAACCACCATGCTGACATTAGTCTCTGCTGGCAGGTGTGTTTTCTGTAGACTAAACACTGCAGCCAATCAGAATGACTGAGTGTGATCACCACCCTTATCAGGAGGAGAACGGTTACAAATAAATTTTTAAAAACCCAAAGAGAGATAGCAAGAGCAGGACAGAGAGAGACGAAGACAAAAATAAAACAAATTTTCTCCAGTGTGTCTGTTCACTATATTACATCTGGCCTTTATTTTGTTCCGCTACGAGAACCTTGTGTTAAATTACAGGAAACATTTCACTGCAGAGAGACAGGCAGCAATATTGAAGCGAACAGCTCCATATAGGAGTGCGTGTGTGGTGTTAATAACCATAACAACAAGCGCTAGCCACAAAGCAATAACAACCCTACATCTCCGGTGCAGTGCTCGTTGGAGTCCTGTATCCAGAGAGAAAGGAAACAACGGGGGAGAGGAGTTCTGGGAATGACCCTCAGCATTACCATCACCACCACAAACACGCAAGAACTACCTCCATTAGAGAGGCTGCGAGTGTATAAAATATGGAGAACGCCGCTGTACCCTACAGACTGCGGAGACGTGGCCGAGATGTCACGGCTGCTTTTAAAGATGCTACTTTTTTCGCTTTTTAACAATCGTTGGTGGATTAGGCCACTTTTGGTGCCGATTTAGCTCCGTCCATCAGGAGCAGCAGTGGAAAAATGACGCTCAGGGCTGTTGAGGCCGCCTGTTCATTTCGCTGGTGCGTATTCATAACATGGCTGTCGTCAGCCTGCTTATCTACAGCAGCAGTGAAAGTGTCTTGTAGAAGTGCCCTTAGTAATGTCGACATCATTTAGAGGCTGTCCAGGGAGGAAGTAAAGCAAAGGGAGGCGTGTGGTGTTGTAGATGGTGACTTATTATTAGCCTGTACACAAGAACCCACATAGTTACCAGGAGGACAAACAGTGAAAGCTACATTGATCAAGCAAAACATGTCACTATGAAGACAAATCACATGGTAGGGATCACATCGCATGCAGTCTTATAAGAATCGCACCATCATAAGTGGAAACACACTGGTGGCCACTTTCATGACTATGAACTGCAATCCCACTGCAGCTAACAATCTTGAGAACTCGACACTTTTTCATTCTGGTGTCATTTTGAACCTTGGCATAACGTAGCCTCTAATTTGCCTTTAGCATCATTATGGTGGCTTATCGCCCAGGCGTGTACAAGACCTTTTGCTTTGTCTTTTTCTTACGCTGCGCGGCTTTCCTGTGTACGGAGCAGAAATCATTTATGGGCCTATTTTAATTGTCACTTCCTGTAGATGTGCATGTTTTTTTTGTTTGTTTGTTTTTTTTTTACTTTTGTTTTTATAAAAAGGCTCCACTAATGAGCTCCTCTATTTGGAGCACTCAGAGGAAAATCCTGCAAACTGAAATAATGACTAGGTCGTCCATTCTCCCGCTCACCCTTTTTTTTTTATAGCAGCGACAGCTGTGAAGCGCTATGAGAGCGAGAGAAGGACAGAAAGACGAAGGACAAACTCACTACTTATGCTCAGTGCATGAATAAAGAGCAGTACATGGATATTCTTCATTCATCCATCTATCTGTCCATCTATCCATTCTATTCGACCATCCATCCATCCATCCACATATACATCCATTCATCCAATTCTCCATCCATCCATCTAACCATCAATTCATCTTTGTCCATCCATTACTATACACCCATCCATCTGTCCATTTTTCCATTCACATATCCATCCATCTATTCATTCTATTCGACCATCTATCCATTCATCTTTCCATCCACATATACAGTACATCCATCTATGCATCCATTCATCAAATTCTCTATCCGTCCACTTGTCTATCCATCCATCCATCCATCTAACCATCTACCATCCAGCCGTCCGTATATTTGCCTGTCTGTCTATCCACCCATCTAGCCAGCCATCCATCTCTGTGCATCTATCCATCCATGTGCATCTATCCATCCATGCGTTCGTCTATTTGTCCATCCATCCATCAATATTTCCATACACACATCCATCCATCCAATGTCTATCCATGTGCCCATCTGTCCAGCTACCCCTCTCTCCATCAATCTAACCATTCTACCCATCCATCCGTCCGTCTATTTGTCTGTCCATCCATCCAGCCATCCATTTGTCTGTCCGTGCATCCAGCCATCCATAGGTTTATCTATTTGTCCATTCATCTGTCCATCCAGCTGTCCATCTTTCCATTCACATACCCATCCATCCGCCCATCTATTTCTCTATCCATCCTTCTAACCATCCATCCGTCTGTCCATCCATCCACCCACCTATCCAGCCATACATCTGTACGCGCATCCTTCCAACCGTTCATCCAACAGTCCATCCATTAACTTATTTACCAATCTATACACCCATCTACTAATCTATTCGTCCAGCTACCCAACCATCCATCACACCACTCATCCATCTACCGATTATCCATCTACTCATCCATCTATGTGCATCCATCCATCCAACCAGTTGTCCATCCATCCACCCATCTATCCAGTCATCCATCTAGCCATCCATCTGTCTCTGTGCATCCATCCAGCTGTCCATCCATCCATCTGTGTGCATCCATTCATCCAGCTGTCCATCCATCCACCCATCTGTACGTGCATCCTTCCAATCGCTCATCCAACAGTCCATCCATTAACTTATTTACCAATCTATACACCCATCTTCTAATCTATTCATCCATCCATCCATCCATCACACCACTCAACCATGTACTCATCCATCTTTCTCTCCATTCTTTCACCCATGTATCCATCCTTCTACCAATCTATTGACCCATCTATCCATTCTTTGACCCATTCAATAGTCTATCCACTAAGTTGAATTAAAAATGATTTTTTGTAATAAGTAGTGCTATAAAAGCCATTTTAGAAACCAGTCAAATGAAAGAAAATGATGCCGTGAATCAGAAGCTGCTCCATGTGGAATATTCGTAAAGCCTTTCAGATCCAAATTCAGGGTTGCAAACTTGCCAGGAGCGCTGTGTCTGTATTCCATCTAGAGCATCTTTAGGATCGCATTACAAACAGGAGATTCAAAAATTATCTTCAAAATAAAATGTCTTCGGTGAACAACGGGGAAACTGTCTAATAAAAAATACTGAGACTGGGGCTAAACATTTTAAAACCTCAGTTTTCATTTCAGTCCTTCTGGTCTGCTCTGACTTGTGAGTGGTTGTGAGGATGTTAGGAATATTAGATGCATCCATTTTTAGACTTGTTTCGATGATGTTAACAGTTGTAGGTCACAATACGATAGATGTCTCGATATGACAGAGCTGTTACGATAGCAACCGATGGTCCAGATAGTCAGCGGAATGATACAGGTACGAACTTGAGGGTGAATAAAACCTGCTGTTACAGAACGCTTTCAAACCAACTCAATTGTGTGGCCTAACTGTTTTATAATTTAACAAGTTATAGCAGCTTAGAAGAAAGAAGATGCATAAAAGAGAGATTCAGACAGAGTAAGAAAGCATGAGACCGAGAGAGAGGATGAAGATGGTGGAGGATGAGCAGCATGATGAGAATACCAATGAAGCTAAAAGAGAGTTGATGGGTGTGAGAGCGCCATGTGGCCACCGTGTTCTCGAAACATGGCCCAAGCTGTGGCCTTCTTCTGTCTTTGACGCTATAGCGCTCTCGGCTGAGGGGTAAAATCAACTCCTCCACCTTCACCGAGCTCTGAAACAGTGAAGCAATGCTGCTGTTCTCTGGACCATTACATCCAGCTCTCTGCATTCCTACTGACACGTTGGCTCTGTCCCAAACACTAGACGTCATATCGAGTAGGTGTTATTGCAAGAATGTTGGCCACTTCAAGATGCTACTACAGGTATAAACAGGTCTAAAAAGACTTCTCACTAGTCGTTATCATCAAGTCTTCATACGGTGTATTCCGCAGTGGCCTAAGAACTCCCAAAATGCATTGCAAAAAATGACTGAGTGGCGAGTTGCCGTTCAAATGTTGCATTCAAATTACGGAAATAAAGCATAAACGTTAGCTGCTGCATTTTCAGCAACATGTAGCACTTGTTTAATTTAGCGTCTTTGTGCCCTCTGTCAGGCTTTAGCTAAGTGTGTTGCTCTATGTAGCTAGAGTGCTGTCATGCTAACCACTAGTTAGCCTGTGAGCTAACAGGTTATTATCTTGCTACCAAATAGGCCACAGCAACACTAAGTTATGACGTCTTTTGTAGTGACTCCTTTTTGTACATAATAATTGTGCCTTGCTCCAAACCAACGGTTCACTAAAGCTTGCTTCAACTAGCTTGCATAATCTTGGTATTAAATAAGCTAGCTAGCATTACCGTAAGCGTCGCGTCATTGTAGTATGTTAGCTAAACATAAATAGCTACCTAGCTTACAGCTCCATAAAATAGGTTTAAAATAAAGCTAGCGCTACACTGAAAGTTGAAGGTGAGCTTGAAACGTCACGTGAGCTAACCTGTGTGGCCATTTTGCCGTAGTCGATCCAGCGCAGCGTGGCGAAGTTTGTGGACTCGGCGCAGTTGAAGCCGTGGTTGAAGCCGGCGTGGTAGCCGTACGGAAACGTGATCATGAACTCGCCCGCTTCCTGAGTGATCTGGATGAGAGAGAGAGAGAGAGAAAGAGAGAGAGGTGACTTTAGACAGCAGCATGAAGAAAGTCAGGTTCATATGAGAGGCCCGTTAGACCGTAATTCAAACTTGCATAATTCACACACTATCATACTCTCTCACACACACCCCATCATACTCTCTCATACACGCACATCCTTATACTCACATGCACGCACACCATCACTCACACACCATCATACTCACACACACCATCACTCACACACCATCATACTCGCACGCACGCGCACACCATCATACTCGCACGCACGCGCACACCCCATCATACTCGCGCACCCCATCATACTCGCGCACCCCATCATACTCGCACGCACGCGCGCACCCCATCATACTCGCACGCACCCCATCGTACTCGCATGCACGCACCCCATCGTACTCACGCACCCACCCCATCGTACTCTCACGCACCCACCCCATCGTACTCGCACGCACGCACACCATCGTACTCGCACGCACGCACACCATCGTACTCGCACGCACCATCACACACACACCATCATACTCGCACGCGCACGCACCATCATACTCACATGCACCATCATACTCACCCGCACCATCATACTCACACGCACCATCATACTCACACGCAATCACACACACACCATCATACTCTCACGCACCCGCACCATCATACTTTCACGCACCATCACACACACCATCATACTCGCACGCACACCATCATACTCGCACACCATCATACTCGCACGCATGAGCGCACGCACACCATCATACTCGCACGCACGCACACCATCATACTTGCACGCACCCACCCCATCATACTCGCACGCACGCACGCACACCATCATACTCGCACGCACAAGCGCACCATCATACTCGCACGCACCATCACACACACACCATCATACTCGCACGCACCCTCATACTCACCTGCACCATCGTACTCTCACGCACCCGCACCATCATACTCTCACGCACCATCACACACACACCATCATACTCGCACGCACGCACACCATCATACTCGCACGCACACCATCATACTTGCACGCACGCGCACACACCATCATACTCGCACGCACGCACACACA
>JAOUQW010000004.1:10360992-10372365 GCA_028565825.1 Olivaichthys viedmensis
GATAAACTGGGTGTAAACTCGGGCACTAAATCACATCTCTAAAAGTTCAGGCATCTGACAGCACAACACACACACACTGTTCAGTACGGCTCAATCAATAAGAGCAGCGGGGCCTGGACAGGAACGAGGGACTGGACGGAAGAAAAAGAAGCACGCGAGTGAGACAGCGCTGCTGTAAATCAGGATAAAGCTACAGTTTCCGAGTCTCTACGGCCGAACCACAGGGGAAACTTCCCTCAGAGTGTACACTACACTGAGCACACAGTGCACACTAGGTCCGGGAAATCTCCAGGGGCCTCACAAAAAACGATTTGATTTTGATTCAAAGAGCCACAATGCGAATACAAGTTGATACTTTAGGAATCTCGAATTGTGATTTCTATGGCCTACATCATTTTTTTCAGTATGACCACTTGCTGCTTCAAAAGCATAATTTTATACATCCATCATGAAAAACACGACGCTCAATGCATTTCCTTTAGGGTTGTCGGAACAAATTTCAGTTTGAATAGGTCACTATTTTCATCTTTATAATATTCACATATTCAAAAGGCAAAAATTGGTTTAAGATCTCATGTTCTACTTCTAACTCTTGTCACTTGATGTAGGAGAAGAAAAAAAAATATCTGAATAAACGCATTCACAGATTTTTTAAAAATAAATTATGCATCATATTTTTAATGTATCTAATTATTTTTTTAAACACAGCATGCACTATTACATGTATATTATATGACGTACATAGTAAATGTTATTTCACGCAAGTCGTAACAAATTTCAACAGGTGAATCTCAAACGGCTTTCTATTGGGCATATAGTGCACTACGGCATTATGTTAAGACCCAAAGCTTCATCAGGAACACTGTTAAGAATTTCAAATACAAAATAGCTTTGATTTGTTTAACACTTTTCTTGGTCACTGCATAAATCCATGTGTGTTATTTCAGTGTTCATGTCTTCATTATTATTCTAGAATAGTAGAAAATGAAGAAAACCCTTCTATGAGCAGGGGTGTCCAAACTTTTGACTGGTAGTGTACGAATAAGCCTAATCCCATGTAAAAACTCACATTCTGATGTTTTGTGGATGAATGCAGAATTGTGATGCATGTAAGAATCGATTCAGTGCACGCTGAATCATTTAACCATCGGATCAATGACTTCCCAGGCCAGCTAATATCATAAACATTACTGATTCATTCCAAATCTTTTAAATCAATGGTCAGCCTGCATCAGAATGTTCCCAAACGCCACTGAACCAACCTTCACACCTTAGAGGAGCACGGAAACGATACCGCACAGCTGTAGATTTAGTAGCAGTGCACTAACGCCACCTAGTGACCAGTTACAGTATTTCTTTAAACCCAAGAGTCGTCTCTAAACTTCCTACGGCTAAAACAAAAACAGGCATCGTGCAAAACAAAGAAGTTCAGGCAAAAATTTTAACATACGTAATTTTTTTTACTCTAAATGGAACCAACTAGCCCAGCCATGTTTAGTGCCCAAAGTTCGCTTCTTTAGGTTTTGTGCTCGAGCTTCTTTAGAGCGAGTTTGCACAAGTGCAAACTGCATGCTTAACCTCGCCTCAAAAGACAACACCGTTTGAACATACAGTTTTATAACATAGCAAAATAAGATGCATTAAAAAACAAAACAAAAAAAACTAACTATACAAATCAGATTGGAACTAGATCACCATCTGAAACACAGCTAACGTAGAATTCCACCTTCAAACTTTAGGCCACGCCTCCTACTAAAGTCTGATGGTGGTGCGGCATGGAACCAAACCGTGTGCTGAGGAAGAAAGTGATTCGGCTTTAGGATGGAGCTAGGACTGTTTTAAGCTCTGTGACATCCTTTTGTCCATGTTTATAGATAACAGTGTGTCATACAGTGTCAGTCAGAGTGTGTGATGATATAGGAATGCAGTTTGGACAAGACTAAACTGGTAGCTATAAGGTTTCCCTCTTTGTTAGCTACATTAGCTTCACCAAGCATGTCTTGATTGAACAACTACATTTGGGGTAAAGGGGAAATGTGTACATTTTAATTTTAGTCAAACTGATTTTAAGTCATTTTGTTAGGTTAAGACCTAGCCTAGACCTGGTCACCGAGACGGTTGAGGCATTTAGTTTATCACTGAAGCTCAAAAGCCCAACAACTGCCCCACTTTCAGTTCTTTTTCTAGCCACTTTTTCTACAGACTTAAACACCAGCCTTTAGTGTGTTTTGGAGTTTTCACTTTACTGTTGGTCGTGGGGTGGAGCCGTATGATAACCACACAGCTCAATATCAGTTTTTTGGTTCATTCTGTTATCTATTGCAACCAGGGCTGGGTAATATGACATTTATATCAACATACACAGACGGGTGACAAATGATAAAATGTGCTAGTAAGGTTTTGGGCCACTAGAACAGCTTCAGTGCGCCTTGGCGTAGATTCTACAAGTCTCTAGAACTGTACTGGAGGAACTGATGGAGCACCGTTCAACCAGAGGATATTCCCTCAATTGGTGTTTTCCTTTCATTTGTCGCCCGTCTGTATATTTTTTACAATATGCTTTCCTGAAATGACCGAGCTTATTCTGAAAAATTGTGTTTCTCCTTCATTGCCTGAAACATTGAAAAGTAGCGGAAAAAAAATCTTTGTTTTTATTTTCTTTATTCTACTTGCTGTTCTATTCTACTTGCTTAAAGTGCTGTCACTAAATTTGAACCCACCATTCTCCCTTTAAAATTATTATTATATATTTTTTTAAACAATTAGACCACTGCACGATTGTATAGCATAACGTTAATGGAGTAACTATTTTAGATATTTTATTACGGTATGCCATAGGACTATAAATGTGCACTGGCATTTAATTGCAAAATAAATTCTGGATTTCAGGGGATGAATGAATGGGAATATGTTACGTCTTAGAAAGCCTCTACAAATCAACGCATATCTAACTTATAAACCGGTTTTATGATCAATAAAAAAAATATATATATATATATTCACACATACATACACATACATACATAATAACCAAGAGTAAATAAGATGTTGCATCTACAACAGGTCGGTTTGCACCTTCCTGATACTGCTAGCCTGTGTGACGTCAGGTCACATGTGAAACTTTGAATTATTTGAATTGTTTGAGAGAAAAGAAGCCACGGCTCCAAACCAGCTCAAAGTTAACATCACGTGTGTGTACCACAGGCCATGCTTTGTGGTTCCATCATCCATCTACCCACGCTATGGATCAAACAGTGTTCACTAACCAGGACTTGGGCTGGCCGAAGTGCAGGTAGTTGATGCTGTAGAGGTCCATGTCCTCCGTGTGCCAGGCGAACGTGGTCTTCCACATGCCGAAGTAGAGGTAGGGGGTGTTAACGCCGTCGATCACGATCCCACACTCCTGCTCCACCATGTCCAGCAGGGTGTTCAGATGGCCGATGTTCCACTCCGACACATCCTGGCAAAACACACCCCCAACACGAACAGGGAAAAGATGGAAAAATTCAGACATAAACCAGACCGAGTGTTTTCCTTTTTGAGCTGTGTGTGTGGTCTATGACACTAGATGGCATCATTACACAGACTCTGGGTTAATAATAGCACAAGCCCCAAGTGAGATGTACGTTTAATTGCTATTTATTTAAGCGTCTATGACAACATGCTAATTATGAATTGAGAAAGATGTATAGCAATTAAGTTGCCCATAATAATTTTTGCCTATATTAGAAATTCTAATAATTTGCCTTAATGTTGTGCCAAATGTGTAACATAATTAACCAATTGTGCCCTTAATTATAACTAAACTTCTCTCATTAATAGGATCAGTGCCTCAGCTCCGTGGATATCGTAGAGAAAGAAAAAGAAAGAAAGAAAGAAAGGCAATTTAAAAAAAAGAAAAGAAAAAGGTTTTGCACTGGAGCTACTGAAGCTATCGTGGCAAAAGAAGGAAAGAAAGGACAGATTGAAAAAGAAATTAAAAAGGACATAAAAAAGAAAGAAAGGACAAAGAAATAAAGAAATAAAAGTTTTGCACTGGAGCTACTGAGGGTATCATGGAGAAAGAAAAAAAATGACAGATGAAATGAAAAAGAAAGAAAGAACAGGTCAATTCAAGGTTAGATTCATATTTTCAGTATGAGATGAAGGTAATTAACCAAAAATAAATTTTTCATAACCTTTTTTTTTTTTACCAAGGGTGCCAATAATTCTGGAGCTGACTGTGTATATATGGCCTTTTTCATAAACGCCCCCTCGTGTTATTTTTTAATGCGCCCCACCAACCAGCAGCTGATTGGCCCTGCACTAACGCATGCACGCAGATGAGCATGTTTAATATGCATTTTCCTCGATTTTAACAAAAGTTCTCAGAGGCACCAGCTGAGACACACATCATCCTCAGCACTAACCGGATCGTAGAGGGAGCCGCTGATATCTGCACCGTATATCGGCGACACGAACGTCAGATTCTTCCAGTACTTTCTCTCCAGGTCGTCAAAGTCCTTATGCTGAGGGGTGCAGTACCTGCAGGGAGGAAACAGATCAGAAGAAATAAAATTCCTTATTTATAAAGGACAAACATGTACAAAGCCTTGTTTACTCTTTACGACATGTTAACCTGATTACACCCATGTTTACCTTTATACCCAAAAGCAAAATTACATTTATTTTAATGGAAATCGTCACATCCGGGATTCACATTCCAGATTTCCGGTAGTGGAAATTTGGCGTGCAAAACATGGCATCCAGTTCAACTTTGGTGGACTGATATATGAATTTGTTGCGTCCTCCAATAGCAAAACGGATCTGGCTAGTAGATGTCCTGAGGGGAATAAAATAATCTTTGTCTTTCGTGGGCTCTGCAATTAAAGATTGAAAGAAAGAAATGGAAAAAAAAGAAAGAAAGGACAGATTGAAAGAAAGAAAAAGAAAGAAGAACAAAATGCTATTTCTGCCTTTCACACACAGGACTGTTATTACTGAGGGAGGTCTGTTTTGGACAAATACAAATGGTAATTTGTTTTAAAATGATTACTTTTCAAACTTGTTTAAAAAAATTAAATTAAAATAAAAACTAAAAGCCTATGGGACACTGCCAATCTGTACTGGATTAAAATCACAGATCTCGTCGGTAATCACTTCTATTATTGTACCTCCTGAGGTAAAACTAATCCAGCTCAAGTCTGTACTGAGGAAACTCATGTAAATCATCACTTATGGTATTTTCATAGCTTTCTGAAAGCCATTCATCAAAAGACTCAAGTAATTGAGGTTCAAATTGAGCGTGGTATAATCGAGTGAAGGGGAAAGACGTTTCTAGCACTCAACACTCAGCAGTTTCTGAATTTTGGTCTCTTCAGAACTTCTGTAAATGATAGATTTTAGTTTAAAATTAAGCCACACCATTCCAACTTGTTCCACGGACACTGACGGAGGCAGAGGTCGCACGCCGAGTCTCTCATTTGGCAGCCAAATCTCAGCCAAACTACACTGATGGTATTTACGCATAGAGCTGGCTAAGTTCCATTCTACCTCTTTGAGCATATGATGCTTTAATAGCAGTTGATTAGACGTCTTTTTAAGGCTTTAGGAGCCCGGTTATCCCAGGGGTGAGCTCCCACTAAGTAGTTGTAGCTCAGTGGTTAAGCCAGAGAGCTATTGCTGGGTCCTTGAGCGAGACCCTTAACCCTCGACAGCTCGGCTATATACTTGGATTGTGTTCTGTCTCACTTCGAAGTCGGCGTTAGACAAAAAAGTATCGGCCAAACAAATCAATGTAAATAACCTGCCTGTAGTCCGGGGAAAAAGACCAGAGGCCACATTGGTAAAATGCAACACTGTGTGAAGGAGAGATTTTTTTCCTGGTCACCACGTTATCCTCCTTCAATAATTTGCTTATCGAACGATGATAGGCTTACTGGATTGAACCAATTTTGTGCCGTCACAAGCTGAGCTCATACGTAAACACTCCCCAAATCAGAGTCTCTGGTTTAAATGTAAATCTGGCGCTGTGGCAACAAATTTGACCCAAACGACGTCATTCATTCATCTTCAGTAATCGCTTTGAGGAAGAAAGGAAAAAAATAAGGAAACAAGAAAATGACAGATTGAAAGAAAGAACGCAAGACGGATTGAAAGTAAGGACAGATCGAAGAAAAAGAAAGAAAGGACAGATTAGAGAAGGAAATAATAGAAGAAAGGATATTAATAAATGATATTAATATGGTCAGGGTCGTGGTGGATCCGGAGTCTATCCCGGGAACTCTGGGCACAAGGAGGTAACACACCACACCAGTCCGTCGCAGGGCATCACACACACACACACACACACACACACACACACACACACAGGCAATTTAGAGTCGTCAATCCACCTACTGGCATGTTTTTGGACAGTGGAAAGAAACCGGAGAACCAGAAGGAAACCCACACGGAGAGAACATGCAACACTCCACACAGACAGTTAACCCGAGCTCAGGGTTGAACCCCGGAGCTCTAAGGGCGGGAGCGCTACCCGCTGCGCCACCGTGCCACCCACCAAAACACCAATCTATATCTCTTAAATCAACCCTCTAAGAGGAGTTAACCATTTAAAAAACATTTTCTTGAGTGCAGGAGGACTTCAAAGAACATCAAATTCAGAACTTACTTTTTGCTGTTGGCCAGTTTGCGGTATTCTCCCACTGTCATGGACTTCTTCTGGATGTTGTACTGCGTGAAAAGACCCGACTGACCAGTGACGACCTGCATGATGGGGGCTGGGATAACCATCTCCTCGATGGTCTCATACGAGCGCCTGGGCTTCCACTCTTTGGGAGGAATAACCTGGAATGACCAGAGAGAGAATAAGGAACGAGAAGATGAGATGGAGCTCAATGAGACAGCGGGTGCACTACGGTTAGGGTTCAGCACTAGTGACCTGAAGGTTGAGTTCACCGTTGGGCTCTTGAGCAACGTCCTAAACCCTCAACTGTTAAGCTATACGCTTGACGCTATACGCTCTTTCTATGGCGACTAAATAACCCCGCCACCAAGCTCACCAGCGGTTCCTCGGTTCCAGACCAGAAGATCTAAGGGCCACAGTATGGTTTAGCGCCCCTCGCACTCCAACTTCATAATTTAATACGCGGTTTGTGATTTTTAGGGTTTGCAATATTTGGCGAAGGTCTCCTAACCATTCCAGATCAATTCTGGATCAATAAATAATGCTCAGTCAAACAAATGATGTGGACCACCAACATCCAACCAATCAAGACAAGGCAGCGTCTCTACTTGCCTGTCAATTCAGAAAACTACCCCTATTGTAATAGCATTAGTCATGTGTTTTGGGGCCATGGCTTTGGAAGAAACACTGAAGATAGGAGCTGGAATTGTTTGTGTTTCAGTAGATTTAGCTTCAACAACCTTTCACCAAAATCACTGATTACACCTTTAACTGATTAGCTAAATGAGCGGTGCAATGCTGTGACCCCCTACGACTGAGCTTGTACAAGCTTGATTGTCCAGATCTATAAAGGTAATACGCAGGGGGGCTTTCACGAGCCATGACCCCACCAAATGGGTATTGTGCCCCCCTACCCAAAACCCTGTTACAAAAAAAAGATATTCTTGAAGTTGAAATTCAGTAAAACGATATATTTATGTGCGTGATTACCTTTGCTACAAAAATCAACAAATGGAAATCGTTCTTTAGAAAGGAAGACAGAAAAAAAAGGAAAGGACAGATTGAAAAAGAAAGAAAGAGGACAGATTGAAAGAAAGAAAAAAGAAAAGTAGAGCATAAAAGAAGGACAGATTGAAAAAAGAAGGAAAGGAAAAGAAAGAAAGAAGAAAATGACAGATGGAAAGAAAGAAAAGCATAAAATGAGGACAGATTGAAAAAAGAAAAAAAAAGCATAAAATGACATTGAGAAAAGAAAAAGAAGGATATTCTTGAAGTTGAAATTCAGTAAAACGGCTGTATTTGTGTGTGTGATTAATACCTTTGCTACAAAAATCAACAAACTGAAATGGTTCTTTAGGACCTCTACCATCTACAGCCTTCTCTAAGAAGGAGAAAATGAGCTTGCCGGTTATTTGCGTGAGCCTTTCGGTGCTCAGCAACCGTGCACCCTGTTCCCCTGCGGGAACCCCAACGCCCTCCCGTTAGATTTCCTCTGATTGCGACTCTGCTCTTACACCAGAGAAGCGCGTGTGAATACCTTGGCTAAGCCTGCGCGATGAGCTCCTTGGGTTTCCATATACGCAATGTACTTCGCAAAGTCGCGGAATTCCTCCATGGTGGGCCTGAAGGTCATGATCTTGACGGCTGAGTTCGTGCCCGGTGGCAGTGCAGGAGTAGGTTCGGGTTCCTCAGACGGCTGCGAGTTGGGCTCCAAGGACTCAGAGTCTGGTGGAAGATCCGCATGGTCCTGTAGGGTCGGCTTCGGCTCTGGAGCTCGAGTCGAGTTCATGGCTTTGTCTGGGGAGTTTTCCGCCGACATGGTCGCAGGCTGGCTAATGCTAGAGGCGCAAATAATGACACAAAAGGAAAAAAGAAAAGAAAAAGAAAAAAAAGAAAAGACACAAACCAGTCAAATATATATGACAACCTCCGACTGCTGTGAAAGTTTTCAATCATTCAGGTCAGCATTAATACGGATACCATACAATTAGTATACCAAGACTATTAGTATTAAGAATCGTTTTAATAGTATTAAGTTTCAGTTTTGCAAACCATTTCATCCTTTAAACTAACGAGGCCTCTTGGATGCGTGGAGAACCGTCTTTAAGATTAAAATGCGACTAAAATACGATCCCCGGTCCTTCCCCAAGTCCCAAATCACGCCCTACTCACTATATAGTGCACTAGTTTGGAGTTTTGTCTGAAAGTATAGTGGCGATATATACAGTGCACTCATGAAATCCCACAAATAGGTTAGTGTCCAAACAATGAACCCTGGCTGGTACAGAATACCCATAATGCACTATGCTGTTTGTAGGAGTAGCAAATAGGCCACCAGGTTTTTCACCTAAATAATATTTTCTTAGCAATTCACAGTGCATTAAAATTTTCTTTTTACTGACATGCGTGCAAAAATGGCCTTCTTTAAGCCTCCGCAAGGGCAAAAAACGAGACAGAAAATTGCTTTTAGAAACTCAGTGATGCAATATTCTCCAACTATGCCATTATTATGATGAAATTGTTTGCTGAAATCTTTATTTTTGACGGAAATTATGGCGTCATCTTATTACTCACCTGGGACCATTTTATTGCTGTGCGCTAGTTTGAATTAAGGTGTAAACGATATTTCAAAAATTCCACCGATAATTTTAAGGAGTTAAAAATTCTGATAAATAATATCAGCAGATATAATTTTGCATGGTCATGTAAAGCAGATGCCAATGGTTAAACCGAGCTTCACTAATATGACATCAATTTCTCAAACAATCAGCAGAATATAACAGCAATATGCATTCAAAAACCAGCCATTTAATGACTTATAACCTTAAAACAAGTCAATAACATGAACTCACACAGCGCGGAATTCAAGTCACAAAAAACGCCACAGCAGTCCGAAAGCATAACTTACAAATAAACCGTGTTCCCACGCAAACAGTACTTTACGCGAGTGATTAGCGTCCCCTAGCACTCTACAGCGTGTCTGTGGAACCTTAACACCACCCAATTTTATTGTCTAAACAACATAATCGGTCAGACCCTAGTTTGAATGTTATGGATTGTGATACTCTGCATAGGCTCGCTAACTATAAAAATCTTTATTTCCTAGAAGAACACGGCCTATATCGTTTGTAGAGCTTTGGAAGATCTCAGGTACACAGCTAACTGAAGCTAGTTTGATCATGATACAAGCTAATATGTAGCCCAACATGTAATGTATCTGTTAATATACGTCATATATTCACACAGGAACTCTGTATCTTACCTCAGAAACAAATAATGAGCCGTAAATCATGTACGAACTGAAGCTAGTTGGAATCTTCCTTTACGTCTTTACTCATAATGGTATGATTTTATAACTCAGGAAGTGTTTATTGTTCAGAAATGAGACACAGATGGTGAGAAGCTTTCTGAACAAGGTTGCCGCTTCGGTGTCTGACAAACTATCAGCAAGGACAGACTGGAAGAAAAGGACAGACTGGAAGAAAGGAAGAAATGAGAAAAAGGAAAAGAAAGGAGTGAAAGAAATTTAAGAGAAAGAAATAAAGAAATGAGTGAAAGAGGAAAAATAAATAGAAATCAGTGGGGAAAAAACTAAAAGAAAGAAATGAGTGAAAAAAGGAAAAAGAAAGAAAGAAATGAGCGAAAGAAAGAAAAAGAAAGAAAGACTGAAAGTAAGGACAGGACAGACTGAAAGTAAGGAAAGGACAGACTGAAAGTACGGACAGGACAGACTGAAAGTACGGACAGGACAGACTGAAAGTACGGACAGGACAGACTGAAAGTAAGGAAAGGACAGACTGAAAGTAAGGAAAGGACAGACTGAAAGAAATAGAAACATTGAAAAGAAAGAAAGAAAAACGTTATAGATAGATTGAGATAGATAGATAGAGATAGATAGATAGAAAGAGACTCACCTCTATTATCCAGACTTTACTTCATTGTTTTATTGAATTCTAAATGTCTCCTTCTGCCCTACATCAGTGCACTACATAGGGGTATGAAATAATGGTTTATACACCCTATGGAGTGCACTACGTGTCTAATAGTGAGCCGTTGGGGATACAGCCCCTGTGCTGAATGATTTAGTCATGGTAAAAGCATGAGGAGTCAGTTAACTGTCCTGTATGAATCTGTTGACCTTTAGAGAGCAGAAATAACCTTGAGCTTCAAAGCACAAATTCTCCCAGCCAAAGTAAAGGTCACTGACGTTTTCTGCTCTGTTTCTGCCCGTTTTCAGAAGTGATGTGTTCACTTTCAACTGGCCAAATACACCAACTTCACCTAGGTGTACACACACACACACACACACACACCGAGTCATTTTATTATATCACTATAGCTGCCTAACCTTTTATCAAGCCTCACGATGTTATTGTCTATTATTCTATTAAAAATGACTACATGTTTACCAAATTCCTGACCAATCGAGGAACTTCCACGCATGCAGACATATTGTTGCACTTGAAAAAGGAGAACACGTAGATGTTTCTAGTAACATCTGCATCCGAAGGCTGGTCATCTTAGAGAATAATAATTCATATGCATATATATTATATTTGTACGCCTGTCTTATAAAAGGTGTTTACAGGAAAAATATTATATTATATATTAAGGTAGAAATAAAAAGGTCTAAGTGCCAAATTCTCCCTTCGTTGCATTAAAAAAAAATATATATTTTAAACATTTGATGTTAGAATTGCAACGAAGGG
>JAOUQW010000004.1:10379568-10394757 GCA_028565825.1 Olivaichthys viedmensis
AGTGTACTGACCAGCTGTCTCACTGTCTGGTATGGGAACTGGGGAAGCAAATAGTGCAGTTGTGCGTAGCAGAAGGTTATTAAAAAAAAATAAAAAATAAGACGTGCTGGTGCAGAGTAATTTGGGAATTACATTTCCTATCAGGAAGCTCCTACACACCTTAAAAAAAAAAAATAATAAAATAAAAAATCTCTAAATGGCTAGTATATAAAAGGTGTGTTAATACGAGGTGTGTATTGGGAGGGGAAAATACCTACCTGATGGGCGAAATAAAAGAGACGGAGCAGGTTACGAAGTACAGCCCCGCTAAGAATCGGACCAAACAAATTAA
Organism: Olivaichthys viedmensis; assembly: GCA_028565825.1. NCBI lineage: Eukaryota > Metazoa > Chordata > Actinopteri > Siluriformes > Diplomystidae > Olivaichthys > Olivaichthys viedmensis. Next base: position 10,379,900 of record JAOUQW010000004.1, read on the forward strand.
ACGGCCGAGGTTAACCCGATTAAGTCATAACGCTTCTTAAATATAAATTTTTTTTAAAAGGTGATTTATATCCCACTGTCGAGTTCAGTCTCGATGCGCAGCACTGCCCTCGCTAGTTCATCGGCACATTTTGTTATCGCGCTGACGGTCAACACCGGCCGCTGCTGTAGCCGGGGAACAGTTGGGTCAGGATGGCCTGGAGCGCTTTGTTCACGGTCATCGTGTAGTTTTTGCCCAGATCGTGACGACAGGCTGGGCAGGAGTACACCTCCGCTTTGAAGGACCGCTGGAGACATTCCTTTAAAAAATTTTTTTTTTGAAAAATAAAGAAAATGAACACACATTTTTAAAACACAAAATAGGGCTGGGTGACATGCATGCATATTTCTATAGAGTCATGTGTGTGTAAGTAAGTAAATAAAATAAAAAACTTTTTTTAATAACTGACTTACGGTAACAAGCAACTGATTGGATGGTAAAATCTTTTTCATACCAATTTCACGTTAAACATTTTTCATGGCTATGCACAAACGATCACTTAACCCACAGTTTGCTGGCACTTTGGCACATATTGGGTATTGTGGCATAAATGATATCATGGTACTTGATATTTTCACATCACTAACCCCTACCATAACAGATTGCTTAGGGGTTGAATGAATGAATGAAATGAATGAATGAATGAAAATTACGGGGGGGTAACGTCAGTATTACGAGACGTCAGTATTGTTAGACTGATAGTTAAATCACCCCCACAGTAACCAAGCCTACTGAGAAGCATCACACGCGTGAGGACGTGCAAGATCTGTGTTGTTGGTCATCATCACGTGCGTTTACGACATGCATTAAGTGGATTAGATCAGAACACGTCAAGGCTGATTTGATACCAATCCAACGTTTCGGGCCAATATTCTAAATATCCGATACTCCGTATTGAATCTGTGCATTCCTCATATGAATAAAATGTGCTGCAGCTGAAAACGTCACTCCATGGCCCCAGTCTCACCCTGCAGACATTGTGCTGGCACTCTGTGGTGACGGGCTGGTAAACAACTTCTTGGCAGCAGATACACAGGAAAACTTCCTCCACCTTGTTTAAGAATCTCTGCAGGAACAGAAATGTTGGTTAGTGAACTGGGAATAACAAAAAAAATCACAATTGCATCAAGCAAAAAAAGGATGCATAAAGACTGGGGTTGCCATGCCTACAAATTTTACCCCCTTCCAAAAAAAATTAGGCTACTGTTTGCGTCACTGGCTGCAATTTTGTAAATGCATGAATCTACATACACAAGAAAAATACTGGGTGCCAAAACTTGCAAGCATTACACCATTTTTATTTCCCGGTATAGCGATTCCAGGGTTCCTCACGTTGGAAAACACGTTCTCTATAATTTGGAACTAGTTGCTCGTATCTGAATGTTGTACATACTTGTCCGAGGCTTAAAGACTCCATGGCTTCGTCCCACAGCTTCTTGTTGAGCTCGTCTTCCCTGATCAGGGCCTTCTGCTCCTTGGTCAGCTTGTAGGCCTCCACTTTGACCTTCTTGGGCGTGCTCTTGGACGGCGAGCGTTTCTCCTCATCCTCAACTAAATTGGACATGGCACATCAAATCAGACGCAAAGACAGTGGGACCGTAAACAAACAGCATATTCGTGTTTATCCTGCCTCCCCGTGTTGGTGGTACCGTACAAACAAAAACGCCTTCATGACTGAGCTTTTATTTAAAATCGTTCCCAAACTATCGCAAGTATTTTGCATCCAATACAACAAAGTGACAATTTTAAGGGAGGAAGAGGGTTTTTTTTGGATTTATAAAACGTCATCTTGCACTGCCTCTAAAACGGCCCCATGGCGCCTTGTACGATTTAGTATAGTTTAGTTTTTGTCCAGTTAGTGATGGCGTATTTCAGCGCGGTGTCGTTCCCTGAACCGATGCCTTATTGCAGTCCTGATCTTAATCCCTTTGTTTGTGTATCTATCCATCCATCCAGATAGAGAGCGCGATAGAGAGAGAGCAATATTTAGTGCTGAAACCTTGTAATACACTTTTATAAGTAGCCTTTTGATTTTCTGATCACTGCTGCTGCAAACATTCCCGATTTCCGATAGTGGAGTAGTGCGCCTACTGTAAACACACTAACAAACAGCACATTACAATTCAATTAATGCAAAACACAACACGTCGCTGCACCTGCTAATCCGGAAAACACTGGGGGTATTTTAAATGGCCAACACATCCACAGTGCTCAGAAATGGTTATTTAAAAAAAAAAAACACAAAAAAAACACACATCATTGTCTTAAAGGAAGTTTAACGAGTGTGCACTTGCCTGCCTGAGATTTTCTCTTCCTTTTGCCCTTGGTAGGCGTTTCAGCCACCTCGTCCTCGTTCTTATTCTCCTTTTCCTTCTCCTTGGCTGCCACCGCTTCCAGATAGCCTTCGGGATACTGCGGAGCGAGAACAGCTTTAAACATCGGAGTGTAGCAGTTAAACGCATGCAAGTTTCCTGTCACGGTCAGGCCCTGTGAATGAGACGCAGCTATGTAAATGACTGAAGCTGCATTACCTGCATGGTCAGGCCGAGTTTTTTGATGCGCTCTTTACCGTCACGGGTCCACGGCGCTGGTTCATCATCGTTTCTTTTGAGCAGGTACCTCCAAACCAGGAACCCTGACTTGCCCTTTTCTGGCCAGTACTTCACCACCTGAAGAGATAAGGCCAAAAAGCACACACACATTTTACTGTGCAGCCCTAAAACACGTTTGAAAATGTCAAACGGTATTTTAAAAATGGTCATGATTTCTGGTTCCCTAAATTAAACATGGTTGACTACAGTACTGGTGAGCTTTGCCAAAGGTCGCCAATACACCAACATTAGACATCGGTTTTTCTTGATTGTGGTGCATTAAATCATGAGCTCCTCATTCATGTTTTAACAACCCCCCCCCGCAAGCAAACGACCACTGCATACCTCGGTGGCTAATTGTGTTTCTAGCGAGCATTTAAAAGACATGATGTGACTACAGTTTGGTCTAGATTTAATTCAATAATACAAGGCGTGTAATGTAAAACGTGAAAGAACTTCTCGGTTTGTTTAAAGTAATAAAATGATGAATAAAACCGAAAAAAAACTCATTCGTTCCTACATTGGCTGAATGGAAATACCATTTCAATATTGAGCGAAATAATTGCGATCATTATATGAGCAACTATCGTGCAGCTCTAACGTCTTTTTTTACTAGACATGTGGGAAAAAGACAGAAGATGAGAGTGGAGATTTTTAATCATGGCCACTGATGCATGTGAAGCCTGTCTCCATCTCTGTAAACAACCCATTTTCACTTCATGGACCTTAATACAGTGCACGTCGTCAATTATCTTTGTAGTTCATTACACCTTAATACACTGGGACATGTTCCTGAAATGTGCATCACTCAGCACATGCGTCTTTCATGGCGCACGCAGCCACCTTGTAAATGCCGTCGTATCGGTTTCCATCTTCTGGGCAGTATTTGCTGTGCTTGCGGCCTTTGGAGCTGCGCACCACCCTCACGGGCTTCCCCGCCTTCCAGTCCTTCGCCTCGGCGCCGTCCTTCTCGTTCACCGCCGCGTTGCAGTTCAGAGCCAGAGCCCTGCAACATCAACGCCATTATAGCAAGAGCAGGAAATAAGAGGGTTCAGCACAGAGGATGCAGCAAGACTGTCACATAACAAACCAACAGAGAACACAGCAGTTCTACAACAATACTTTGCTGACAAAGTGACAGCAAAATAGTAGTGCTACATTTAAATAAACGAATAAGAACTAAGGAATATCAGGGGTTTAATGGTTTTATTTAACAAGGAAATTAAGAAAAAAAGAAATCTGGTATAAAAGCAGATTGTGTTACTGTAACAATGCAGATGGTCAGTGTTATAAAAGCAGGTGATCACAATGTAACCATACATTGCTGAGCTCTGCCAACTAAAGCAGAAACGCAACACGAACTGGAGTCTTGTAGTGGCTGTGCCAATTTGTGTACAAAGGCGTCTGGGTTTTATGCCCTGCCAACCTCCACTCTGACCATATTAGTCATTTTGGACACACTATGCTCATGCCTTCAACATGCACTGGTCCAAAAGTTGCCTGGGCTCTTTAATGGCTGTTACTGACCTGTTCATGTTGGTGAGTTTCTGATCGCAGGATTGTTCAGCAGTTCGCTTGTTACCAGAGAGATCTCGACCGCCGGAGCCCGTGTACGTAAACTCATTGCCGTCATCCTGAAAGACATCAGGAGTGCAAAATCAGAGTGAGGTTTCGGCCTTAAATTGTGCAGCTCGTTAAACAGGTTAGAAGGTTTTGGGCCGCACAACTAATCATGCTAATTTTTGGCTCTCTCAATTAATTAAACATAAACGGCTGAGATAACGGTGAGCTTAGCTAAAGTTAGCTCATTTTTATTGACTGGTGCATAAAAAAAAAAATAATAATAATAATAATTGAATTCCCATTTGGTTGCATGCTGTGGTGGTGTGTTTATCTTTAAAATCCTAAAAATAAAAATAAAAAAAATGAGCAAGATTTGACTTTTGTGAATAAGTACTCAATTAAATGTGACTAAATCTTTAAAACAAAGTAAGGCTTTGACATTTGAAGGAAAAAAAAACCAGACCTTTCCTGTATATTTAAAATGATCAAATGCAATAAAACGACAGTGTTGGCTGAATCACCGCGATAATCCTGATTTCAATATTGAGAAAAATAAATCATGATCATGCTTTTAAAATCCTGCAGCCCTAATTTACATTGAGTTATTTTGACAAAATTGTTACATAGGAGTTAAAAGATATTCATAAATTTTTTTAATTGAAGCCCCAGCACCAAAACAAGCTCCACAATATCCAGAACAATAGCAACATACCACGTCATCCTCGTAGCCTCCAGCCAGCACTAAAGAATAAGCGCCGTCGTTGCTTCGTCCGTGGATGCCGGCCACGTGAGGCCTGTGGACTCCTGACTCGCTCACCTGTTGTGTGAGAAACATGTTTTCATAAGATTTAAAAAAAGAGCGAGAAAATGGGTTAGTTAATATCGTAAGTTCCCCTGCAAGAGGCACCGACCGCTCACCTGCACTCTAAACTTCCAGAGGGTACCCACGGGGACCCCCGGCACGGGCCCGTAGTGGTTGGAGGGAACGATGGTGCACTGTTTGGTGCGGCCCACACACGCCATGCCCTGAACACACACGCCGGAGGAAAAAGGAAGATTGAAAGAGATTCCAGTGAAAAATGCTTATAATAACCCAAATTAGAAGGGGATAAAACCCAGCATGGTGTCCATTAGGCCTTTTAACATTTATGGTCAAAATGTAAAATGTATTTAGGATGGTAGGAGGGCATGGGGGCGTTTTTTATCATCTGCGTATTCATGGGTCATTTTTAGTTACAGAAAAGCAATCAAAGCTTAAACGCGTACTTTGCCCCAGTCTCTCTGGCTAGACGAGCTGGCAGACGCCATCTTCGCCTTTTTCTTGCTCTCCTTCAGCTTCTCTCCAGCCAGGACGACCTCGCTCGCGTCGTTCCGGCACTCCGGGCAGTACCTGCACACGGAAGAAAGAGCAAAACACACAATATTAAGAATTGGTGATCAAAAGAGCTCCAACGGTTTTTATTCCCCTCTGGAAGAAAACATGAACAGATTTATATGAACAAGAACAGACACTAATCATACGGCCACACCCCTTTACCCCCCCACTAATCTGACCCAAAGCACACAGGCACTCATCACATCCACCCAGATAGTTATCAGTGAATTCAGTTCTCTATTTAAGCAGTGAAAGGTGCGATTCTGAAGCTCCTCACCAGTCCTCATCTTCCGGGATGGTGGTGAGAGGTGGGTTGAGGCAGTAGGTGTGGAAGGCCATGTCGCACTCGTCACACAGCAGCTGCTTGTCCGGGTCCTGCTTCACCCCACACACGCGGCAGTTACACCAGCGGCAGGTCTTCTTGGGGTCGTCCTTGCAGTGCTTACACTCCGGCCCGTTGGATCCTGAACACACACACACACACACACACACAAGATAGGACAATTACATAAAGTTCACATTCAGATACATTTCAAATTGTAGAGATTAAGGGAGCAGTTGGTTTTTTGAGCGCCCTCTGCTGCCTGCGAGGTGAACTGGAATGAAAACATTTACAAGCCGTCCCCTCAACTGAGCAGCTCTGCTTTGGCCAGAGGCAAATTTTGGGTCAGGGATAAATAGAGATATAGATATATATATATATATATATATATATTTTTTTTTTTAAATAAATAAAAAGTTACATTACAAAAAGGTACAAAGTAGAGGTGTGCAAAAAAGTCGTGGGAGGGGGAAAACTGCACCTTCAAAAATGTACAATTGTTTTGTACAGAACTTTCACAATGGCTAAAAACACCAAGTAAAAGGGCAAAACAATGTAGCATGCACTGATTGTTTACCAGTCTGACAGCATAACATAATACAGAACTCCAAAATAATATGCCATTACTTTACGCTATACTGGTATGGATGATGGCGTCACAAATTTCCAAGAGTGAATATGCCTAAAAACAAAATGTGCCAAATCTATATATAATAAACAAACTATATTATTGTATGAACTGCTGGTTCTCTAATAAGATTTTCTTCCCAATTGTGTACGTCCACACCAACTACACAGGGACTGATCACTTATTTTAAAGTGTAACTGTCCGATAAGTGGGCAGATCCTGTGTGGTTACCATGTACTGTTAAGTTACAGACTGATATTGCTTCATCTAATTTTGTTAGGTTAGCATGTTACAACAATTAATTCTAATTTGCCTTCAAAATGTCACACACTTGTGTACATAAACGAGCCAAGACTAAAGTTGATGCGTGTATTTACACAGCATGTACTTCTGCAACATCTGTAACAGTGCAGACATCCTCAGTCGTTAAATTCTACCTTTATGGGTAACTACACACTTATTAGAGATACTTAATATAAAGCGCAATTACAAATTTCGTTGTCCAGAGCTGATCAAAGTCACCTCAAGCCACCGAGCTGTATCGTGTCACACGTTTTAGCTATGTGCAAATCGACTAGAACACACGTCAGGATTTAAAAAAATCAAGCATGAAGGCTACCAATCCAACAATTTTATCAATGAACAGGTAATATGTTCGTTAAATAAACCTTTTTATTCACTTATTAACTTCTCTTCAACTGTCCTCCTGATCCGTTTCATTTTAGGTACTGTGAACCACACGTGACTGCACCTTTTAAGTGTTGTAATAAAACGAGTAAAAACACTGAAGAACGAAGGACTTACTCTTCAGAGGGCTGTCAGAAGCGGTCGAGGGTCCCTCGGAGCTCCCAGCCTCCTCGATCTTGTAGATTTCATTCACAAACAAGATCCGGCAGTCGTTCAGAGAGTCGCCAGCATCCCTGTGACACAGCCACCGTCAGCATGGAATATGAACATTCACTCAACATGAATTACAGTGCACTGACATCAGATGCGCTGCATTTGCCCCGTTTTCCTCCACGAGGTTATGCTCAAGCCCTTTTTACGAGCCGACTTTGGTACGTTATGGCATAGCGCCACCTACCCGAGCAGTATTTTGCCAAAAATCTCTCGCTGGGTGCGCGTCTCTCTCTTCCTCTGGATCTGGGCGTCGTACCAGTAGCCGCGCTCTTTGGGCTCGTCGGGGTTGTAGTTCACCATGACCACCATGTCCTGCTCCAGCTGGTGCCACTGGTAGACGGTGCGGGCGCGCGGGCGCACATCAGTCCCCTGCAGCTGCACCACCCCGTTCTCTGGGTAACTGCACGACACACAAATGCAGTTTGTACGTGCTCACTACAACAAGGAGGTTCAATAGCTGAGACCACAAAACAAAACAAAAAGGTTTAACAAAACGGCCGATGACTAACCCAGCAATGCGTGCTTTATTGATTACTTTTAAAAAATCACTTAATCATGACTCTTGATTTTAAATCATTTTATCAAAAAAGGCAAAGAAAGCAGTTGGATTGAAAAATAAAATTCAATAAAAAATAATAATAATACACTTAGTACTTCTCCCATATATGCACCCACTTTTAAAATTTCCACACTTTAGTTATTGGTCTTTTTTTAACACCCCCCCCCCCCTCCTTATTTTAGTGTCAGAATATCATGTGGTGACTCCTTCCATGATTTCTATTCTTAAAACTTGTCTGAAGTCAGCTCTACATCTTTCCAAATGTTCATTTTACACTATTTGCAAAAGTCGAGGGGGGTTCCGAGGGGGTCCTGAGCAAAGCATTTCCATGCGTGTTAAGCATTTTAAGACTTTCATATTGAAAACAATTCAAGGACAAGTGACACGCATACCTATATGCATTTTAAACTTTCACCTCCATCACTCAAATTCTAATAATTAAGCCTAATCAGTCGCTCTGTGAAGTCTCATGGGCTTAACCTGGATATTTAAATGCTTCTAACGCATAATGAGCCTGTTAAAGCCTTGGTAATTAGCTAATTAACTGAATCGGAGTGTTAAAGGAGGAAAAATGCTCGACTCCGAAATGATGTGACGCGCCAGGACTTATTAGGAGTCCCTTATCTTACTGTTCAAATACTATTTACATTTTTAGAACACACATTTAAAAAACACATTTAAAAAAAGGTTAAAAACACAAAACATTTGAATGTTTAAAGTATTAAGCTGTACTTTTAGTACAGAAAACACACGTTTCCTACAATGACTTTTTTTATTTAAAAAAAAAGGCTCCCCATCACTAGGGGTCACTAGAGATCCACACAATCGGGGTACACAATCGGTTTAGGAACATTTTCTGTTCTCCTTTTAACATTATGAGGAACAAGGTTTGGTAAATCACAGCCTGAGGACGCAATGTACACATTTGTAAAACGGGGAATAAGCTCACTCTTCATATTTGATGTGGTAGCGAATCTCCTCCTCTCCGTCCGTTTCCATGCCTCCTTCTTCTGCGCTCTTGGGCGTCTTCGTCACGTTTACAATCTGAGCCTCAAACCAAGCGCCCATATTCAAATCTCTGGCATCCACAAACTCATTAACCTACGAGGCAGTGAGAATAAAAGTATAATAAAAAGGTAATCATTTACATTTACCATGTTAAAGAGAGTGTCCATAAAACGTACAGCACAACAAAGAGCTCGTTTTATTAACTCCTATACTGGTACAAGTAATAAAACAGTTCACAGCCAATAAGAAAAGCCAAGATGGTTAAGAAAACTAACAGAACAATGAGCACGAGGTAAAAGAAAAAGCACACGGCAGAGTTTACCTTATAGAGGCCGAAGCCCGGCTCAACGAGGTCACTCTGGACCGAGGTTCCAGCGCTCTGAGCCTCGCACTCTCCGTGGGTGGAGCTCTTATCCGACTCGCTCTGACCCGAACCGCAGCCGGAGTCCGAGTCTGACAGCTCGCCCTCCTTGTCTTTGGGCAAAGTGACGGAAGGAGCAGCCTGCCTCACGAGCAGCTGAACTATATCATTGAGGCCCACGTTGTAGTCGAAAATGGTGTGGCCATCTTCCATCTGTCACAATAAATAAATAAATAAATAAAACCAAACTAAACTCAGATTGCTGCTTCATGTGCAAGAAGGATCAAATAAACATAAGCAATCTTAAAGGGATAGTTCAGCAAAATTATACATTCATACAATTTAGGACATGTTTGGTGTCTAACGTTTGCTTTTGAAATGGAGCGCTGAGGCTGATGTCGCTGACAATAATGCAAGTCTGTGTCACCCAAAATCTATTCCATAAATACATGACCAAATCTTCATATACTTGCTTCTAACATTGTAAAGCTACATAAATAGCAGGGACAGTCCAAATTTACAAACTTAAAGTTTAAAATGGAACAGATATCATCCACATAACTTCCAGCGTTCCGGTACAATTTGGCTTTCACACTTTGGGGGGGGCGTGTTGTAAGACTTTACTAGTATAAACGCCCATGTTATCCTACTGTGCGTCTGCTGTGGATTTAAAAACCCCTCCTTGCCTTGTGCGGAATGATACCAAACTAGGCCAAAAAAAAAAAAAAGTGAGTCCAGTTGTCCAAGATGAATGCTGTTACAGCGTTCAGCTAAACGGTGAAGTTTTGTTCACGTTTATAGATTCCAGCAAGACGCACTGTGTCCTAAACCACATCAGTGTGACATCGCTGAAGAACTGGATGCGGTTTGAGGCAGATATTTATAGAAACTATTTTGGGTGAGATAGACTTCTAGATAGACTTGGTCAGCAACATTTGCCTTGGCGGTCCAGCGAAAAACTTAAGAAACAAAACGTTGGACACCAAACAAGTCTCGGCTGATCGACTACATTTGGGGTAAGATGGGGAATCAAATCCTAGCGGCGATCAAAAAGGCGGCGATCCTACTATAATCGCCCTATATGAAACGCTTTGGTGACCATAAATGAGTGCACTAATATATAAACCTTCACATCCCTGAACGACGAGGTGAACGTTTTTCAGTAATACATGCAATGACATCCATGTGGATTATACCCCACCTGTTTGCCTCTGTAGAAGAGCCTCTGTCTTTCAGGCTCCACGTTGAAGAGCTCCATGATTCGGAGCCTCAGCTCGTCCACCTTGGTGAGTTTGGACAGGGAGTCAACCCGGTGGGTCTCCTTGCCGTCCATAGTGCGCACCTGGATCCACATTGCAGCAGCCCTACAGACAACACAACAGAAACACACACATCATCCGCTGCTCCTCGGACGGCCATTGCACTTTACACTAGCGGTGGGATGTATACAGATGTAAAAGTGAATACCAGCTTAAGTCTTATAAACGCAAAAATAAATAAAAAAAGTGAAACATTTACACAGCTATTTGCAACGGTGCAGGCAGATTATTTGCAAACGTCATGGGTGGTTTAGCAATATAAAAACGAGACACTGGTAGAATTTTATCAACTGTTAGCGATTTTTAAATATCTTGGTTAAGCAAAACGACAAAAGGCAGCTGATGCGTCTGCCTTAAAACATAGCTTGCCCGAAAAAATTGTCTGTGGTGGCAGCCCGCCAAAGTTTCTACAGACACCTCTGCATCAGTGCGGAAATGGCAAGCAAAGAAGATACAGTACATGCACACGGCATATGACGCCGATATCGAATAACTGGTGTGCAGTGATTTATATGGATCTTATATCAATATTAAAAGCTATTTTTGCACTCATCGGAAGACTGCATGGTGGAACGGCACCTCTCGACTGTTTAATATACAACAGTTATTTTTGTGGTACACCTGTCCTCTGGTTTGCTTCATTGCATTTTAGATGACCATTCAAACAAACGTGATTATTTGTGGGTGATACTTTAAGTTTGTGAATAACACCACCGACTTGCTTTCTTCAAGTGTAAAAGCAAAGAGGATTTTGATAGTCTTTTTTTTTTTTTTTTTGATTGCATTACCATTTCACAGTGTACATCCTGATTCAACACGTTTACTAAGCTTTATTTTGAAAATATTGTGATATAAAATTTCAGCTATAATCGCCCACTTGTGCATTGCGATGGAGAATAGGCTTTCCCTATACTGCCCTCTACTGGAAAAATCCCATCACGTTACATTTCCAACAGGGGCAGCAAAAAGCAAAGTGGAATAGCAAGCTGCCTTTGTTAGTTACAGCAAATTGCTAAATATTATTTTGAAGCTTCAATAACATTTTTGGCTATTATTAATATTATTATAATTGTCTGGATAGTCCTACATGTGGCAGCACAAATCATGACTCGATATTTTTTTTAAATCACCCGGCATGTGTGTAGATTGTTGGGCCACGTGAACTGACCTGAAAACTAAACGTGCGTTATTCAAAAGTACGGCTGGGCGCCACGACGACACAATATTGCAATAAAAGAAGTCATAACACGCTTTTCCGAGAGCATTGCAGACATCGTTAGTTACTTTTACAACGCTGACTAACTGGTTCCTCTCAAGGTTTCTTCTTCATGTCGTCTCAGGGAGTTTTTCCCCCCCTCACCGCTGTCGCCTCTGGCTCGCTCATTAGGGCTCTAGATCTACATCAGGATTTCTGTAAAGCCGCTTTGTGAACACGTCCGTTGTTAAAAGCGCTATACAAATAAAATTGAATTGACTTTTGTGACCTGCAAAAGACAAGCAGCTGATCGGACGTTAAAATCAATTTTATTGTTGGAGAAAATATTTGAGCATCTAGGTTTTTGTTTTTCAAAAAGTAAAAAAAAGTGGCTTTACTAATCTACAGGGACTTTGTCAGCAAACCCAAATATCATGATGCTTGGGGGCGTTGGTGCGTGTGTGTGTGTGTGTCCCCCAGAGGTCCACACAAACAATAGCCAATCTCACATGCTGCTATTAGGGGTCAAAGATCAAGGTCCCAACATCAATGGTATTTAACACTAGACTGTAAATGTAGTTATTGCACTGATAAAGGACATCTGTGCTGCTTCTTTTTTTCATTCATTCTTTCTTTCACCCAACCAATCCCCCATGCTGTGCGGGCGGAAATGCGCTTTGGTGCCCCCTGCTGTCCAGCCTGTGTACGACACCTAAACACTCCCTGACTGGGACGAACCTCCAGCCACTCTTATTTAGCGCAGATAATGACCGAACGGTAAAAATGGAAATCATTGAGATATTATCAACGTATTTAATAAAAAATAAATAAATAAAATACACGAATTACAGATTTATGAAGCGGCCTAGCAAAGTTCGTGTCTGATCCGTGCCAGGGGGGAGAAAAAAAAGTCGCCTTTGTTGTGTTAGTCATTGTTGAAGCAACGCTTTCGCCATGCTCAGTGAAGCTACGTGGGTAAATAGCAGTTAGAATAACGGAGCTGGTGGAAAAAAAGTTGCATGTTGAGTTTAAACATGAGCACCGACACAAGGCTAAACGAGCGCACTGACTGACCGAGGCTGCAGGACCGGGGTTAGCCAAGCGACCTGGAATCATTACAGCCCGATACATTCACAACGAAGCGTGCATTAAAAGCAAAACGCCATTTAACGCACAAGTGTCTCGCTTCTTCAGGTCCCAGAGCAGCCCAGCCAGGTGCACGTGCACGCGCTCAAGCGCCGCACATGTCCCCATTCAAGGAGTTCAGCTCGATACAAGAACTCAAATATGAGCCTCGTAAAAACAACACGACGAGTTCAAATTCAACTAATGCACGAAGTTCGCTCATTTAAATATATATATATATATATATATATATATCCTAAAAAGTCTGGTATAACTTCAAATGATCGAAGAGTTAAAGCAAGGGCAGGAAAGTTGTGTGAACCTTTTAACTCGAAACCTTATAAAGACCACAACAATAAGACGTTTACCTCTTTTCTTTACGTCCTCTTGAAAACAAGTGGTTATAACGCAATAAATACCCGTCACGCTTATAATATAAAAACTATTCTCTCTTCTTTCTTTCTTTCTTTCTTTTTTTTTTTCTTTCTTTTTTTTTTTTTAGTCGTAAACTTGCTCTACGTAAAAACCTCGTACACCGAATCAATAAAAAATGTTCAACAACGCGTTTTCCCCTCCCGCGGCAAGCGATGTCTCGTTTCTATTGGTTCGCGTTGGGTGAAATCCACTCGCTGATTGGCTTAGATACACATCCATCACGTCCCTGACCGGAGCTTTGGGCTCAGCGCGCGAAATCGAGCTCTCGTTGCAGCACGTGCCTACGTTAGAATTTTATCGCGAGATTATGCTAATATAACGTTTTTTTGGTTTTTTTTGTAATGGACACAACCATGGTGATGGTCTCTTTTTTTTTTTTTTTTTTCTATTTAAAAACCACTGTCGGTTTTAGCGTTTGTATCGATATCATGTCAAACAAACAACGAAAGAGGCCATGTTGGAAAGTTATTTATGGGTAAACCTGCAAACCAACATTTAACATATAAGAAAACGCCGCCGTTACACCCCGGGAAGCGGAGAATGCTGGAATACTGCCTGGCACCTTTTTCTTTTTTTTTCCCTCTCACACCCATATTCCGCAAAACCCCGCCTCCTGCGCTATGATTGGCTAGTAAGGTCACACTCAGGGGTTCAACCGTCCAATCGAGGCAGTGCTCGTGAATACGATTTACTGGCCAATTCTAGAGCAGAAAGGCGGGTTTGTCCTTTGTAGCGATTGGCGGGAGAATGTATGACGCGCCCTTCTGAATTCTTTCTTAGTAGATTATTGTCCTAAATGCAATAAAAAAAATTTTTAAAAAAATGGCGGAAGCGATTGAGAATATGTAATGCATTTCAAACAATATATATATATATATATGTAGTTTTATTCTTAACCGTCAACACACAACTTAATGACAGCTGAGTGGGCCTAAAATCATCACGGTATAAATACAACAGTAACCAACGTTGGCATTACTTTTAAAGAACTAAATGTTAGAACAAATGTTAAACCCATTGGTAACAGCTAATACACATATATTATTCATACGTGACTTAGGTTTACTTTGCTTAGGCTATTTTCACATTTATATTGTATTGCCTACTCCTACGAGTGTATTTTCGATGTATGTACTGTGGTGTATTTTTGTAGTTAACATGATGAAAAATCAACATAAACATGTGATAACATCTGTACACTCAGGGGACATGAGCCCATACTTTTAATAAAAAATTAGTTAGTTTGTAGACAATGGTGTAACCTTAAGTATGGAAAAAATCTGTATAACTAAGGGATTTTTGTCCTGTGGTTTTACTGCATCTCTGGCCTGAAAAACAAGGGAATAAATCAAGGGAGAGAAAGCTGGGGCACTGACTGATACCGGCTTATCTTAAAAGACGCAAACCAGGTCGGAGACGTAATGGTCATAAAAAGTCG
>JAOUQW010000004.1:10412375-10425774 GCA_028565825.1 Olivaichthys viedmensis
TGAAGTTGCTGTTCTCTCTCTCAGTGAACAAAGCTTCATGTATTGGTCTTCTGATGGTGTGCTCACTTTTGGTCTGCCTGATCATGCTTTGGATATGAATGATCCAGTTTTAGAGTGCCATACAGTGCCAGATTTTCAATGTGGCCTCAGACCTTTGGACCCCACTGTAGCTTAATTCAGTAAGGGAGTTGTGCTGACAGCAGGAGTGTTTGGAATTGTAATGTTCCAGAAAAAGAACCAAACCAGGGGAGACCATTTTGGAGTCATACACAGGTACGGCACACTAAGCAAACCCAGTGTGTTGGAGAATGTTGGATTACATTGGTGTGGTTGGGGCTTAATGGAGTGAGCATTTCAGACGCACTTGTGAGTTTGTTTCCATTGTTTGCAGGGACTGTACAGTAGATCACTGGAACCGTCTGATAGATGAGTTCAGTGTTTGACTTCAGGTCATTTCAAGTCTAGTGTAAATGATTTATACATAACCAATAGTGAAAAGGGAATGGTTTGGGTTTATAAAGCTGAGTTCAGGGTATGGTCTTCTGTTCTAGGTCATTTTATGGAAAGACAACTTTTGGCTGCTTTTTTGTTTTTGGCTAATCTTCCATTATTGTCCTGAAGTACATGTGGGTGCATGCGTGCGTGTGTCTATATGTCTATATGTGTGAAGTATGTGTGCGAAGTCTGAGTGGGATATGCCACATGTGAGTGTGAGGGAGATGACAGCATGTGAATGTGTTTTTATGGCGTCTTCATAACCTCAGCGTGTCTTCTCCTCTCTCCTGTAGGCTCTGATGTAAAGGTTTTGGGGCTCATGCTGCGCTGCCATCTGCTTTGCTCTCTGGACAGACGGCTACTGCTTGACCCCGGAGTCGGAGCCTGGCACTGCCCCCCTCATCTGAACCCTCTCCCTCTGCGCGACCTGAAGGACACAGAACACTAACGAGGGGTTACGCGTGAGATTTTTTTTAACCTTTAAAATCCATGTTGTAAGTGCAGATCACGTCATAGAGTTTGAAACACTGAGTTGAGGAGCTGTGGAAGGGTGGGCGGTAAAAGATAAGGAGACAAATTTACGACTGGAGCTTTGGGTGGCTGTTAACTCCTAACTTGGCAGGGAGCTTGTGTAAGATCGAAAAAGATGTTCATGAGGAAATACAAAAAGAGGTGTATACATATTAAGAATGTCATAAAAACCTTGATGTATGAATTATCACACAGCACACTGTTTTATTAATGATGCTTGAGGCAGCGATACAAAAAATTAACAATCCATTTTGTTTTTATTCAATCTTTTTTTTTTTATGTAACATTTTGGCGACCACGAAGTGGAGACGTAACATAACATCTTTGTAATAGTTCTTGATCTTAGTGTTATAAGGTTCTATCAGGGTGAAGAGCCGTTTTGAGAAATAGGACATCAAAGCTTTGACATTTCTGATAGTGAAACTCTTAAGGTACTGTAATTTACACAAGGCCTACACATTAAGGTTACTTCAAATTTACATTATCAAAATTCTGAGTTTATTAGAAAGTGGATTTTTGAATACAGATAGAACCTTATTATTCTGTAAGCTCAAATACTGTTCAGTTTTCTAAGGTTCTATCTGGCTGATTCTCATTAAGCAATACCGCAATCTAAATAAATAACTAATAACTGCTATAAGTGAGCAGAAAAAGACTTTTGTAAGCCGATTAAGATGAATAGGATCATATATGCTTTTTAATCATGTTTTTTTCTGAATGTATTCCCTAAGTTTTTCCCGAAACAAGATATTTTACCTTAATTTTATTTGACAAACATTTAACAATATAGTCATCTTAAAATACATTAAAACATTTCTGTGCAACCACACACACGCACATGTCTTCCAAACTGTTATAAAGTCTGCTAGCTGACCTTCAGTCCTGGTTACACTGGAAGGTTCGGTTTAATAAGCATATTGCATGTAGCTGGGTAATGTCAGTAATATTTAACACGAATGTTAAGTGACAGTAGCTACAATATCAGCTTTCTGCTGTGCTGAAAACTTTCTAATGTGCTAGAACATTTACACATAAGACCAGAGAGCACGATAGACCAAGAGCAATCCTGTTTTACATACTTATTAAACTCATCGAGCACACGTACATCTACAACTTCTTTCTCCTCCGATTCGCCAAATAGAGGCTTTGAGTCTGCTCTCTTCTGTCAGCGTTTAAATAGAACCTGGATATTTATTGGTCACGGCTGCGTATGTTGTGTATTTATCCTGGATGATGATTAGCTAGCAGATAGAAACTTATAAAACCAAGTTTGTCTGTGAGGTTTTTTTTCAAATTCTACACCAAATGTTTTTTCAAAAAAAGTAAATAATAATAACACCATGAGAATGAAGTTTATGTGGTTAACTTAGTTTTGACAATATTGCATTTAATACTGAGGTCACAAGGTGTCCGTTTATTTCAGCTGTTTGTTCCATGTTGATGATTGAATGGCAAATTAAGACATAATAGAGGGGGAAACAAAGTGATCAATGACAAAACGAAAACTATATGCAACAATGAGGTAACCAGCCCCATTGCACACTTAACAATGAACAACATGACTACTTCATCAGGACTTTCATCATTGGCTGTATTCTGCATTTGGGAGCACTAATGTTGTTTTAGTGGACAGAAACAGAGTCTTGTGCAACCCTCTCCTGGGATTTAACTTTAACTGCTAAGTCTTGTGCTTATTTACTCCTTACTGTCTGATCTCAGCTCTTGGAAATCACTGTGTGTCTCCGAGAACACCCGATCGATCAGGGTTTATTTATTAGTTCATTAGTGGTGTGGGTATGGAAGAGCCTAGAAGAGCTACAAGTATGCCACCTAGGTCTTTGTGTCACCGATAAGATGCACATCAATACTCAATGATTAATGATTTAGAGCTGTGATGTAATTTAGTATTGTGCAAACATTTAGCCTCCTTCAATGAGACTGACAGACACCATGCACATTCACATTTACATTTACATTTACATTTACAGCATTTAGCAGACACCCTTATCCAGAGCGACTTACAACAGACTGCAGGATCAGCCATGATGCATCCAGCGCCCCTGGAGCAGAGAAGGTTAAGGGCCTTGCTCAAGGGCCCAACAGTGGCAGCTTGGCGGTCCCAAGTCTTGAACCCATGACCTTCTGATCAGTAGCCCAGAGCGCAGAGCCCTAACCACTGAGCCACCACTGCCCTTCTGCCCATGCACCTTCAATGAGACTGGCAGGATCACAGGCCACGCCTCCTTTACTGGGACAGACAAGCAAAGAGGCCACGCCTCCTTTATTGAGACTGACAGGAATAGAGGCCATGCCTCCTTCACTGGGACTGACAGGCACAGAGGCCATGCCTCCTTTAATGAGATTGGCAGGCACAGAGGCCATCTACTCCATTGTTCTCCATTTGCCTCTCTTTAAGTATGCTAACATGGTTCTCAAGTCAGAGCTGACCTGAGATCCGAGAGGCGTTCTACTCTTACAATATTCCATTTATTATTCGAGTAGCTGTTTGATTCGGTATCACTCCTCCTCACAGCAGTGTGTTAATGTCACTGAAACACAGCCCTGATGAATGGACATGGCATTTACACTATTAATGTCTCAATGTGCTTTTGTTCCTGACTGATAATGCCGCTATAATGAGGTAATTACAGTGCGTTTGTGTGTGTGTGTGTAAATGGTGGCTCCGAATTTAGTGTGGGGTGATCTGTCAAACTGTTAAAGCCTCAGTCACACTAGAAATTTGCAGATAGTGAAGGCAAGACCCTAAGATTGGTGGCGAAATGAGAAGTTTAGCTGTGGCTGGTTTCGCCAGCTTCGTAAATGCAATTCAACTTGCCTAAATTCATTTAGGGCGCTAAATCAAGTCCTTTGTGTACACAAAGTTTTGTAATTTAGGAGTTTGTTTGTGAATCTAACTTGGTTGCTAGCAAGCTAGTTAACGCTCCAATTATAAACAGTAAAAAACACAAAAGTAAGAGATAGTTAAACTATCTAGTCCAGCCTCCTGACTGACTAGGTACCACTGCCTCTTCTTCTTTTTTTAATTAAACAATTTATAGCTAGGTCTGGAAGTGTTATATAAAACCCCATGACTGCACACTGCTAACATTAGCACTTACTGTATTTTGCTTTGCGTAAAGCACTGGACGTGTGAAATTTGAAACCGTTGATTGCAAGCAAAATTACATTCATCTCATTGGGATTCACTGTAAAGAGCTAGTGTGACTGGGTCTTTACTGCTTTTCCTCTAAACTTTGTCAAATGCAGATTTGTTGTGTTTACAGGACAAGAAGAGACGGAAGACGATTAGAGACGCCCATGTATGCATCGCACTGCGAAAGCACGGACTGAAGATCCCGCACTTTGACCCCACAGCTTCACCATCTATAAGTGACTTTATAATTAATTCTGAAACCTTCTGAGACATTATCGTTGACCACCGTGTATCTGTTACTAGCTTTCCTTAATCGTTAGCCCTATTAGAGGATTGTGAAGCCTGTTTTATCAGGTCATCCTCATTCGTTTGTGAATCACTGGCAGCAGCAGTTTAAATATCACACTCCATCCCCTCCCTCGAGTGACCAAACACCTTATTTAGCAACTATTATTATTATTATTCTGCATGCATCCACTCGCTGTCCCACTGATCTAATTAGTCTTAGTTCTGCATGCTTGGGCACGCTGGAAACAAGAAACACAGACACACGTCATCAAACCATTTACAGTTCAGCTGTGCTAATCTGTGACAAGCAGCGTCCAGCATTCAGAACACCTGGACACCAGAGTCCCATCTGGCTCCAATTAGTCGGCGTGAGAGGGTGTGCGCGTCAGCTATTTGTCCCTTGCCGTGTCATGTCGTCTTGCATCACGCCACGTCTGCTGCTGAGAGGATTGGACGTGCCGGGCCTGAAATAAGCAGAGTTGAAATAAGCAAACTTGTCATTTTCGTTTCCCCAAGGGCTGAGCTGAGGCCCAGAGTGCTCCCGCTTGTGTGAGACTGTGAGGCTCTATCCCTTTCTGTCCAATCTGGCCGAGCTGCCCGTACTCCCGAGTGTCCAGACGGTGTGCAGGTTCTGCGGGCGAGGCGCGTGGAGGATGAGCGATGTTCCCTCGCTGGAGTACGAGCCGCTCTCCCCCACGCTCCCCAGCAGGACGCCGCTGGCCGCCGACACAGAGCAGAGGACGGCCCTAGCCTTCGTGGGCCTGCTCATGCTCTTCCTGCTCTTCCTGCTGGTGCGCTGCTTCCGCATCCTGCTCGACCCGTACAGCCGCATGCCGGCCTCGTCCTGGACCGACCACAAAGAGGGCTTGGAGAGGGGCCAGTTCGACTACGCGCTGGTGTAAAAAAACGCCGGCCAGCGACGGTGGACGAGCCGAGAGCCTCTGCCTTCGCTCTCTCTGTGGTCAGCCCTCGATGGCCCCCCTCCTCCCTGTGATCCTGTAGTGACTCTTCAGGGCTACAAGGTTCCCCCTAGAGCAGTGCTGCCCAAACCATGATCCACAAACGATTTTGCCTTGGCCCACAAGATCTGCAGAGCAAACAGTGACAAAATAGATGAAGCCCAAAAGTCTGAGTTCGGGACTAAGAACTATAACTGTTTCATCAGTTATGAAAAACTAATACAGTTTTATCAAATTATATTTCGATATACATCGATTTTCACAAGACCAAAACAGGCCGGTCCACACAGCCTTTTAAACAGCTTCTAAAGTTCAATTTAATATTGGATCAGTATTGGGTATCGACCACCAGGTATCAGGGCGCTGATATCAGTAATGTATCGAAAATAAAAGAATAGAATCTGTGCATCTGTGCAAATGTGGTATTAGTTTTTGATAAATAAGGAACAGTTCTTGGTGGTGGACTTCAAGTAGGGAAGGGCATTCTTTTTGTATCTTGTGTCACTTCTGTCAGTATTCGGGTTGTATTTTGGCCAAAATATGGGGAACAAACCGGTCTTATAGTACACAGAGGTCCTTTATCCCAAGTAGGGTTCCCAGATTGGTTTGACTATTTCCAGCCCAGTCAGCTAAACGCGGCCTTATTCACTGTTGACCCGCCCTCCTGTAACTTGGCCGATTTAAACTTAAACTATTAAAATAACTATAGAATTGACAGATAATCAAAAAAAAATTATTGACCAGCCTAAAGCAGCAGTCAGGCCACAAGCGAACCAAATATTTTAAATGGTTTTAAAAAAAAAGCAGTTCACTGAACCACTACATTCCCTCCAAAATCATAGATCGGATTTTCCTTATGACGTATACAGTTCGATCCACTGACATATTTTCACTTCCTGCCAGATACATGGCTGATAATTTTATTATTTTTATGTACTGTCAAGTAGCTTGCTTGTTAGCGCAATCACGGCTAACAAGTAAGGGAATGACATCACACCAGGACATAATCGCCTGACTTCTGCTCCACGCCAGCAAAGACAATAGCAAAGAAAACCTCCAGTGTGACTGCTGCTTAGGGCTAGTTTTTTAGTCCAGTACAATAAAAATGGCCCAATGAGGTGGACACGGTTCAATCTGGCAACATTATGGTACCGTGTATAACACTCATGTACCTTTTGGCCTAAGCGTATTTACCTTATTTATCTTTACCAGAACTTGATAGCTAGCAGCTCCTCTGTGTTTACATCACTTTTGGATAGAATTGATGATCTTACACCAGATGTACCCACATGCTAACGCACTGCTGACCTGCTACGTGGAAGTCCCCTAGATCTGCTGCCTTCGACCACCCGTAATTGGCACTGTTCTTTTTACCCTGATGGTGCATTGGTGTTATTTTGCTAGTGTTTACAGGAGCAGAATCCCCTTTAAGATGTCAGAAACATGATATTGCTGCAGTGTATTTTGGTGTATTATTTTCAAGCCATATCTATCTATATTTATGCCTTGGACAGTGTTATGTGGTGTGGTGTGGTGTGGTGTGGTGGTCGTTAGCCGTAGCTGATCTGCCAAGTTCTGTGAATGTGTCGTGAGTTACTGTGCGAGTTTTAGAACTACTGAAAGTGCTTTATTTTTGTATTCTGACTCGGATTTAGAGTCTCCTTTTGCTAATATTGTACTGCGAGTGTTCAGTTTCAGATTTTTAGCTCACTGTCTTCTCACTGGATCCAGTTTGTGGAAAAAACCCAACAACCCTAAAACAATGTTTTGCTCTGTGTGTTTTTGAGATTTGTACTGTAAGCAGATTGGATATTTTCCTAACTTCTTTGTTTTTGCTAAGCTGGGGGCAATTGTGTCAAATAAAGAGGGAGTTTATTCACTTCATGCTTCGGAAATCCTTAATAGAAAATAAAAATAAATAAAAAACAAAAGCGGACACAATTTAGACAATTTTTCCTTCCACCAAATGCAGTCGATCAGCCGAGACGTGTTTCGTGCCTGCTTTAGTTTAGCATTAGGGCTACAGTTAACGAGTAAGGGAAGCTTACAGCTACCAGTTTAGCATGCCTAAATCATCAGACACTCACCTTAAACTGTTTTGAGTTGTTCAGTACTTCAGACAGACTTGCTGATGTGGTTTCCGACACTGTATGACACACTGTTATCTATAAAAATGTACAAAAGGACGTTGCAGAACTAAAAACAGTAGTAGCTCCATCTTGAAGCCAAATCACTTTCTTCCACAGCACATATTTTGGTGTCACTCCAGACAGAATTCTGAGTTAGAAGCCATCTGGATGATGATAGAAATAGTATAATTAATGAGACAAACTATTTAACAAAATGTACAAAGCTGCACCTCCACTTCTGCTGCCTGGGCATGAGTAATATTTCCTACGTTATTGGTACACTCATGTGAGGCTTAGCATCTACGTTATTGGTGCCCCGTGTGAGAAGCAGCACTTACTTGGCTGATTGACATTTGGGATAAGAGGAACATTGTGTACTTTTTATTTTTGGCCAAACTATTTCTTTACAGGGTTCTTGCCCTCAATCAATTTTAAAAGTATTTGTAATAATTTTTAAATGAACTGTCATAAAAAGAAGAAAACATGAAATAGGATATGCATTAGGGAGGCTGCGTTAGTGCAGAGAAAATGGGAATCTTTAAATACAACAGATTCAGAAACAAGAATATCCATAATTCTTCCAAAACGTTCTCTAAATTTCCATCCTTTTCTCGGTCTGTAAATAAGTTTGCTTTAAATTCCATACCTTTCCAGACTTCCTAGACCTGTCCAATAATGCTGCTTTAACCAAACGGTGGCTTCCACAGTCAAGGAACTGACACGCACACAAAAGCATTTAAAAACATAACCCACATTGATTTATTGCCATTTGTTGTGTTGTACAGAATTATGCAAAAATCGCGTGATATGACCGATGTAGCTGTTCGATCAAAAAACTGAAAAGTTTCTAAGAATCCTTTTCTCTCTCTCCAGAGTTATAGTGTGGGGGCTGCTCTGATACGGCCTGATTCATGGATCTTCTATAACTCACAAAATACTGCAGTGTGTGTGAAACAGTGTTAAGCCCGCTATGCTACACCATCCTTGAGCACCACAGATTACAATTTTTTTCAGGAGGGCGCATACCCTTCCAAAATTACAGCGTGATGATGACAAGAGATATTTCAAGTTTGCTAATGATGTTGAAATACAGTACACACACGTTCTTTTACATGTAGTGGCAAATAAAATTATGATTGAAAACATTACACAAAAAAAAAAAAAAGATACAAAAGTATACAAAGTTCCCATGTTAGACGAATGGTTATGCATAAATATAGCTCAGGCTGGGTTTTTTTTTTTTTTTTACAGTGCAGTAACCTTGATGTTCAGGATTGAAGCTGTCACGTCTTTCTTTTTTTTAGCCCCAGAGAGAAAAGACCAGACACTGCGGTGGGACAGAGTCGGCCGGGGCTGCACCACAAATGGTGCGATAACTCTTAATGTGCAGGTCCTCAATACACCCACTTCACACTAACACACCACGCTGGCTTTAATTCAGTGAGTACCACTTAGAGGACGGTGCCATGTAAACAGTGATGGGTGTCACTCAGTGTCTGGCGGCAGTCGGGGACGCCCTTATTGTTTTCGCATACAAAGTCAACAGCACTTTTTAAGTCTATTGCGTGTTCTGTTTGGTTTGTCAGCCTTGATGCTCGACATTGAAAAGAAAAAAGAAAAGAAAAAAAAATCTACATTTCACTTTTTAAAATATACATTTTAATTTTCAAAAAAAAGCGAGTTTGATAATATTGTTTTTCAGCATTGAGACAGTACGAAAAAAACCCCCTCAAAAAACAGACGAACACAAAACAAAGACATCTGATAAAAAAAAGGTCACGATCGCAATCCGAGAATCGAGACTGCATTTCTTTAGCACTGTTGGAGTCGTTTAGCACCTTTTTATTCCTTGAGAGAAAACGAGAATGGGAGTTGACCTAACAGGGTGTTGTGGTTGACGTGATGTGTTCTGGAGTGTGTCGGTGCATGGCTGGCCTTAAAAACAGTACTGCTGTGGGATTTAGGGGTTAGTGTATCCACCTTATGGGGAGATTAAACTGGGTTTGAGCTCGTGTGCAGCCGTGTTGAGTGTCGATCTCCCTGATTAAATGAGGAGCAGGTTCGCCTTCAAAGAAGCAGTTTGTCATTTTTAGAGATGTCTGCTGCCTGTGAGGCGAACTGCAATCACAATGAAAACGATGCCTACAAGCCTACATCTGTTTACCTGACCCCCTACGTTAAAACTACGTATGCCTCATGAGTTGCCTTTCGAGGAAAGGGGCTTCGGCTTGTGGGCGGAGCTAATTAATGGGCCAGAAGAATGTAAACCAATAGGCTGGAAAGAAGCCAGATCTATTACACGAATCACAGTTTTTCTAAGGTACCTTTTTTAAAATGAGATGATTTTTATACGTTACAAACTGCACCTTTAAGATCTGTATGAGATCTAGAGAATGGTTGAGGTATTATGACGTGGCAGCACATGCAACACTCTTTCCCGAAATGTCTGATGAGAGAACGTTCGGCTCTTAAAAGTGCAGCTCCAGAACTGGGACTGGAAACCATTTGTGTAAGAGGTAAAAGCTATATGTAACTTCATTAAAGGCGTGGCCAGTTTTGCTCCTCGAGTTCTACCTTTTATATAGATTTCAGTTCCAACCCTGATCCAGCACTGGCTCTAGATGTTTAGATGCTGGATTAGGGTTAGAATGAAACCCTAGTTTAGGCAGACCTAGAGGCCTTGGCCAGCCCCTGACGTGATCAACTCCCATTAACCTGAAACGTGGTTGTTGTTGCAGTCCTTCGTGACTTTAAAAAAAACAAAACAGTACAATCCGTTATGAATGACTCAATACTGAATGGAATATCCTTTGACCCCAGTGTTCACTGAGATTACAGAAAGGTCAGTGGTTGTTTGGGCCATATAGTCAATATATCACTTGATATATGAGACACGATCGATTTTATGTGCATTTTTCAGGCTGATATAGTCGCTACATTATGTTCTAAGAGGAATACTGGATTGTCCTAGATAACAGAAAAGATTTGGGCACCAGCTTAAGTCCTTTTTTGGTCATTTTGACAGTTTCAGCTGTCGCTAAACGGCTTAAATGCCTTAGTGGCTAATTAAGCTAACGTTTCTGATTGTCGTTTATGCGCTTCTCTTCATGCCTGTCTGATAAGAAACGTGAACAGAAGCCTCCTGGCTTGACTGTAATGCTTTGGCATTAGGGGGAAGGGGGACTGAATAAGAAAATACAAAGTGTGTGGTGAATGAAGACAGTTCTTCAGCATAATAAAGCTCTATAATGTAGGGACTGGGGTCAAAGGTCAGGCGGGCGCTCAGTGCAGGTAAACGTGCAGCTTGATGCGCAGCACGTCTCCAATTTCCCCCAGCAAGTAGTCGACATCGTGCTGGTCCTCCAGTCGGCGCAGTTGGCGCGGGCCGTACAGGGGCAGGGAGGCGATCTCGAGGCGATAGGAACCAGCCGGAGGGGGCTTACGGCCCAGGCGCAGGACCGTCTTACCGTCACGGCGCTCCAGCAGCCTGAAGTGCTCAGCCTGGTTGCCGTGAGTGATGACGTAGCGCACGTGGTGCTCCAGAGGCTCCAGGGCTGGAAGCAGCTCCAGGAGGGGCTCTCTGTTCTGCAGCGAGGCCAGAGACAGGTTCATGGGGATGGAGTTCTGAGTGTCCACGCTGGCCATGCTCACAGACTCCTGCAGCACAGGAACAACAGGGCCAAGGGTTAAAAAACAGGAATAAAAAAAGTAATAATAATAAAACTAGGTCTCCTGAGGGAAATACTGTGCTTGCACGATGGACGAAAGAAGGAAAGAAATAAGGAAGAAACAAATGCAGAATAAATTGAGAAAGAAATAGATAAAAGTAAATAATTACATCAGTAAATGAATGAATGAATAAATAGAGATAAAATGTAGGGAAGAAAAATTACAAAGAAGGAGAGAGAAAGTAATGGAAGAAGAAATAAAAAATAAAAAGAAAGACAAAAACAGAAAGGAAAGAAAAAGAAGAGGGAGAAAGTAAACAAGAAAGAGAAAGAAGATAAAGTAAATAAATAAATAGCGATAAATGCAGGAAATAGAATAAAATGAAAGAAAGGAAAGAGAAAGGAAGAAGTAGAAAAATAAAAAGAAAGAAATAGAAAGGAAAGGGGGAAAAAAGAAGACAGAAATAATGAAGGGAAGATGAAAGTGGAAAAAAGGATGAAGGAAAGGAGGTATAGTAAGGAAGTAACAAGAAAGAAGGCATAGAAAGGAAAGAAAGAAAAAAGAAAAATAAATAAAAGAAAGAAAACAATAATAATATAAATAACTGCAAGCACGGTCATCGGACGTCTAATCCAGCAGGGGATAAAAGGGGCTTTGAGCTCAGATGGTGAATGCAGGGACGTTACAGATGTTGCATCGTAATTAAATAAATACGAGAATGAAATAAAATGCAACTATAAGCTTTAGCCACGGTCATGTGGCTGGTGAATGGGTTATTATGACTGTACTGTATTTATATAACCACAGTCATATGGCTGGTGAATGGATTATTATGACTGTGCTGTATTTATATAACCACAGTCGTGTGGCTGGTGAATGGGTTATTATGACTACTGTATTTATATAACCAGTCATATGGCTGGTGAATGGATTATTATGACTGTGCTGTATTTGTATAACCACAGTCATATGGCTGGTGAATGGGTTATTATGACTACTGTATTTATATAACCACAGTCATATGGCTGGTGAATGGATTATTATGACTGTGCTGTATTTGTATAACCACGGTCGTGTGGCTGGTGAATGGATTATTATGACTGTGCTGTATTTATATATCCACAGTCATATGGTTATACAAGTTAAAATGAATCACGTTTTAACCTCATACCCCTGAGGGGAAAAAAGTGAGAGCATGAAGAGGAAGAGAAAAACAAGCAGACTAATCCAGAATCAGCGCAGTGTCCTACGGTAATTAAGAGTCCTCATTACTCCCACATATTTACTTCTAACACACCTTCAGCTCGTTGTCTGCAGCGCTGCGTTTGTGGCGGCCGCCTTTGCCAGCGTTGCCGTTAATCTTGCACTCATAACAGGCTTCAGGTGAGAGAGCGCTGTCCTCGTCTTCCTCAGAGCCAAACTGACCCTGGAAGCCGGCTCCTGTGATACAGTGCCTACAGAAACACCAACACACTTCATCAAACACTAACCTTAAGACGGCAGTGAATGTTTTACTTCATCTACATTTATACTATATACTATACTATATTTAAACTAGTCATATTTGCAGGTGCTCATAAAGAACGAGACATTGTAAGACCCCCTCTCCCCTTTAAATAATGAATCAAATAAATAAATTCAGAAATTAAATTGGAACCATTAAACGAAAAAAGTGGCTTCTATTCTGTTTCGAGCACTCTTCATTAATCTAGTGTCATAGTTAAGATCATACCATATTGTGTCTGCATTAAGGCTGTCAGATTGAATTTCACTGATCAAACACTATTGAATTCTCATAATATTGACGTATGCTTGATGTAGAAATAAAGCTCTGATTAAACAATTGCATCATTCACAGCGTACTTTACTTTCACATATTTTTTAATTACGTATTACAATTTTCAGATTTTTTAAAATTAGGTTTTACAATGTAAAGGTTTTCTAATTTACACTCACCACTAAAACACTAAAAAAGAATTTAAGTAAAGAAAAATAAGAGGTTCAGAGGTAGTATCATTGAACTAAATGTTCATGGTATGAGGAGGAACATGTGTATAAGTCCGTCAATGTGCAAAGTCTGGTCCGAGTTGGCATTGGAATATACACTCACCGAGCACTTTATTAGGAATACTATACTAATACTGGGTAGGGCCTCCCTTTGTAGCCCATCCGCC
>JAOUQW010000004.1:10441876-10457087 GCA_028565825.1 Olivaichthys viedmensis
GAAGGTGAGTCGGGGGGGGGGGGGGGGGGGGGGGGGGGGGGGGGGGGGGGGGGGGTGTTTATGCGACAGACTCGCATAGTCGCAGAGTAATGAGCGACCCCGTGTAACGTAGTGTACGAAATCGTTTACTTCAATCTCGAATTCAGTTCCCTATAATAGTGTTCTATGTAGTGCTCATGATTTTCCAATGCAGGGAATAGTGAGTAGGCGACCATTTCGAACACAGCTCTAATTTGTGCTCGGAATCCATATTTCCCTGTTGCCTAGCAACAGTGGTCTCAACTTTAACCGCTTGACCGGCGAGTGTATCGCGTGTTCGTCTTCCCATGATGAAAGCACGAATCCAGGAGTTCAATTTGAACTCAGTATAATGAAAGGGAATGCGATTAGAAGAGTTTTCAGGTCAGCGTGAAAGGTTTCGGAATTCTAGGTTTTGTTGTGTGGTTTTGAAGGGTGATGTGTGTATTCTGCAGTCTGTTGTAAGTATTTGTAGGAGTCTCACCCACGCGGCCTTCTCCTGGTCCGGGCACAGCTCCGTGACCATAGGGACACAACTGATTAAATGCAGCTGCACAGGGACAAGAGGACACAAACGACGAAGATTAAAGCTTTAGAGAAAAGTACATTTTGTTAGTCAGTGTGTTCTGTAGGTCGCTTTCCCTGAGAGTATATTGTATATAGATAAACATGAGTTCATATCTAACATTGCATTTACGTTATTTAAAATGAATTGAATTATCCATGTTTAAATTCATTATTTCATTTCAGGAAGTTCAGTAAAGTGAGAGTCGGCACCTTGGCCCTCTCGGGGGCAGAGTTCACACGGGTCACCCCAGCCCTCGCCGGGCATCAGGCTGCAGCAGCAGTCGGCCTTGCTGTTGTTCTGAGGTTTGGGCATGGAGCATTTGCTGGCCTCGAAACGTGTGAAGCAGAAACTCTTGCGTGTGTCTTCGTGGAGAGACAACAGGGAGGAAAAAAAAAGTGTCAAACTGAAATGCTGCATGCACTCTGGTGAACTCTTCATTCATTAACACACACCGGTTGAGCTTGGAATTAGCAAATGAGCTGAAAGATACACCTGCAAAGTCCATGTCCCAAATCCAAGCTATCTGGGGATACTGGGTAGTCATACATATACCAACTTTTCTTTAGTAATCAATCATTGAAGATTTTTATACAACCTCACAGTGAATGTGTTGAACTTTGTACCATCATCTAATTGAAAGGCAGCTCCCTAGGTAGGCAACCTTTTTGGCAGCATTTGCATGCTCACAAGAGGAAGACTGTTCCATTCAGAAGGCACTCCGAGGTTCTTTATTTTGGCCAAATTTAAGGGCGGCATCGCCACATAAATCCAGTTTGTCGGACCAGACTGTCGCTCTGATTGACGAGTACGTTCACAAATGTAAGTGAATTGCTTGTCTCGTAGCTCACAGTCATATTTGTGTTATCTTACCGAAATTCAGGGCACTCTGGACTGAAAACCGAAACCAAAAGCCGAAAACCAGGTGCTTGATTTTTTATTATTATTAATTAGAGCTTTTTGTACTGTTGCATAAATTGTAATACTTTATTTAGCTTATTTATGCTTTAGAAAATTCGTCCTTTCAATATAACATTACTCCGCAAAACCGACAATAAGCTGACAATAAATAAAACAAATCATATAAAATAAAACTATTATACGTGGTCTGCATATTGAACGGGATGTTATGCTTTCAGGTGGTGTATCAAATGTGTAGTGGAAAAGTCCTTGGGTGGAACAGGGAAACTTTTTCGGTCAAAATTCTCGAAATTTTTTACTCTTTTTGGTGGCCAAAAATTAACTTATTTGTGTTTGTAGATCGCCAGAAGTCATTCTGTGGTTAAAATGGAACAGCTACCGTAATGCCGCCTCACAGCTATGTTATGTGACCAACGTGTTTTTCAGTACCAATACCAAAACCGGTACCTCTCCTAAAACGTGCAGCGGGTCGCACTCACCAAAGCAGCGGCGTCCGTTATCAGACAGAACAAAACCTGATTGGCAGATACACTGGAAACTCCCCGGTGTGTTAATGCAGTTGCCAAACTGACAGATGTTGGGCTCAGATTCACACTCGTCAATGTCTGTGGAGAAAGTGAGAGAGAAAGTTAGACACGATGAAAAACAGAGCGTACAGTAACTATAGCATTTCTCTCCCCTGAATGCAGTGACTGCTCTGTGTTAAGTAGCGGGTAGAGGCAGACTCACCGATACAGTTCTCGTTCTGCACCTCATAACCCGGCGGACAGATACAGCGGAACGAGCCGTCCAGGTTCTGACAGGTTCCCGGAGAGCAGGTGCCCGGGTACGTCACACACTCATTTACATCTGGAGGGGAAATAACACTGTCACTGCTTACAAATGAAATCCCAAACTGTGATTACAGACGTGCGGAAACAACCCGTACTCATGTTTTAATAAAACACCGAAAGTTCCAGCCGTGCATTCCAGGGTCAGATATATGGTTGAGTGCAAAAGTTTGCGTACCCTTACTTGGAAATGATTAAACCAACAATAGTTAATAGTGAAACAATCTAAATGATATTTATGAATGTGATATTAATGTGGACTTTTATTCCAATTGCCTCTAAGGGCTTTTTCAAGTCTCTGCTATTTGATTTGGATTTTTGTCAATCTCTCTGGCTGTATTTTCAGTTATTTTTCTTTTACTCTTTGGTCGTGATTTATGGCTGCGTTTCTTCCATTTTTAAAATCATGAGGGTTCTTACACGTTTTGGCAAAAAAATTGCCATACCTTTTCAAAAGTTTTTTTCAGATTGTTTTTTTTTTTTTTTTTTTTACATTTTCCAATATTTAGTTTTCTTGCGTTTTTCAAAAGTGATATGCAGTAGAGAGGCTGCATTAGTGCAGGAAACAGATTCAGAACCTTAGTGTCTTCAGTCTACATTGCTTTGACAACAGAATATTTAAAAAAATTCTAAACGTTTCATACTTTTCCAGATCTGGAGATGATTGCCTTTTAAATTCTATACTTTTACAGAATTTCCAGACCTGCACAAAAACCCTGATTACTGCTTTCACTGCTGGTTAATGTTATTCCTAAACACTTTGATATCTATATTTATCCCCTTCTTGTGATAGCTGTTTTTCTGATTCCCATTGACTCCTAACTTGACTGCTCATAGAAAATGCTTAAGAGTTTGAGCCTGTTTGAACTTTTCATGCCGTAAATAACTTTGCTCATCTTAATGAGGTGCATTCAAATTAATTAACTAGTGCATGGTAACGAGGATGTAAACTTTTGACCTTGCTCATGAAGATTACTGCTAACTTAGACTCTTAGAGTTGTAATATTTAGGCTGTATGTTGAAACAGGTTTTCAATAGCAAAACAGCATTAAATGAACTTGGAACAAATATGTTGAATTTTTTCAACCAACAGGGGTGCAAACTTTTGCACTGAACTGTATGAAGAGCAGGGAGGTAAATGCGACAGTGAAGGTTGTGGAGGTGCGATAATGTTGCTGAAGTCTTACCGACACAGTTCTTGGAGTCGGGGGTGAGCTCGTAGCCCTCCTGACACAGACACTGGAAGAAGCCCAGACTGTTGATGCACTGGCCGTGTCTGCACACCTGACCAGCCAGCGTAGTGCATTCATCCACATCTGCACAGAGACGCACAATACACTCAGAGATACACATCAAAACGCAAAGAGACACATATAGCAAACCGTCAGACACACAATGACGAGGCACGACGTGTGTGTATATGAATGCGTATGATTTTGCAGGAACACTTATTCACCTATATACGCTGAATTAACAGGCACACTGAAAAGATTTGTTTAGGTTGCGTAGGTGCTACAAGTTTGTAGATCACTATGAGAGAAGGCTTGGCATTGATGCCTTTTTTTTACGCATCAAAAACTGGGAAAACTTTGAATTATTATTGATTTATATTTGCAATTTTCAAATGAAAAGGCTGGCACTGTCACCGTCACCATAAATATCTATATCTGTAGTAAAATCAAGACCCAAGTGCACAGTTCGTCTCCTCGTACATATTTTGCAAGACGTTAGTCATGCATGAACAACATAGCGGTTTATATTTTGGCTTAGTTTCAGACAGCATGTTTTTGAAGATTGCGCCAGGCAGCTGTATCACTAATGAGGAAACTTGCGACACATTTGGTTCGCTTCTTAGCCTGCTGAGAATCGTCTATCAAAGTTTTCCGTTGGTTCGGGCCTTCATTAATTGATGCATGAATCTTAAATATTGCATATGGCTTTCATTTTGTCTATGATCACTTTGTGTTCTCCCAAAACTCGCTTATGTCTCTATTCGCCTTTCCATTAGCAACATGAAACAAATGGCTGAAATGAACTGACAACTGTTACAGGACGTTATGTTGCATCCCCCCCTAGTGGTCACTGAAAAATTACATTAAACATAACATACTGTAACATGCCGATATAATCGATATATTGATGTTTTATGTGAGACTCACCCATGCAGTCGTTGTTGTGTGTGAGCTCAAAGCCGGGGAAGCAAAGGCAGTTGTAGGAGCCCACCGTGTTCTTACACGTGCCATTCCCACAGGGCTGTCTCTCACACTCATCAATGTCTGATAAAGAGGAAGAGAAGAAGAGAAAGAGACAGTGAAAAAGGGTCAGAGAGAGATTGTCATATGGATTCAACTCATCAGCTCATTAGCAATCTGGGTCGTGTATGTTAGAGCAACTTGTGCAGAACCAGGACTGAACAGCACTGGTAACAGAGGCACGGGCACAGAGACATTGCAGACGTGGACACACGCTCACCCATGCACATGGTCAGGTCAGCCGTGGCCTTGAAGCCGTTGTGGCAAAGACAGCGGTAGCTGCCCTGCATGTCGATGCATTCACCATGGCTGCACACGTTGGGGATTTCCAGACATTCATTACGGTCTACAGGAAAGAGTCATAACATTAATATTCAGTGTACAGCACAGCAAACAGTCCTCCTCTCAACATGATGGCGTTAAATAATAACTAAACAACAATATACACCAGTGTTAATCTCAACAAAATTACAGATAAAAATGCTCGTTGGCAAAGGGTATTCATCAACAAGACAAATTTTTTTTAAATAATTTACAGACTGGAACTTTGGAAGGACGTTATCAAAAACAGACTGGTGTACACACTCGTCACAGCTTGTTTCATGTTACTTTAAAACCCACCACCTCTTTTCTGGTTATTTTCAGGCCATTAAGCGACAACAAGATGCAACCCAGACCTCCAAGCCACAACACTTCTAAGTGATAAAATCCCTTTCTTTTTCCTCAGCCATGTTATTTTGGGAATCTTTGTCAAATCTAACTTTTCAAATCTATATTCATAAACAGCCTGTAGTATAGAAAAGGGTGTTCAATTTTCACAAACTCCTAACAAATATGTAACCGAAGAGCCTGCTTGGGATGGAAAAGAAGAAACATCCCTTCCCAAACTTTCTCTGCTGCCTGAAGGTAGCAGTGAGCACAATTTGTAAGTTTTGGGGAGGTAAACTGATGGTACACTCTTGCGGCCTTTTTAAGCAGAGGCGGGACTCACCCACGCACGCGCCGCTGGGGGAGAGCTTGAAGCCGGGAGAGCACTCGCAGCGGTAACTGCCGGGGATGTTGTTGCAGTTGGCGTTGCGCTGACACAGGTTGTCCCCGCTGTTACACTCATCGATATCTGAGATGTAAAAAAAGAGAAAGAAAAAATATAAGGATTAAAAACAGACCCCAAGTGGAACAATCCATCAATAGAGCTGATGATGAGCTGGGCCCGACAGTGCCAGTGACAGTTTGTGTGTGTGTGTGTGTACCTTCACAAACGAGCAGGATGTTGTTGTAGCTGAAGCCCATAGGACACTCGCAGCGGAAGCTGCCGATCTGATTGATGCACGCTCCGTGGGCGCAGATTCCAGGAATCTCCCGGCACTCGTCGATGTCTGGATCGTCACACGCACACGTCAGTTTACACACCACATGAGAGAAATCATGCCTGTATAAATTCTTATCGCAGAGATCCACTATGTGTCTTACCGATGGGCTTTCCGGTGTGGATGTCGATGATAAAGCCCGGAGCGGGGTTCCCACACAGGAGCTCGTACTCAGCTACACAACAGTGACACAGCCATTAGTCCATGAAACACAGTAACAGAGTCAGAGTATTGTTGCTTTCCAAACAGAAGGGTAGCACTTGTGCACTTCCGGGATAAAGGGTGGCACATTTGTAAGGCGCTCACATTTGTAAGGTTCATTATTTCGGCCAAATATAAAGGGAGCATTAATACTTTGTGTTGTAGGGAATCCCATAATTCTGTTCACCAGACCAAAGTTCTGTGAAAGTGTCCACAAACATGGTGGACAAAACTGTCACAAAAGTGACTTGTCTTAGTCATATTTGTGTTTGTAAATTCCCAGAACTCGTTCTGTGGTCAAAATTAACCACTTATTATAGTACTATGTATCTATTTTATAGCTTATGTATCTAGCTTATGTGGCTGACTAGTAGGCTTGTGCAATATAATGATGTAATCATCCCTTTCTTACGCTACCACCATATTCAGTGACTCCAATTAAATTAAATGCACAAATTTGCCATTGAACAAATTGTCATTTAACCTTTTTTAAATGGTGAAAATATATGACACTTTCATTTCAATTTCGTTTTTTTCCTCCGTTAGTTTTGCATGTATTATACAATTAAATTTACTACATATCAGGGCACTCAAAAAAAAAAAATTATTTTCCAGCTGTGTAGTCTAGAAGGCTGATCAAAGTTTATTGTCAAGTTTAAATAGCCGATTTAAGGAATGTCGGGCTATTAAAGATTGTACGGCTTGTTTAAAAGGCATGTAGTAATTGAAGATTGAGTGGATTTATGATTGATTGTTAAGTCTTGCATATAACCGACCCAGACGTTTGTATGTAAACTGATTGTGTAATGACACTCGACAGTGCCGCTCCATGGCTTTAAAAAAAATAAAAAATCAATATCGCACACTAGTTAGCCTTAGTTAGGTAGCTATGTTATCGAATGAACAATAGTCTAGTCGTGTTCAGAACCAGAGAAATAGCTGCTGCCAGGTTGGGATCCATCCTCAGGTTAACCAATAAACTAGTGAATTAACAATTGTCACATGTGCAGCGGTAAAAGTTATGACTTATGCCTAATGAGACGGGAACCTTTAAAAGCATGCAGCCGCTCCAAAATGGATTTCAGCTTATGTGTGTGTGTGTGTGTGTGTGTGTGTGTGTGAGAGACAGACAGTGGATGAGAGAGTGAGGACAGTAGGGACACTCACAGGTAGCCGGGGTTGGACACGGCTCGCACGGCTTGTTCCAGGCTTTTCCCACGTTGTAGGCGCAGCAGCACATCTTCTTCGTCATGTTGAAAGACAGCTCGTTCTCACACGTGTCGTTAAAGTTATGGTAACACACACTTTTCCTCATGTCTGTAAAAAAATTTATAAAAACACCCCAGAACATAATAGAAGTGGTGTAATTACTCCAAGTTACATACGTGTAGTTATGTCTTATACTGGAATTTTCCAGTAGTTTTTTTTAAGCAGTTGTGCTTTACCCATGCAGTTGTTGCCTCCGTTGACCTGCATGTACTCAGGGGGGCAGACGCAGGTGTAGTTGCCCAGCGTGTTGTAACACGTCCCCGGGCCGCAGATGCCGATGTGGGTTGTGCACTCGTCGATATCTGGAGGAGCAGAATTGCAATGAAAAAAAACAACAACAACATTTGAACATTTAAATAACAGCAGGAGAGGACACTAACAGAGAAAATCAAAACAGATGGTTTAAATATTAAAAGTGAATTTTCCCAGTAACCCAGTTTCCCTTATTTGGGCCTATTTGGGACACCATTAGTTTGCAGGTAATTTCATCCTTTACAGGGACTAGAGGTGACTTTCTTTCCATCCGGATTGGCAAAACTCAAGGGTGGTTTTTGACAGCTTTTATTTAGTCGTCTTTGCACGCACATCCAGAGAACACACAAAATGAATGCTTTGGATTAGTCTCTTGAACATGGGCAGGGTTAAAGAAAGAAAAAAGAAAGAAAAAATCCCCATGTCTGAAACTTTGATTGAACAAATATATACAAATATGTGAATTTTTTTTTTTTTTTTTAATGACCACGCAGAGATTAGCTTGTAGACCATCGTGCAAAAGTTCCAAAACATTTGAACTTCAGATGACCGTTTACATAGAGGCCTCCCGTCACAGCTCAGCACAGCGATAATTTCTCAGGGTTTTTTTTTTCCCCCTCAAGTAATGTGAACACTGCTTTACTAAGAAACACCCCCCATCCGCGAAAAAAAAATATTTTTGCAAATATACATCGGTCTAAAAAATGACCTTTATGAGTTCGATATGACAGAAATCCGTTGTGGTGACGGAAATCTCAAATTATGTTATGGGTCGTCTTCATTTCGTTTCCATGCTGTCTTTACTAGGAGCCCATTAGGAGGAAAAGAAAGTCGAGGAAAAGAAAGATCACCAATCCTACAGGCTGATTAAATTGGCCATCATAATGACAGATACTAGTATAAAGCCTCACTTTATATTGGCATATTCCACAATATCATGATTGTTTTATAAACCAATAATGTGATCATATCACCATGTGAGGTGCAAACATCAGGGTTTGTAGGAAAAAGAAAAACCCACTCATCCTATGTTCATTCATAGCCGCCCGATGTAGGAGACACGCATAGTGTATATTTCATTACAGACGTCACCCTGAGAAACTAATGTTGTCCAAACAGGGATTTTGACTGAAATTTGTGCTACAAAGAATGACATGTGTCAACATTTTGTAGGATTTCTCCTTTAATTCCGATGGGAACATCATGAACTTGGCAGTGAGGGAGTGAAGCGATTGGCTTTGCGTGCTGTCACCTTCACAGATGCGCGTCTCCTCGTTGAGGTAGTATCCGGCCGGACATTCACACTGGAAACTGCCAAACGTGTTGACGCAGTTGCCCCCCTGGCACAGACCGGGCAGCTCCTGGCATTCATCTATGTCTGTTCAAGAGAGACAGACAAAAGGAGAGCGAGGCGGACTGTTAATGCGAGCATCAGAGCAGAGACGCTGATGCTATTAGCAGTCAACAACAGTTCCAGCTATGGCAAGGATACTGCACACACACACGCACAAACTAATACAGCAAGGACACTCAGAGCACACACACACACACACACTTACCCTCCAGGATGACAGTGATGGGATTGGGTCTGAAGCCTTCTCCTCCAGGACACAGAGTTTTGTATTCGGCTACACACAGATGGAGAATTTGTCAAAAAAAACCGGCTAATTCATAACTTCACTTTATACCGACACGGCACATACACACGCCTATACTGACTTTCTGACCTGAAAACTTTGAGCGTTATATTTTTACTTAAAAACTACCACAACGAAAGTGCTACACATATTTTGAAATGTATTTATTATGGTTTATTTTAGTTGCTGTTTGTTTCGGATGTGTTTATGAACAGCTGGGAGGACGTACTGGAGTTCACAAGGGGGCAAAGTTCACATGGGTTCCCCCAAGCTCCGCCCAGAGAGCAGCAACAGGAGGCTCGGGACACGCCCACTCCGATCTCGGCGCTGCAAGAAATGCCACCATCGCCCCGATCCAGCGTGTCCAGGAAACAGTTACCCACCCGGGTGTCTAGAGACAAAGAGGGAGAGAAATGTAAAAAACACAAATTACTCCAGTTAGCTTTACTGGCAGGATGTTTTAAAGCGGGGGGAGCTTTTTAGTGGATCATTCTAGGCCTTTTTAGCACTTTAAATTGCTCCCAAACTGGAGCAATTCAGTATTTTGTGTAAAGATTAGCCGGTAATGTTACGTTAAATATTACGGTTCCACGAAAATCATACAGATAAAGCACTGATAATGTCTCTTTAATTGCAAATAAGTGAGAGGCATACACTGCCATTAAAATTAATTAAATATGATTAATCTTAGAAAATGCATTTATAATTATTTATCCTCGGAACATGTGGACTTAACCTGCACACACACTAGCAAGTGGCAAAGCGGATAACTTTATTTCCTGGTTCAATTTCGGCGACAGCAGCAAGCGACTTTTAAATTGAGATTTTCTTAATTTCATGCAAATTAATTACGACAAATTCAAACAACCTTCTCCAGTCCTGCGCACCGGTTGTCCAATGTTCACTGTTGTTCAATGTTCTCTTCTCTCACAATTTCAGGTCCTTCTTTGCATTTAGTTCACATTCAACAAGTGTCTTTTTGGGGTTTATTACATCCTAAATGCATTCTAAACTATAGTATCACGGGGATATGTATAAATTACACAGTAGACTGGATATATATTTTTTGCTAC
Source organism: Olivaichthys viedmensis (assembly GCA_028565825.1). Classification (NCBI taxonomy): domain Eukaryota; kingdom Metazoa; phylum Chordata; class Actinopteri; order Siluriformes; family Diplomystidae; genus Olivaichthys; species Olivaichthys viedmensis. The sequence goes on from JAOUQW010000004.1 coordinate 10,452,262, forward strand.
TACCATTTCTTATAGAATTTAAAGCCATGCCCTCAAGCGACAACAACAGCAGTCGCTAATTGCCCACATGAGACAAACCTCAAGCAACATCCGTGACGTATCGTTTACTGGTGTGAACGCAGGGTAAGATTTAGCTCGGTGTTGTTCGGCTCAGTGATCTGACTGACAGACACACTCACCCACGCAGCCCACTCCTGTGGGGTTGAGCTCAAAGTCTGCAGGGCAGTTGCACAGGTAGCTGCCGGGCATGTTCACACACAGGCCGTTAATGCAGTTCACCGGGTCAGCACACTCGTTCACGTCTGAGAGAGAGAGAGAGAGAGAGAGAGAGAGAGAGAGAGAGAGAACCGGATAAACATTTGAGACAATATGAGACTAATTGAGATATGGAAAGACAGTGAACACGGTAAAAGATGTGTGAGCTGTCTGGTGAGCATTCCTCTTGCAGTCTTATGTCTATAGATTATATGTGCGAGTTTGTGTGTGTATGTATATATACCAGTGATTTAAAAACAAAACAGAATAGTTTGCCTCATTGGTGCTGTTTTATTTCAAAGTTATTACATTTAAAAAAAATACTTGTAATCGTTTTCTGATCATATGGAGTGTCGACATTTTGGAGATTTTTGTTGCCTTGATAACATTCTTACAGTGTTATTTTTTATTTTGTTATATTTTCATCAAAGTGGGTTGAAATTCCTGTGCCAGCTAGTCTTTTCTTCAGTACTTTTGTTGCCACAAATATAAGCTGGTGGCATTTTGTGAAGATCCAACATAATAGTTCCTGGTCCACAGAAAAGTACTGACTCTGGAGCAGGAACTAAAAAGGAACTAAAATCGGCCCTACCTCCGGTAGAAATGTTCCTGAGTTCATTAAAAACGGTTCCTGCAGTGGAAACGCACCTCAGTAGACCTCAGCAGGAACTTATGGTGTTTCCCGGTCTATAAATCACTTTGTTTTGCCCTATAGTAGGTGCTTAAACTAAATTACACTAAACTAGATCAAAACTCCACTAGACTCCACCAGTAGGGGGCACTGAAGTGTTGTTTTAAAGGCAGTACAAAGATTAAGAAGAATATAAAAATGCCTCATATTATTAATGCAATGTGGACAACAAAGTGACGGAAATATGTATTTTTTGTCTAAGCAGACAGAATTTAAGGGGGTGCGTATCTCACTCTGGTGTGTTCACCTGCAGCACTTCCTCTCACCTGTGCAGTTGCCTCCACTGCGGTCCAGCTCATAGCCGTCGTCGCACACACAGCGGAACATCCCGGGCAAATTCTGGCACGTTCCAAACACGCAGATGTTCTGGAAGTTGCACTCATCGATGTCTGTGTGGTGTGAAGGACAGAAGATAGTGAGTGTGTGTTGTATATTTGTGTGCATGAGTGCAAGTATGTATGTGTGTGTGTGTGTGTGTGTGTGTGTTTTTGTGCATACAGGCATGCGTATTTAAAGAAATGTGTATGTGTGTGTGTGTACCCTGGCAGGTCTTGCTGTCCTCGGTGGGGGTGAAGCCCATCTCACACTCGCAGCGGTAGCCTCCAGGAGTGTTCAGACACTGGCCGTTCTCACACAGGTTCACGTTGTCCGCACACTCGTCTGAGTCTGAGGGACGAAAACAGATTCAGTGTGTGTTTTTCTGCACTTCTCTCTGTACGGCCTCATTATGCGGGACGGAATCAACAAGGGCGGAGCTGAAACTTGATCGTCCAATCACAGGCTTGATCATATGACATCACTATAAGCCTTTCTTATTACTTCTATAGCTTGAGGTATTAGTTTAAAACCAGTATTTTATGCTAATCGTTTGCTTAATGTTAGCTAGCAAACCTGGCTACTGGATTTTAATTACACGATATGATAGTTTTGGGTTTCCTGTACCGGAGCAGGAAAAGCCGTCTCCGTTGAAGCCCTCCTTGCAGGCGCAGCGGTAGGACCCTGGAGTGTTGACGCACTCAGCGTTGGGGTTGCAGCTGTGGTCCTCTGTGGAGCACTCGTCCAAATCTGCGCACACACACACACACACACACCACAGGGTTAGAGCTCACAGAGAAACTATAGGCACTACAGACAAAGAGGAGCACGTGATTAAAATATGGATCAGTGTGTCTAAGGTTCCTTCATTGGCGTGTTCTCCAGCTCACTCACTGACTACTCACCCACGCATTTAATCCCGTCTCCCACCCAGCCGTCTCTGCAGCGGCATTTGAAACTCCCGGGAACGTTGACGCAGGCGGCGTGCATGTCGCAGTTATGAGCACCGATCTCACACTCGTTGACATCTATAAAATAATTTGTTTTTAAAAATAACAACATAAAAAAAACAAAAGTACATTTACGATGGCACACACAGACACATGCACATACAAAGATGCACTTGTAGCCAGAAACACACACACACACACACACCTGTACAGCCAGTGGAGCCTTTCTTCACAAAGTAGCCCAGCTGGCAGTGACAGATGAAGGAGCCCTTGGTGTTCTCGCAGTCGCCGTGTAGACAGATGTTGGGGTTCAGGTCGCACTCGTTGACATCTGGAGAATCAAAGACGCGTTTAGTTTCTCACAGTGAGGAAGATACAGAGTGTGTGTGTGTGTGTGTGTGTGTAGTGTTTTCTCACCCATGCAGGTACGCATGTCCATGGAGGCCATGAAGCCGTCGTAGCAGAGGCAGCGGTACTCTCCGGGGATGTTGGTGCACTGACCACCGTCGCAGATATCTGGAGTGTCCTCACACTCATCGATGTCTGAACAGAAAAAAAACACAGGTCATGTCAGGTGAGGTGAGTGAGTGAGTGGGTGAGTGAGTGAGTGAGTGAGAGAGAGAGAGAGAGAGAGAGATTACCAGATCAGGTCTTGAGGTCAGGCATTACGACTACATGGGTGGGTGGGTGTGTGTGTGGGTGTGTGTGCGTCTCAGAGAGAGAGTGTGTTTACCAGAGCAGGTCCTGAGGTCAGGCATTCAGAGTGCATGGACATGACTGTGTGTGTGTGTGTGTGTGTGTGTGTGTGTGTTTACCAGAGCAGGTCCTGAGGTCAGGCATCAGGGCATACCCCTCACTGCAGCTGCACTCGTAGCTTCCCTCAGAGTTCGTGCAGTGTGTGTCACAGCCTCCGTTCATAATTGTACACTCATCAATATCTACCAAAACACACCAACATCATTAACAACACACTCACTATTTCACCCAAAATATTCCTCAAAGTATTCCTCCTTTTTGAATAAACTTAAACCATATAGTATGACTGTCAGCAACTAAGGATCATTTCAGTGGACCAAAAGGCCCCTTCCAAACCCTATGCACAGCTTTTCAAAATTGTGACTATTAAAGAAAAATGCACTGTAATATTTAATAGTAACTATTATCCAATAGAATTTAATGAAGCATGATTTTAAAAAATGGTGTCGTATTATTGCAGATATGGTCTTATGAAATAATAATTTAATTTTCTTAAAGAAAAGCTATGAGAATGAGTAGACCAATTCACTGAATTCACACTCAATAAAAACATTCATAAAGCAACATACAGCGATAATTTTGAATATGGGATGAAGAGGTGTGTATGAGGGGAGACCACGTTGTCTGGCCGCTAGTGCATACTGGGAAAATTAGATGTGTAAGGCCTATTGAGCGTTTTTCCATGTTAATGTGTGTTTGTTATGATCTTGGGATTTGTTTTGTATAGAATTTGGGTAAGCTATTTTATTTCAATGTGAATATGTTTTAATACATAGATATAGTAAATCTAGTGTTCAAAACCACAGACCTGGCAACACTGCTATAGACCGTAACCTCTTACACCTTGATCGGCCCTGTACCAGTCCGAGAGCCCCTTTAAGACACTTTTGCAACATGCGGTTTTTTTATTATTATATATTTAATTAGGAGTACATAATCTTACAAAAATATGTGAAAATAAAGTATGCCACAAAGGACATGCATTTATATAGATCCCTTTTCTAACATCATGCGGAACAAGAACCGTTTTGCCAAAACCGTTTAGAAAACGCAGCTTACGTTAGGCAACTAAATGGAAAACATGGAATCTTAAACATTCAGCTGTGGATTTTCTGCCTTCAAATACACAGATATTAATTATGTTCTAATAGTATTTGAAAAGAGTAAAATTGGTTTCTGACAGCCCTGGTGTGTGTGTGTGTGTGTGTGTGTGTGTGTGTGTGTGTGTGTGTTGTAGCCGTGTGAACGGGAGTCACTCACCCACGCAGCCCTGTCGGTCGGGAGTGGCCTGGTAACCCGTGTCACAGGAGCACTGGTAGGAGCCCACCATATTGACGCACTTGCCGTTTCTACAAAGGTTGTCGCTCAGCTCGCACTCGTTCACATCTGGAGGATTAAAAGAGGAAAGACTCAGACGCGTGCAAACTGCAGCACCGTGCAGAGCCAACACTGGTATCTTTGTCATTGTGAATTCGTCCAGGTGATGGAAGCAGACACGTAACACTTTGCCTGTTATTACAGCTGATGTGACAGATATCATTATTATTATTGTATTGTTTATTGCTAATGGGATCCTATGGTAGAAGACGGGATGTTTACCACCACTGACTCTCACTGCTGCTGCTATTATTCTTTGTACCACACCATCATCAGTTACATCATATGTGCGATTATATATTGTATTTATATCATATTTATAAATACAATATTTATATATGAATAATCTGTCAAACATTGCTTCATTTTTACAAAATCCTCTATATGGGGCTAGATCAGTAAATGTATATACACTAGCGTTCAAAAGTTTGGAATCACCCGTCATATTTTATGAACAGTCATTATTCTATTCACTAAACTCT
>JAOUQW010000004.1:10457187-10470053 GCA_028565825.1 Olivaichthys viedmensis
TTGAAACAAAATGGAGTTTATATTACTGAAAACATTGATTACAAACTTTTGACCGCTAGTGTACATATTATAATTCCTTTAATTCCTATTAAACACTTTACAACCTGAGGAAATATTAAAAATTAAATGGAATTCATTTGATATAAATGTCACAACTGTGCTGAGTTTCCCAGCACAAACATTATTGTAAAATGGTAGAACGAGCATCACATTGAACACTCTCTCTCTACTAGTTAAGTTCAACATAACTTTACAATGCTTTTAGGAAACCGGGCTCTGATCACTGTAATGACTCTGAAGTACTTCGATCAGCTAATATCTATGATATACCGACTTGTATATCTAAAAGGCATGTGATTGGCTATGATCTGTGTCAATCAGAGCATTTAAAAACAAGGGCCCGCCCAGAAGAGGCCGCTCCAAACTCTTATTGGGACACTGCGTTTCTGGAAAGATGTTCTCATTTACACGTCTCACTAGGGATGCACCGATGCCATTTTTTCCATTTCGATACGATACTGATATCAGATACTGATTTGTTAATGACATCCTCACAGCTTCTGTTGCCAAACGTCATCTTATGTGACACATCAGAGATCTTTGACATGTCAGTCAACATAACATGCGTTCATGGCACAATCTGTCAGTGGAAATGATGTAAAAAAATATGTAAATCCACCATTAAATTTTGTGTTGATGTTTTACCTACTATATACGAATGACATCTTTTAAACATATTCAATGCTTTTTAACTGAGGCTCACTTCTTTGTACTGCTTACATTAATTACCTGCATGCACATTCCTCATGAGGATAACACACTGAAATATTGAATTGCAGTGCGTCTGATTGCAAGTGAAGCTGTACCTTCACAGGCAGAGCCCTCAGGGCTGAGCTGGTGACCCCGGGGGCATTCGCACTCATAGCTGCCCTCTGTGTTCAGACATGTTCCTCCACGACACAGCAGGGGATCCCTCTCACATTCATCAATGTCTGACAGAGAGGCAGGGGAGAAGGCAGGCATCATACACCAAGATGGAGACGTCATAGCATTGCATTTACAGGGTAATAAGCACATGTCCATGTGTGTGTGTGTGTGTGTGTGTGTGTGTGTGTCTCACCCATGCAGTTCTTCATCATCATGAAGCCGCTCTCGTAGCCTTCGAAGCACTCGCACTCGAAGCTGCCCGGCGTGTTCACACAAGTACCCTGACCGCACAGGTCCGGAGAGATCGCACACTCATCGATGTCTAAGAAAGAAAGAGAGAGGATTGCCAGGGATTATTATTATTAAGTGTCACCTGCATTGTCACTCTGAACAGTGTGTGTCTGTGTGCGTGTGTGTGTGTGTGTGTGTGTGTGTGTGCCCACCTGTGCAGTTCCTCTGCTCCATGGTGGGAGCGAAGCCGTTGTTACAGCGACACTTGAAGCTGCCGATGGTGTTCCGGCACGTTCCGTGTGTACACAGGCCCTTAAACACTTTACATTCATTCACGTCTACGCAGGAGAGAAACCAGAGTTACACACACTGCAGTGCATCTACAATCTGTCTGTTTACGCTTGTTCATATAATAATAATAATAATAATATTAATAATGATTATTAAAAATATTAATAATCAATTACATTTTATATTAATTATTAATATAATACGGTATGCATTGCAAATCCAACATTAATATATTAATTATTAATATATAATTGAATAGTAATTTTTGTCATCAATATTATTCTTATTATTAATATTTATTATTAAAACGATTAATCATCGATTAAATGTTATATTAATTATTACTGTTATAAGGTATGCATTTAAAATCAAACATTATCATATTAATAATTTATATAACATTTTATTAATGAATAATCTTTTAATAATCAGTATTATTCACATTATTAATATTTATTATTAAAACGGTTAATCATCGATTAAATTTTATATTAATTATTAATATAATAAGGTATGCACTGCCCATCAAACGTTTTTTGAACACCCTCTTTTTTAGATTAAGTAGAAATTCTAAGTAAGGAATGGGTATAAGCAAATTGGATGTTTGTGCCATTTAAATAAATACCACTTAATTTTTTAAATTACTGATAAAATAACATTAATATCATTTGCAAATGCTAGTTCTCTTCATGCTAGCACAAGTGATGTAAACTGTGCACTCCAGTCTGTGTTGTTGTCTATATCGGATAGCGTTCTCATGTGGTTTGACGTTGTTCGTTTGCATGAATGTGGAAACAGACGTGGTTTAAAGACTGCATGCTATTTCTCTTTGTGTTTCAATCGGGAGAGTAGCAGGCCATATTTAAAAAATGCTTGAATTAGTGTAGCACCTTTGTAGAACGGTCTGCCTGTAAGGATGTCTCCTCTGTTGGCGAAGCCCGGGCCTCGAGGGCAGATGCTCTTGTACTCTAGAGTGCCGGGTTTAGGGCAGGCCTCACAGTCCGCACCCCACGCTTCACCCACCGAGCAGCAGCACATGTCCAGCCGGTAGCGGCCAGGCAACGGCTCGCCACATTCATCCTCATCCCACTTCAGATAACACTGCTCACTGCGCACATCTACACACACACACACATTAACAGACAAAAACAGGTCAGAATTGCTAAATATGCACACACACAGGACATTAAATCGACAGCTAGATGCTAAAATAGAAACGGTTGGTATTCTCACCTACGCAGGTGCGCCCACCCTCGTCCAGCGTGAGCCCCTCCGCGCATTCGCAGCGGAACGAGCCGTGTGTGTTCACGCAGCGGCCGTTGGTGCACACACCCGGGAAGACCTCGCACTCGTTAATGTCTGAGAAGGACACAAAACAGAGCTGCACTCAGCTGACAAGTCAGTGTGATTGTTCGAGTGAGTGTATTTGAGTATTTGTACACTCTTACAAAGACTGTGTGTATGTTCAGAGAGACGAGAGACTTCAAGATGCTGTACCTTCACACACGAGTCCCTTCCTCCGAGTGAGGCCACGAGGGCAGTGGGGGTCTGCAGAGATGGGGGGAGAGAATTGTTATAAAGTCTGGACTAAACGAGAAGAGTGTGCGTTAAAGTGTGCGTGTATATGTTACTTTTTTTCAATGTTATATCTATGTCAGGGCAGAAAGTTTGGGCTCGACAGTGTGTGAGCGGTGCCAGTGAGAGTAAATTAAGTAATGGCACCCATGTGTATAGAAATTGAATTTAACAATGACATGTAGGATGTTTTTATTTAATATTTTTTGGTCTGAAGTTTTGTGCTTTGTGCTCCCGAAAAAATTAAATAGCAGCCATTTCTTTTCGGTCACTGAGGTTGGACTTAAAAGTTCAGGGTTTTAGTTTAGGTGCAGGAAAAGACATATTCAGCTACGGTAGTACACAGATAAACATGCATGGTCTTACAGTGGTGTTGTATGTGTATCTCTGAATCTACATGTGTAACCATGTGTCTGTGTGTGTGTACTCACTAGCTTCACACATTTCACATGGACTTCCCCATGCTGCACCCAGAGTAGAGCAGCACTCTGATTTGAGCGTGGCTCCGTTGATGTTCACCTCGCAGTGGCCGTCCTGGGCATGCAGCCAGCAGGTACCTTTCATACTCTCTGTATGAGGAAGAGAAGGAGAAGAAAGTGTGGAAATGTGTGCATATATGTACATGTAGAGCTGCTCTTATTTTACACGAGCTGTGCGAGATAACTGTAATAAAGAGTGTTTTATAAAAAGCAATCAAGTCAGTAATCACTGAACTATAAAAATGATCAAAACAACTCCAGTAGTACAAGAAGGACAGAGGAGAACCTCAGGGATCCATTCTAGAGCCAATTTTATACATAATTCGACATTTCATTAATTAATACAAAATAATTTACACAATATTCGCTCCTTGTATTCACTCACTAACAAGACTTAACCTTGAATTTTCCCACCAGCACTCCACCTTCCATCTTGGTTCTTTTCAACTGACCCCTGAGCTGGAACCTGATTGGTCAGGCTGTAAAAAGGCGCTTGATGTCATTCAGCGCTTTTCGAAAAATCTGTCAAACTTTGAAAGTACTCCACTACGTTTTCCAAGTCCTGTGCTCATCTCTCGCTGTCTCGTGGTACGGTGGGAAATGTGAAACACAATGCTGTTCTTACCCACGCAGATGGTGCTGGTGGAGTCCAACCTGCTGCCGTGAGAACAATCGCAGGTGAAGGAGCCGGCCACGTTCCGGCAGATTCCGTTGATGCAGGGGCTCGACTCACACTCATTAATGTCTGAAAGACGGAGAAACGGTCAGGCACTGAGAGTGTGTGTGTGTGTGTGTGTGTGTGTGTGTGTGTGTGCGTCTGTATAAAGCAGATAGGAAAGTGTGTGTTCCCCAGACAAAGAATCAGGCTAGTCCTCTATCAAAAACATTTCAAGGATTTTTCCTGAAGTAGAAAGAGGCCCTGCTAGCCTCATGATGGCCATGTTTGCATTTTACTCACACTGTTCCTATTATTCTGTGTTATTCTCACACATAAATAGCAACACCAACAAACTATATTCCTGTTAGTCACTCATTTGTCAGACTCCCCCTTGTTGCGTCACCGGCTGCTGGACATCATGGCGTAATCACAGGATGGTCAACCATTGAAAGATGCTCTCCGATAGAGTACTTACTTGCTGATAGAAGATGGCCAGGTAAATAAGCAAGCAATTGAGACAATGAGTCATTGTTTTCTTACATCATCGTTTATGCAACACACGCTGGCGAAAGCATATTTCCTTCAAGTGCCGAATCCCGCAAAGTAGAAGCTACTACGAAAAACAATGAAAATGAAAGAAAAGCCAAATAAAAACCAGGCTTGAAGCAGTCGAGTCATCGCTCATATGGGCAGCGGTTTTGCAACATGTAATATTTTAAAGACAAATATCTGAGTTACCTTTGTAGTTTGTCCAGTATAAAAGTCTGTACAAATTTCTTCTTTCATTTATATTTCATTTATATTTCATTCTGTATATCTCCCACCACTACCTGCAGTCTAAAACATTTACAGAGCCTGGTTTTTGCTGTTCTCTCACTAGCTAGTGTCAAATAAATGAGTGTGTTTGTGTCGATTAGACTTGCACAATGATCTAATTTTACAGTTTGTCAATCAAATAAGCCACATCCCTAGTTCATAGTGACAAACTTCAACCCACAACTTTTTTGGAAGATACACTGGTAAAGGAGCATTACTTTTTTCCAGGCTCAGACATGATCAATATAAATAGATAATAAGATTATTTCAGATTGTTTTTTGTTACATTTTCAATCCTTGCACTGGCGTTGCTCTCAAAAAGCATGTTGGGCTGTGAAGTGCAGTGATGTTGGGCATGTAAAGTCACCTTCACACGTCTCTGAGTCGGGTTTAAAGATGAAGCCTTTGGGGCAGGAGCAGGCGTAGCTGCCGGGCGTGTTCCTACACTGGCCGTTATCACACAGCAGCCGGTTCACCAGACACTCGTCGACGTCTGAAACATACCGAAATCCATAAATGTCAATAAGCACAGAAATAAAGACCTCAGCACTTTTGCGGCTTTCTTTTTGAAACATTGTTTTCCTCAAGATTCAACACTCATGATAAAAAAAAAGGAGATGATGTGGCACCACTAACAAAAAAGCTACATGTCAGAGTGTGTGTGTGTGTGTGTGTGTGCGTGTAAGGATTAAGCTGCCATCTCTTGACAGACTATGTGTAAAGTAATTGGAGGACCTGCACTGTTAAACTTGTCAAAGAAATTACTAACAAAAATGCTTGCTGAAAAATGATACCTAAAATGTAATGTAAAAAATGAGAATTTTAGCCGAATGTTGACAAAGATCATTTTTATCAAAAATTAAGAAAAAAAAACAATTTCTACTCGTTTGTGCCGCGTTTGTGCTGTAAAGACACTGTTTGTGCGAGTTTTTAATAAACAAATTTTTACATGTTATGACCTGTGGTGTCACTCAGCACCCCATCGATTTGCAGATGGATCCAAAAGAGTCTGCTGTGTTTGTGCAGGTTTAGAAATAAGACAGCACAAAAGTCTCTTTCGACGACACTAACGCAGCACGGACGCAGCACAAACACAGCAGGCTGTTTTGGTGCGTCCCTATTTTGATGGAGTGATGAGTGACATCACCGGTCATAAAAACTGAGGTTTAATTTCCCCAGAAATTATTATTTTTACTGCACAAATGAATAGAAATACGTTTATTCATTGTCTGATCAAAAGGGGTGCCGACTTCACAGAGGCCAGTTGTTACATGTTGCATATTTTGTGTTTTCCTGTGTTGAATGGAGGAGCTGTATGAACACCTGGTAATTCATGTTCAATTTGAAATTGTTTACTTACAGTTTGGCAAATGTGCAAATTTAACTAAAATGTAATTATTTTCAATGACTAAAACTGTGTCACGTTAGAGTAAAAAATGACTAAATATTGACGGAAAAAACTGTAAAACGTAACACTGAGGACCCGTAGCTCTGCGAGCTGGACAGGCGTGATCACTCACCCACGCAGTTCTTGCCGCTGGAGTCGGGTTCCCAGCCGAAGTCGCAGATGCAGCGGTAGCTCCCCCGCAGGTTCTCACACACCCCGTTCTTGCAGATGTCTGGGTCCAAAGCGCACTCGTTGATGTCTGAGGAGCAACAGAGCCCAGATGTGCACTGTTAGAACTGAACTGAACTGTCTGCAGTCTTCTATTAGAAATAGAAAGTGTATATGTGTTTTGTGAGTCAGTGTGTATTTTTGATACGTTTCTGCTACGTGAACTCACCTCTTCCATCTATTGTCATGCCAATGCCACTGCTGCAGAGGGCCTGGAACTCAGCTTGGGAGAAACAGGAGCTCGCTCAGTCTCTGACAGATACTCATCAAAAACCTTACAAATCTCTCACACACATCAGTCAAGGGCTAATATACTGCACCACATACAAATACTGAATAAGTACTAAATAATTTCAGTTATGCTTTAAAAATCCAGTTCATCCTCTCATAGATTTCTCGCATAGATACATTTATTTTTAGTCCTACCTCCAAATTCACTACAAATCCACAGAACTTAAAGGCGAGTAAAATCCTCAGAGTTTTACCCGAGTTGCGAGCAGGGCAAGCTTGGCACGGCTGGCCGAATCCGTGCTCAGGACTGGCGCAGCAACACTCCGACTTGGTCACGGCACCAGGGAACGGCCGAGAGCATGTGCCCATTTTGATGGCCCCGTAGCAGGTGGTGCGCATGTGTGTGTCCACGCATACTCGTCCATCCAAGTCGACGGCCAAGCCGGGCGGGCACTCGCAGCGGAACGAACCATCAGAGTTCAGACAGCGGCCGTTCATGCAGATACCCGCCGTCTGGCATTCGTCGATGTCTGTGAGGTTAAAAGAAAGCAGAAATTTATATGAGAGTCAGGAATATGAGTTAAGACCATTGTTTCTTAACTTTTAGCCTTCATGACTGTCGTTCAGGGCAAATGTATTTAGTTCTCTATTAAGTTCCTTGAATGTAAACTCTGACCTCTTTCCATTTTGCTGAAAAAAGTTTGGTCTGGCTTCTCAGTGATTTTAGAAGAACTAGTCAGTCAATCAACTTTAGCTTATTAACTAATGCCAATAGGGTGTAGGGCTTATTTGCCAGACCAAAAATTCAGGCTAATCCTCTACCAACCAGAGGTCTCATTTATCAACCGTGCGTACGCATAGTTTTGTGCGTAAACCCTGCTTACGCACATTTCTACGCATAGAATGTGATTTATCAAGTTATTCTTGTGCGTGAAGATATGCGAATATTTAGAACTTTGTGTTTCCCTGTCTCATGATGTGATTGTCCCCACCTGCGTGTCATTTGTCTGTCATTAGTAGTGTTTAAGAAGCCCTTCTGTTTCCGTCCAGTTTGTGCCTGATTGTTGCATGTTACGTGTTTGTGTACTGACGGTTTTTGCTGGTTTAAATAAATATTGTTAGTTTGCAACGGCTTGCGCCTGTGTCCTCCGTCCCGTCTCTGAACCATGACAATTAGATAACTGCATGAATGAGGTGTACAGGTGTTCCTAATAAAGTGCTCAGTGAGTGTATATTGCGCTGGCGGACACAGTATCTTATTAATACATCGCTGCCGCCTACTGAATATATTTTAAACTGCAGTAACGAAATTTGTTAAAATTATGTTTAATTATGAAACGCAAGTAATATTGTTTTAAGGGTGGTTTTGGGTGGAGTATTCGGATACTCGTTCGAAAACACCATTGAGTATTCGAAGCCTTTTAAATACTGTTCGGGAATTTACAAATCACTCGTAATGGTGCCAAATAAAAAATTTTTTGCACTTCGTGCAATATTATCTCTAACTCATCTTCATAGACCTTTTGACATGCACCATGGTGTCCGCAACACGCAGGCTACAGGGCTTTTTAAAGGGACGTTGTTTACCATATATGGCTATTTGAGGACGTTTCTTTATGTAAATGTGTGTGTCCGTGCACGCGCAGAGCAATTTAGAATGTGTGGGATTTATCAAATGTGATACTAGTGTCGCATGTCCATCCCTGTTACTAAAGCTTTACAATTTACAGAGTTGCGTTCCAACACTAACCTAACTCATCTGGCTTTAATATGCAGATGCTCCTGGACACTGGATCAGTTGTGTTACAAGAGGGTTGGGAAATAAATTATATAGGTCTACAAGCCCCTGTGCCCAATTGCATCAATTCAAGGTCAAATTCCATTGATAAATTCAATTTGCAAGCTGAGCTAAATGAATTTACTTGAGATATCTCCTTAGAAAAAGCATCAGTAAAGTTGATTTATGTCATGAATTGAGTTGAATTTTCATTGAAATGTAATTGACGCCAAGCCCACTCTGCTCACCGACACAGTAGCGCCCGTTCGGCGCCAGGGTGAAGCCTGGTTTACAGATGCACTTGAAGCTGCCGTCCTCGTTGATGCACATGCCGTTCAGACACATGTTCGTGGTCGCGCATTCATCATGATCTGCAAACATTTTTTAAATTAGATACTTATGTGTAATGGTAGACTTTCCTTACAAAGTTAGAGAAAAGTATGTCTTACATTAAAGGAATAGTTCGGTGAAAAATCTAATTCACACAATTCTCCACTTACCCCAAATGTAGTTGATCAGCCAAGACATTTTAGTTTAGTGTCCGGCATTTTGTACTGAAGCTAAGAGGCCAATGCAGCTAAAAGGTAATATAAGTCTATCTCACCCAAAATCACTCAAAACATGCTTTGGATGATCGACTACATTTGGGTCAATAACTTCATATACACGAAAAGAAAACTGAGGTTAATTAATTGTGTGGGGTCATCTAAGATGTGATTATAAAGATGTCTGGACCATGTGAAGTGTTTGGATCCTCACCTATACAGTTCTTCCCATCAGGACTGATCTCAAAGCCAGCATTGCAGATGCACTGGAAGCTTCCTTCTGTGTTCACGCAGCGGCCGTTGCGACACATGATTCCGTTTACGATACACTCATCGATATCTGAAACAATGAAAGTGGGTCGGTTATACGAGGATATGATGTTTAATTACATGTTTGTGGGTCCTGATCAAGTTCCCTACACTTTAATTATTGATTTAATTCATTAACAATAGTCACGGTCTTGTATATATCCAGTGTAGGCAAGTTATTAGCTTCTATGATTAAACGATTAGATATCGATGTATTTTAAAATACGTACCAATGCAGGCCTGCTTGGTGGGGGTGCCCTGGTACCCCTCGTGGCACTTGCAGTGGTACGAGCCGTGGGTGTTGATGCAGTCTCCGTTCACACAGGGATTACTGCTGCACTCGTCCACATCTACAAGAGGAAGAGGAAAAATAATTCTCAACAGAGCCACCGCTTTCAGAGCACTAGGTGAAACGATATGATGAAAGACCAACAGATGGCAGCAGAGGAGAGGAGCGACCCCTCAATAAGGCTCAGGCTCTGTAATATATAACATGTTATATATTCTCTTATTTTATAGCACTGTCGCTAGTGTTGTGTTGGAATCATTTTTCTAAAAGGACGCACAACGGAGACAAATTTTCAGCCTTAAACAACCTTGAATTTCTAAAAACATTTACTTGTGCAAATCAGAAGCATATGGTAAGCACGTAACACTGAGCACTACATTACAGCAGACACTACTGCTTAAATTTTTTTTTGTTATCCTGTGTAATAATAGCTTTTATTGTATTCAATATATTGACAACACAATGTAGATTTACATAATATAAAGCAAATAGAATAAAAAAATATATATATTCCAAGTATTCTTGGAACAACAAGAAATGATCAAATGATAAACAATATAATATAATTACATATTTACAGTCAATTTAATTGGTAGCACTTGATTTTACAGTACAAGAAGTACCTAGTATTTTGTAATTCCCTGTCTCGTCATGTGATTGTCCCCACCTGCATGTCGTTTGTGAGGTGATTAATAAGTGTTTAAAAAGCCCTCTTGTTTCCGTCCAGTTTGTGCCTGATTGTCTAATGTTACGTGTATGTTTCAAATAAATGTTCATTGTTGAAACAATGAACTGCGCCTGTGTCCTCCGTCCCGCCGCTGCATCGCGACAGAATCAGGCACCTAATATGGACACAGCAAGACACGCTGCGAAGCCAATGGGTTGGGATGAGCTGCTGGAGGAGTTCACAGAACATCGATGCTGGCTCTACGCCGCTGCCGCCATGGTGGCCTTGATCCCCACGCCGGGGCGGTCCCTCGCCTCCTGGGAAAGGAAGGGCTTGGCCAGACTCGACCAGGAAGGCGAGGCACGGCAGACCCGAAGCCGAGCCTTTGGGGACAACAACGGCGCTCTGCCTCCAGCCCCCGCAGAGGACATCATCGCTTCGCCCCCGGGCTTCGGGACAGCGATGCCGCTCTGCCTACAGCCCCCGCAGAGGACGTCATAACTCCGCCCCCAGGCCTCGTGGACGGCGACGTCGTTGCTTCGCTCCCGGGCTGCGCGAAGGGTGGAGTTAATTTCTCCGTGCAGTGCCATCCGCAGAGCGCCCACCTGTCACGCGCACGCCACCTCGCGCTGCAGTTTGTGTTTGTGATTGCCTGTCTCGTGATGTGATTGTCCCCAGCTGCATGTCGTTTGTTAGTGATTAGTAAGCTTTTAAAAAGCCCTCTTGTTTCCGTCCAGTTTGTGCCTGATTGGAATGGCTTGCGCTGGTGTCCTCCATCCCGCCGCTGCATCGTGACAGTATGTAACTGGTACATATTTTGCATATTAGATTTTAAAGTAAATTGTAACTTATGTTTGTAAAGCAGTACTACAATTGAATAGGTAATAATATAGTACTTACAAATAATACTTGGTGAATACTTTACATAGTAACTAATGTGAAAAATACCATCTATACTTCACAACTTACGCTAAGAAGTAATATAATATTGGTAAATACGACTGAACTGCTACATGCATATCTGACTGAAAAGAGTGGGTAAGTGCAGGTAACAAATGTGTAATAATGCTTGAAACATTATATCATTATTCAACCTTCACCTGAAAGTAAATGCTTACTGATATTCTCGTGCAGATATGGACCTTAGCATTAAGTACCTGCATTATACCTGATATTATTTTTACATTAGTTACTATGAACTTATATTCCAAATATAACTTGCAAATAATGCGCCAAGTATTACTTCAAAATGTATTTTTTTAATAAGTAGTTTTTACTTCAAATTAAATGTTTTCCCCCAAACAAGTCGTTTTCATTTAGAACATTAGGAGAAGCAGAACAACAAGTCGCTTGGCCTATTTGGGAAGTTTAAGAAAAGCATCCTGGGTGAAGCTTCATCAGGAACACTGTTAAGAATTTCATATATAAACTCGTTTTGATTTGTTTAATACTTTTCTTGGTCACTGCATGATTCCATACGTATTATTTCATAGTGTTAATGTCTTCATTATTATTCTAAAGCAGTAAAAAATAGTAAGAATGAAGAAAACCCTTCTATGAGCAGGTGTGTCCCAACCTTTGACTGCTAGTGTATGTGTATCGGGATTCATTTTATTGAAAAACATTGATGACTTTTGCTCAGTAGTGTATACAGTTTATCACAGTTCCATTCTGAGCTGTTGTGTGTATATAGCTATGTGTGTTTTACCTGTGCACTGGCCAGGGCCGTCCTGTGAGTAGCCCATGTTGCACTCGCAGCGGTAGCTGTTGGGGGTGGGGATGCAGCGGCCATTCAGACACAGGTTGGGGAAATGCTTGCACACATCGATGGTCGTGCTTACGTTCTGAGACAGGACTGGGAACCAAACGATAGGACAGAGTGAGTGTTTGAAGACTTGAACGTCGCTTTTAACAATAAAAACAACTAAACCTGAGACGAGACACGACACAAAATTACCGATTATTGGGCGTGTGTCAATCTTGGTCCAGTCTCCAACTGAGGATCCACCGTTGCCATGGCCATTGCCATGACCGTTGCCATGGCCATTGCCGTTTTGTCCAGGACGCTTATAGCCGTTAAACACGTCAACAGTCTCTCTGCCGGTTGTGAAGGGAATTCCCTCGATGCACAGCCTCCGATATTCATCTAAATCACAGAAAGAGGATAACTTTACCCCTGTTCACAATGTGTAGGACTAATATATATATATATATATATATATATATATACACACACACAGTATATATATGCCTTATGACATCCTCTACTTTTCTTTTCTCACATCTTTATTCTCACATATTTATTTCAAATTCAGAGAGCGTAGTATGCGTCACGGTTCGACCCGACCATACACACACTTCCACCCCACACCACCAGAAGTCACCCTCTCCGGAGTACTGAGACTTTCTGATCACATGATTACATTCCAGCAATTAGCGAGAGTATATAACACCAC